>CM053606.1:1978430-1998712 GCA_028646535.1 Procyon lotor
CACCGCCCGCCCCCCCCCTCCCGCGGTCACCGCCCCCCCGCGGTCACCCCGCCCCGACCCGCAGTCAGGGTCCCGGGGCCCATCCCCCAGCCGCTCCCCCACCGACGCCCCCCTTGCCTGAGTCCACGGCGACCCGATGCCAGGAACAGCGGAGGGTCTAGAGCACCGCCCACGAGGCGCGCACAGCGGGGCTCCAGGCGGCGCGGGCTCCGGGGTGGAGGAGCTGACCGCGGGTTCAGGGCTGGAGATTGAGCAGCCGGCCTTGAGCCCAGCGCTCTGACCAGCAGAGTCCCCCGAGCCTATGAGGCAGCCCTCCTCTGACCCCTGTTTCACAGAAGGGGACACTGAGGCACGGGGCTGGCCACTTGGCCACTCTAGGGTCAAAGCAGCATTCACGCCCCGCAGGTCTCCCAGCCCCTGCCCTTGTCCTCTGGACCCTGGAATGCAGCTGTTCTTCCTGTGGGTGACCTCTTTGGCCGGAGCTGGGGCCACCCTAGGCTTCTGCCCTCCCTGTCACCCCAGGGCGTGGTCTTGGTCCCCACAAGCCCCAGGCCAACTTCATCACCATCCTCCTCGCGGGAACCCAAGGGCTGTGCATCCAAAGCCTCACCCCGGTGATCACTTGGGACTTCTGCTGCCTTGACTCATGCCACCCCTTCCTCCCCCCACCCCAAGAGCCTTCTTGCCTCACCCCTACTGTGTCCATGGTGCAACACCGTTGGAGGCTCCCCTCCACAGGGCACATTGCCGATCCCCAGGACTCGCTCACTGCTTTGTTCTTTGCTCTGTCATCTGATAATTCACCCCCTGCACACGTGCCCTATTAGGTAGGAAAGCTCAGGGCCCTGGTCCTTTGCATATGGTCGCGCCTTGGGGTTTCTAGGCTTTCATAGCTCTTTAAGTTTCACCAGCGCCCAGGGATGGCCACACACTACTGTGCACCCCCCGCCCCTGGTTTGGAGAGTGCTGGGGGCGTGCCGACGGCCCGCTGGGCTCTAGGGATGCCCTCACAGGTGATCTGCAATGCAAGGATGGCCCAACCTCCTGATCCCCAGGACCTCCCTCCAGGGAGGGGGCTGCAGCGATGCACACAGCGGGTCCCCTAGGATGTCATCCTCCACAGAAAGGGGGCGCCCCAGGGTGCAGAGAGAGCCCGTCTCATGTGGTGGGAGGGCTCGGGTCTCGGACCCCCCACCAGAGACTGACACGAGGGTCTGCAATAAACACAGTCGGGAGAAAGGGAGCGGGCCCTACAAGGTTCCTGCCAAATGTAGTACAATGAAGCTGCGCTGCGGGTCCCTGTGGGCTGGAAAGAAGAGTCCAGGCCCGGCACCTGCTTTCTGGGGTGGCTACACCTGGGGGTGGGAAGCCGCAAAATCACTGCCTCCCACCCCCCGCCCCCAGCTCGGGTCTGCTCTGTCCATACCAGAAGAGTTGAGGTACTTTGCTTCTTGGAAGGAAACAAAGATCTCACAGTGCGCTGAGTGAGTGTGCAAACACGGGGGGCACAGTGCTTCTACCCGCTCGGGCCTGCTGAGGTCGGTGGGACAGAGGCCGCTACCTTCTGTTGTCCCCAGGGCCGGTGACGCCCTCTTTGGGCCCTGTCCCTGGGGGAGGGCGGGGGATAGTCCATCTTCTCTGGCAACCGGAGCAGGGCAGAGCCCGCTCTGCCCAGTCCCTGTGGGGTGGGCCTAAATCAGGCCCCTGAGGGGCTGAGCCCCTTGGGCTGGTGCCCGCTGACCCCTTTCTTGGGTCCCCTCTCAGTGTGGAGGGGAGTCACAGCAGAGCTAGGGACGCGTCCAGGCTGGCAGCTGTGGGCTCGGGAGGCCCTCTGGGCTTGGGTCCTGGCCCCTTACCTCGGCCCACGAGGACTGGCACACTGAGGCTCTCTTCTGTTGGGCGTGGGTAACGGTAGTTCCTACTTCCAAGGGCTGTTGGGAGGCTTCACTGCGTTGATGCCTGCGGCGTGTCTGGGCCCCGCCAGGCCCGCATCCAGAGTCACGTCAGTGTTCCCCTTATTCCTGCTGGTCCTGAGTGCCAGGTACGTATGCAAATACTGCCTCTGCTCCCAACACGCGTGCATGGGCGACGATGGTGTTACCCCCTTTTATGGAGGAGAAAACAGTCCCAGAGAGGTTGTGACTCTGTGAAGGCCACGCATCAGCCGAAAGCCCGGACCTCCTGAGGTTCCCAGCCCGTGCTCCCGCCCCCACGGTCTGCTCCCGGACCCGGGGCTCCTTTGAGGGGCAGACAGACGGGGGTCCTTCCACTGACACAGTGATAAAGCAGTGGGTTCCCAGGACAGCGACCTCCAGGGGCATCTCCCCGGGGAGGGGGTTGGGAAGGGGAACCGAAGTCCAGGGGACGAGGCTGCCGGCGGGCAGGTGCTGCCGGGGGGTGGACAGCCAGCCCCCGAGGGCCCTGCCTGCCCTGGGTCTGAGTTCTGGCCCCTCTGTGTGTTCCTGGGGCTGACCATGAACCCATCGCTTAACCTTTCTGCCTCCCTTACTCGTCTGGAGAGCAGGTCGCCATCCTGAGGCTCACAGGAGCTCACCCGTGCAGCGGGGACCTGTCTGAGCAGCCCTCCTGTGCCCTGAGAGCCCAGCCCGGCGAGCGCCGTGCAGCGCAGGGGAAGACAGACAAGGGCCCGACTGGGCTGAGGGACCCGGAAGCTGGGGCCAGGGGTTGGGGTGAGCTTAGGGCCGGAGGACACTTCGCTCACGGACGAGCTGGAGGGAAGGGAGTCTCGGCAGGGCCAGGACGGGCAATGAGACTTTCCGGGGACATCTGTTTTCTCCCTTGGGGAGGGGGAGCTGGGCTGCTAGGTAACGGCAGCGAGTTGACAACAGCTGGGAGAGTGAGGGGCTGATTAGACGCAAGCACAGGGGTCCCTGGACAGCCGGGGGGCCGGGGGCTTTGCACTGGACCCCCCCACACGGCAGCCACGCGGACGGGAGAGCCCAGCGGCTGGACTAGGCTGGAGGCGGGCGGTAGGGGTGTGGCTGGGTAGCCACGGTCTGGGACCAGGGAGACAGGGGAGCACAGGTCCTGGGAGGGGGTGTCTGCCAGACGGCGAGGGGCCAGCCTGGCACCCCACTCGGGAGTGGACGGGCTAGGCCACCAGAGGGCAGGAGACCCCGGTTCACAGGGACGGTCACAGGAGAGAGCAGGCAGGGCTGGGCGTTGCTGGCGAGTCCGGCGGGTTGTGGGGTTGTGTCCGGCACCGTTGGCCTGGTGGCCCTTCAGCCCGGGCTTTCCGGTCTGTCTGGAGGCGGCGGCAGCGAGTCTGGCAGGGACTCGTGACTGGGAGGCAGGTGTCCGAGGAGGTCATGGAGAGCACGTGACCGCGGGCTGCCCCCAGAGCTGGCCCCTCACCCCGCCCCGTCGCTGGGACGCAAGCTCTGCCCCCCATTCCGCGGCCGGTCCCCCGCGCCGGGGAAGGGGTGCAGCGTGCACGGCGCCGACGAGTGTGTGGTGGGCCGGCCTCCCCCCGTGCCGGCCTCGGATGGACTTGGAGGCCCCGCTAGAGGCTGCGGCTCCGGCCAGAACGCTGAGCGGAGAGCAGAAATGAGGCTGTGCGGGCGCCCACCACCACTGGCTTCGGGGCCGGCAGACAAGTGCGCTCCGTCTGGCAAAGCTAGGAGGGCACACATCGCCTCCAATGGAGGTCCCGGGGCTCGCCACGGAGCCTGAGAGGGGCACTGGCCGGTGGGATCCCCGAGAAAGTGAGGCCCGCGAAGCGGGGAGGGTGGTGATCCACAGCGCACGAGGGTCCCGGGCTGTCCGACCCTGGGCACCAAGAATCCTACATACTAATTATGCTAGACTCCCAATAATAGAGGAACAGACCCTGAAACTCCTAGAAAACTTGGCATTCTTTCCCTGTCTCTTGATGGTGTAAATCTCATCATGTCTGAAATGGAGGCCCCCGGGGATCCCTGGGGCGCTGCCCACTGTCGGCTGCTCCGAGAACGAGTGAGTTCACACTGTTGCACCTGCTGGTGGCCGGAGGCTGGGAACGAAAGCCCTGCGGTGCCCGTGTCTGTCTGTGTCTCCAGACGTCTGCAGACGAGGGCTCTGTGTGGGCCAAGTCTCCCCGCCCCCGAGGCCGCTGCCGAAATTAACTTGTAAAGGGGCTCTCTGTGATTGGCTTAATATCAATAATGTACATCTGTAAAATTGCAGATTTTGTTTTGTCTGGTAAAAGGACAAAGTTTTCTTGGACCGTTGGTCTTTCTTGATGGGACTGTGAAAGGTTTCTCCTTACCTTTGAACTCATTCTGGGGCGCCTGGGGGGCTCAGTTGGCGAAACGTCTGCCTTCAGCTCAGGTCCTGGGATCGAGCCCCGCATCGGGCTCCCTGCTCGGCTGGGAGCCTGCTTCTCCCTCTTTCTCTGCCCCTCACCCCACTCGTGCTCCCTCCCTCTCTCTCTCTCTCAAATAAATAAATAAATAAATAAAATCTTAAAAAAAAAAAAGCCTTTAAGCTTATCCGCCAGGAAGAGAGGTTCTGTGTTGTATCACAGTAATTTCCTGTGCCTCCTATTGTCTCTATCGGGTCTTTGATTGCTTAAGAAAAGGGAGTCTTCTCTATTAAAAGAACAAAGTTATTTTTTTTTTAATAACTGTAACCTTCTCGAGTTGCTTTGGAAGGCTTTCATTATCATTTTGATTAAATGGAGAGCTAGGTATTGTTTCCCAGTGACCTCGGATCCCAAAAGTCAAGTTCTAAAAGAAGTCTTGTTCACCTTGAACTAACTTTGGGATTTTGCGGAGGTCCTGTCTCCAAAATGTGCTCTCTCCCCTTTTCGCAGAGGCTCACGGACACGTCGACTCCTGGGAAGCACGGTCAGGCAAGAAGAGACACTGACCTTGTCTTGGGGCACATTTCTAAGAAAGCCCCAATAATCCGCTGTGTCCCGGCATAACGGCATCCCCAGGGGCGTCCCGCTCCCCCGGGCGGTGCATCATAGCCGACTCTCAGCAGGTCTCTGGCCACCGCTCTCTCCGTGTTTTCTCATCTGCGCACAGGCATTGCTCACTCTGATGCTTTGCAAGAGGGTCCCTGCAAACACACTTCATCCTCAGAGACTCACCAAAAAGACCCCGGTGAGGACCAGCTTCTGGTAACCGCAGCCCGTGAGCCTTCACATGGGAGGGGCAGGGACCGCGCTGCCTCGGGAGCCTCCCCAGGGCTCCCTGGCGGCCCCACCCTGCCTGACCTGTCCCTGTTCTCCTGCCCCACACTCCTGAGATGGGCCCCTGTCATCGAGGACACGATGGGCACCTGTGCAGACGCTCTGCGGGCCTGGCTGGAGCACCTGTGAGGGGGCGGGATGGACCATGAACCCACAAACACTCAAGGCTCAGGCTCCCCCATAAAGTTTCGGGGGGCTTGGTGGGGTGAGATGCACGTTTCCCCAAAATCTGTGATGGAGAAGACGCAGCCTACTGGTCCCCTAAGGACAGAAAAGAGGTGCAAGGCTTAGTGGGGACTTGGGGGCCCGGAAGGACTCTGATTCCCCACCTGGCACAGCGCTTCTGTCCCTGACGCCGCCCCGGGAGGAAGGGGCCCATGTGCGAGGGCAGGGCCTCAAGCAGCCTCGGGGGAAACGCGAGGGAGGCAGGTTAGAGCTGCAGCATGGAGGCAGCGAGGCAGCGGGGCTGCCGTGGCACTTAGTCTGTCCGGGGCTCCAGAGGGTGCGGCTTGGATGCCGTGGCCGAGACAACGGGAGGCCCTGGGCCCCTCTGACGCCCGCTCTGGAGGGGCCCGAGTCGGACACAGCCCGCAGAGCGCCGGCCCCAAGCAGTGCACAGGGCACTCCTCCAGGTGGAGCCTCTCGCTAAGGAACCGCGCAGGGTGGCGGGGACCCGCCGAGGGGGGGTGAGAACATCTTCCAGCAGCCCCCCCCCCATGGAGACGCACAGCCCCACATCGGCCACGTGGCACACCTATTCACAGCGGCGGAGCACCCTGCCCAGCGGCCCACGGTCCCCAGAAATGCAGACACTATGCGGCCCTCGGGGGGAGCCCCCAGCTGCTCCAGACGCCCACACCCCTGTCCCCGGGGTGGGCCCTGCAGCCTGTGGGGGGCCCGCGCCATCTGGCCGCGGTCCGGTGGGCGACCCCCAAGGGCCCAGCCGTCAAACCCTCGTGCTGACGGGCTGTTCTAAAGGGAGGCGCCCTATGGCTCGGACAGTGGGAAGCCGACGGCTGGTGATCCCGAATAAGCCTTCGTGGGTCAGGATATGTGAAAAGACATTTGGTGGCCGGCCGGAGCCTCAGGTGGTCCTGTCTCCCCATCCCGGCTCCTCAGGAAGATGACGTCCCAGCTTGGGGGTGAGTCCCAGCAAGTGACTCAGCTGCCGCAGCCGGGGGCGCAGAGAGTGGGCCCACATCACCGCCCAGGCGCCAAGGATGCGGGGTTGCCCTGGAAGTCCGGCGACCCGGTCAGTGCAGGGACAGCCGGTCCTGTGTGATCGCGACCCTACTCAGGGCAAGGCCACAGGAGTCTGGGGCCACCCCCCAAGTCCCCGACTCACAGGGGACTGGCACATGGATTGTGTCGGCCACCCCTCTAAGCAAGGGCCCCATATGGCCCGGGGTGCGCGGACGCTGCCTCTGGCCGGCCCCACGCTGCCCCATCCGAGACGCGGGCGCCAGGTGCGCCTGCCTTCGTCTCCTAGACGGCAGGTCAGGGCCTGACGCAGGGGCTCCCCGTCCCTATAACCCTCGGCAGCAGGGCTGGTGGGCAGGGGTCGTGGACGAGCAAAGCCGCAGATGAAGTGACCAGTAACTTCTCCTTGCTGGGAGCACTGACACACAACTGGGGTGCTAGTACCTTTCAGCGATCACCTGGTCCCCCAGGCGGGCCTGTCGCCCCCCGGCCCAGACCGGGGACCCCTGCAGAGGTGCCCAACCCCGACCTGCAGACCGTAAAGGGGTGGGCGTGGCAGGAAGCCACGCTGTGCGGCTGAGAACACCGGGCCCGCCCCACGCGGGAGGGGAACCAGCCGGCCGGGCCGGGAACCGGCAGTCCTGACTGAACGCATGCCTCGGATCACGGGGCTCCCGCTGGACAGGGGTTGTTACTTATTTTGGGAATTACTGTCTTAATCTGGGTGTTTTCTTGCGTGGGCCTAGACTGTTTCAGTCCACGTCCACACCCACGCCCGTGGCTCCTCTCACTGACCACCGAGGGCCCATGGCAGGAGAGGGGGCGTGCGAGGTCACGGGTCACCAGGGTGGGGAGTTGCCCCTGGAGCCCTGCCCTCTGTCCCCTACTCACACGGCAGGAGCCGCTCGCAGGGACACGGCCAGGAGGTAGTGTGGGGCTGAGACCAGCTGCCGATGCCGGTGACGGAACCCCGAGGGGGCCTCTGCAAACCGTACGATTCTGGCTGGCAGGTGGGGGGCCCCTCGACGCACGGCAGCCAAGACCAGCCTCGGAAGGAAGTCCCCTTGCTCCTCACACCTGCTCCCCGCCCACCTGGGGGGCGGCCTCTGTCCTGCATCTCTGCCTGCTCCGGGCACTGCGGCCGGAGGGATGACACGCGGGGGCCCGGATGGGGCGAGTCCGTGTAGGGAAAGCGGGAGCTGGACCCCGGGCGCTGTGGACCACCAGTGGGTTACTGGGATCGAGACCACAGAGAGGACTCTGCTTGGCTGCGAGTGTCTCGGTCTTGGGGCGGGTTGCCGCGGGGCTGGGATGAAAGACTGGGCTAGGTGGGTGGGCCCTGTGGGCCCCAGGAGGGCGGCAGCGGGCGTGAGAGGACGCTGGCCCGGGGGCCTGAGCTGCGGGTGGGCGTGGGGGGCGCCCTGCAGGCCCATAGTTTGAGCAACGACGGAGGAGGATGGAGCGGACGTCAGGTAATGAAGAGCGTTGCTGCTGCGCAGGTCCTGGGAGGCCTCGCCGACGTGCCACGGCCCGGGGGCTAACACCGCCGGACCTGTCCTCGGCTCTGCAGCTCAGAGGCCCAAGACTCAGGGGCCTGCAGGGCGGGGCTCCCCCCGACACCCGTGCAGGAAACCTTCCTGGCCTTCCCAGCCTCTGGGGTCCCCCTGGGCCAGGGGCCGCCTCCCCACAACCTTTCCTCTGGGGTCCCACGGCCGCCTCCCCGGTGTGACTCCCCGGTCTCTCCTTGACACCGGCCACGTCGGACGAGAACCTGCCCGAAGCCACAGGCCCCGTCTCCAGACGAGGCCCCTGGCTCGGGCGCAGGGTCAGGGCTTGAAGTGCTGTAGCGGACAGCCCCTCTGCGCGAACGATGCCAGGGCCGCATCGGGAACCGCTGGTCGTGGGACATGGGACGGGGGCTCCTGGCTGGGTCCCCCCGGGCTTGCGGCACTTCTTCCTGGGGACTTCGGACAGCAGGGGGCAGACTAGCCGCACGCCCGGGGCCTTCAGGCCAGAGCTCAGCGGGAGATGAAAACGTGATTCTTCTCTTCCCGGGAGGACTGCGAAGCGAGGCTTCTTATCTTAACTTCCAGATGTCGTGGTTCAGTGCTCACGGGCCCCACCTCTGATGTCTGTCTCTGAACGGAAGCAGCGGCCAGGGGCACGAGGGGCCAGACCGGTGCAAACAGGAGCCCCACGCGTGGGGTCTCAGAGCTCTGGGCACAGCAACTCCCCGCGGCAGAGGTTGACACGTAGTCCAAGTGGTCCAGGGGCCGGGCTCATCTCCCATAGCGGTGCTCCCTGGGTGGCGGTGCTCTCTGGGTGAGGTCTCTCCCTCCCGGGGGGGCCAGGGAGGCCGACCTCCGAGGCTGGCTGGGTCTGGGAGGCCGTCCTGGCCCTGGGGACGCGTGCAAGGGCTGTCACGTGGTGCCGGCAGTCCGCCAGGAACCTTCGGCCGGTCACAGCAGAAGCAGGGACAGCGGTCGGCAGAGAAGCGCCCTTCCCAGCAGATGGGGCTGTGGCCTTGGGGACCTGGAGGCAGGGTTCCAAATGCAGCTTTAAGGCCAATCAGCAGATTCGGGGAATTGAAAGGGACACTTCTCTTGCGGGTTCTAAATGGCAACGTCTGTCACCCCCGCTCTCGACCAGAATGATGGGTTCGCTCTGCCTCCTCCAAGACACCCTCCTTGCTGGGCCCAGGGGCCCCGAGGGCTGTCTCTGCACCTGCGGCCCCGGCAAGACTGCGGGATCCATGAGAGGGTCTGGCTTTGACAGGCTGCCCTTGGGTGAGCTGGGACCAGGGGGACTGGGGTCGGGGGCCAGGAGATCTTGGAACGCACACTGGAGGGTCAGTTCTGGTTGTGGTCAGCACAGCGGGCGCGGGAAGGGGACACGTACAACCTTGTTCCCGAGAAACGCAAGGGCCGCCCCACAGACGGTGTGTCCCGCGACAAGTCCGCGCTTCTCCGGTCCCGGCTTCTAGAGGAGCCTCTGCTCTCTCCGCGCCCGAGAGCTGCTGGGATCCTGGCTGGAGCCCCCCCTGCCCCTCGCATGCCCCATGGATGCCAACTCCCCTCTAGGCCGGGGGCCCCGCGGGCAGGCCCTAGTCAGCCTGCCTTGCACAGGCTCCTGTGCCTCTGGGCACGTCCACAGACGGGGTGGCTCAAACAGACGGACTTTCTTCTCTGGTTTTGGAAGCCAGGAATCTTAAACATAGGTGTGGACGGGGCTCCTTCCTCCGGGGGCCCCGAGGGACATCTGCCCAGGCCTCTCTCCTTCCTCGCTTCCCTCGCTGCAACCTCCGCTTGTAGTCCCAAATCTCCCTCTGTTCCCCATAAGGACACCTGTCGTTGGGTCCAGGGTGATTTCATCCCAACGTCTTTAACTCAAATTCATCTCCAAAGATCCCTTTTCCAGATCCGGTCTTGTGTGCAGGAACTGGGGGTTAGAGAATGGACATGTCCTTTTGGAGACACGATTCAGCCCACGATACTGCTGCACCCCAGCCCCGGGTCCACACCGCTGCACCCCAACCTCGGGTCCTTTGTGTGAATGGGCAGCTTTTTGCTCTCGCTGGGACAGGTGATTTCAACAGCTCTGGAGTCATATGGGGACCTGACTCCTTTCCCGGTGCCCTGTCCAGCCCAGGATGGGGGAAGGGAGTGCCGGTGGTGGGGCGTGGGCCTCGCCCGTCTGTCCGGCAAACAGCAGTAGGGGTCAAGGCCGAGTGGGAGCCAACTTCGGAGGCACTGCTCTGCTGTTTCTGGTTCACGCGGGACACAAGACCTGTCCAGGGGTATGTAGCTCATCGGCAGAGGAGCCCTGCCCCCAGCCCCTGCCCCTGAGTCCCCATCCTACCCTCCCTGCTGGAGGAGGCTACGTCTTTGGTTTTCATTTCTCTTCTGGGGCAAACGAGCAGGTTTAGGAATGAACTTCAGAACCAGCTGCCCGAAGACTGCCCACTGAACGGGCAAGATAGTGGGCGAGGCTTTGGGTCTCCGTCTGGGATCGTCCCCATCTCCCGCCCCAGCGGCGATGGTGCGGATGCTCCGTGTCCCCTCCCGGTGCTGAGCTGCCCTCTGCCTCCGAGCTGGACAGAGCAGGCAGGTGGGGGTGGGGGGATTCAGAAGACTGTGAACTCACCCGGCTCTGGACTGAACTGTGTCCTCCCGAATCCACACGTTGAAGCCCTAATTCCCAGTGCGCCTGGATTTGGAACAGGTCTTTCCGGAGGTAATCAGGGTCAAGGAAGGCATAAGGGGAAAGCCCTGGTCCTCAAGGGCTGGTGCCTTTTAAGAAGAGGAAGAGCCCTGGGCTCCCTGCTCAGCAGGGAGCCTGCTTCTCCCTCTTTCCCTCTGCCCGCCTCTCTGCCTACTTGTGATCTCTCTCTCTGTCAAATAAGTAAATAAAATATTAAAGAAAAACAAGAAGAGGAAGAGCCCAGCGCGTTCTCCCCCTGCCACGCCCCTCCCCACCAGCTGAGGACCGAGAGAAGGCACGCTTCTTCTACAAGCCGGGAAGAGGGTCCTCACCTGGACCCTGCGGCCGGCGCCTCGGTCTGGAACTTCGAGGGAACTGGGAGGAAATGTCTGTGTTCAGCCCGCTGGGTGTCTGGTGTTCTGCTCCGGCAGCTGGAGCCGACGGGGACCCCCCCACGGGGCGGTCAGACTGGCTGACTTCTGTCTACTCTGTGTGCTTTAGTGGTTTCCTCAGATTTACACGTGGCACCGCAGGGGGTTTACACACGGTCCCCAGAGCCAGACCCCTGTGTTCAGTTCTCTGGTCTGCAGTTCACGGGCTGGGTGACTTGGGGGTGCTGCTCCCCGCTCTGACCTCAGTTTCTCCATCTGCACAATAAGAAGGCATCAGGGCTGGCCTGGCAGCCCCTGTCCCCAGATGGCTCTAAACCTGTACGTGGTGCGGAGGGCTCAGAGAGCTGGGGGTTGGGGGGTGCTGGACAGCTGGTCCCTCCTGGCAAGCCCCCCACCCTCTGCCCAGCCAGGGTTCCTGTGCTTTTGTATGAGGGTGAGGTGAGAGCCAGTCACCTGGACCACATGATGTGGCGGACCAAGAGAGCCCCAGGAAAGAGGGCTTGCCAGCCTCGGAAGTGAGCCTCGGGTTGGGGGGGGGCTGCAGCTGGGTCTGGCAGGGCTCTCCCCCTGCACGATGTGTGACTAACGGGGTGCCTCGCTCCCGGCCCCTCGTCTGGTTCTACCCAGCACCTCCCACTGCTCTTCACAAACCTCCTGAGGGCCGTGTTCCACCCCAGGGACCCCCCGGGACCTGGAGCCCCTGGTCCTCACCCCTGGAGTTGGTGAATTCCAAACCAAATGCCGGTTGGTTGGTTGGTTGGTTTTTAGAGTAATCTCGACGTGCAACGTGGGACTTTAACTCAAGACACGGGGATCAAAAGTCGCGGGCTCTACTGACTGAGCCAGGCAGGTGCCCAAACCAGGTTTAAATGGAGGGAGAGAAATCCTCCAGAGGGGGACGCCTGTCCTCCATGGCCTCTGGGAAGCGGGACACTCTTGGACTTGAGGCCGCTGGCCAAGGACGCCCTGCACGGAATCAGTGTAAAATTGTCCAGGGCGTGGTCGGTGACCAACCGCGTGGGTGCCCAGAGGGCAGTGTCCAGAAGCACACGGAGGGCTGCAGAGGCTACCCCCAGTCCTTCCCCTCCCGCCGCTGGGCAAGGGAGGGGGTAGCGCACCGGGGTGACAGTGGATGGAGCGTCCGCGGAGACCTACGAGGGACGAGGGACGGAGGGCTGCGGCCGCCCCTAAAGACGCGCGCCTGGGTCGGAGGGGACCTGGGACTTGCCGCCCGAGAGGAGCGGAGCGCGAAGGCGGGGGGCGAGGACCCGGGGAGGGCGGGGGCGGGGCTGGAAGCGGCGGCCTGGGAGGGCCCGGGGGCGGGGCCCGGCGGTGGGCGGCGCCCGGGCGGGGGTCCGGGCCGGGGGCGTGGCGAAGGCGGCCCGGCCTCCGGCGACGGGGCTGGGCGCGCAGTGTCGCGCGAGGCGGACGCGGGCCGGGCGGGAAGCCGGACCTTCCGCACCTGCGGCGCCCTGGGGCTTGGCGGGCCGGCGCGGGCACCTGCGGCTGCGCCCTGCGCGTCCCCGGGCCATGGCGCACGTGGAGGCGGCGGCTCCGAGGGCCGGCCGGGGCCTCCTGTGAGCGGGGGACCGGCGCGGGGCCGCGGGCACGATGCCCGTCCTTCCGGAGGCGAGGGCGGCGGGGCGCGCGGTGGCCCTGGCCCTGGTGCTGCTGCTCCCCGCGGGACCGGCGGGCGCCCTGCTCCGCCTGCAGCCCGGCCTGTGAGTAGCGGGAGGGGAGGGCCCCGCTGGACGGCGAGCCCCTGGCCCCTGGGCAGCTTTGTCCCCGGGGCCCTGACAAAGTCGGGCTTTTTGCCCTAACTGGGGAGGGTCGGGGCTTGAGTCTGGGGGCGCCCCGGTAGCAGGGCGGGCTCCCTCCCCCCGGTAGTGTGCCTGCGCGCGGGCGCGCCCTGGCAGAGGCTGCACTCCCCTCGGGGTCCTGGCGGGCAGGGTCTGGCCAGCTGCGACGGGGAGAAAGCAGGAAGGAAGCAGCCCCTTCTCACATCCTTCCAAAGCCTGCCTGCTGGGGCCTGGGGGGCCTGTGCCGGGGCGGGTGCGCCCAGACAGGGGGGCCCTGGCCGTGGTTTGTGTGTTAAACACGTGTGCTGGGCGGAGAGTCGGGAGAAGGGATTCAGGACCAGAACGGGCAGGAAGAGAGGGTCAGGGAGCCAGCTGAGATGAATTCAGTTTTGAAAGATGATTCCCCAACGGGCCGTTTAGCCGTCTCTCTTACACAGATCAATCCTTGCGCCGGCCTCAAAGGACAGCTGGTGCCAAAGTGAGCCGGGGAAGAGGAGGAGGCGCCCGCTGGCCGCCCTCACCCCGGGGCTCCCGCAGGGTGCTGGCCGGTGCAGACAGGCTGCCGGAGGCTGCAGCGCGGCAGGCGAGTGGCCTGGCCTGGGTTAGGGACCCCTGCCCAGCACCTGGCCGTGCGGGCGGTCACTTCCAGGCGGGGCCGGGGGAGGCCAAGTCCAGGCCCCAGGATCCCCACCCTGGGTCTTGCTTTGCCCCAAGCGGGAAGGTTTCCTTGTGGCCTTTCTGTAGGAAAAGGGGGCCTTTGCATCCAGAAACGTGAGTGGCCTGGGTCCCGACTCTCCCCATGACTTCTGCCGGACACTTTTCTTTGCTGCGATCCCACTGAGTTAGTTTGTCTCAGGGAAGCCGCGGCCTCAGGATTCTCGAAGCGGCAGTCTGGCCACTCAGCCTGCCTGCTCTTTGCGGGGTTAGCGGGGGACTTCCAGTGGCCGAGACTCCTGGGAATCCCAGGGCACTGGGCAGGTGGACAGCTGCTGAGCCCTTGAGGACAGAGGGCCCCTCCTTAAGAGGCAGCTTCTGCCTCAGTGTGCTCGTGGAGACTGCTTGTCACCCCTCCTGGGCCCCTTTTCCTGAGCCCGTGAGGAGCGGAGCCAAAGGCCTGTGTCCTGGGGTCGCCTGCTCTGGCCTGGCCCGTGGGTTGCCTGAGACCTCCTCCTCTCCCCAGAGCCTCCTCTCTCCTCTGTCCTCCTCTTCTTCGTCCTCAGGGAGACTCCCACGCGACTGGGGTCGCTGCCCCTCTGGGGCCTGTGTCCCTGTTTCTTGGTGGGGCATCTATTCTCAGATGGCCCCAGGCGTGTTGAGCTCTGTCACACCTCGGGGTACGCCTTCCCCGGCTCTACCGTCTCTGGTCGTCTCTGAAGCAGCTGGCGAGGGCCCCAGCGGGCAGTGGGCGACAGTGGGCACCGCTGGCCGGGGGAGGGCCAGCTGGCTGCAGGAGCGAGGGCACCCTTTTGCAAGCCCCCAGCAAGGTGCCAGAATTTGCCCTTTCTCCTTGCACCCCGGAGGAGCGGAGGGGGGGGCCAGAGAACAGCCAGCCTTCCGGAAAGTGCTTTGTCCATGCTGGTCCTGGGCCCCCTGCTCCCCTGCCCTTGGGGGAGGTGTGATGAGCCTGCAGGGCCTGGCACGGGCATCCCCCCTGTTGGCTGGCTTTCCTGAGCCACCTGGTGGGCCCCTGGGGGAGGCTAAGAGAAGAGGGGTGCCGGGAGCCCCACTGATCCACAGCCCTGGTGCTCAGGGGGCCGTTGTGGACGCGTGGGAGCCCGTGGCTGGTACGGCTCCCGCTGGCTGACCGTGTCCAGATTCAAAACCCCACGACCTCTCTTTATGTATTTGTGTCTGTAAAGTGAATTCCTGTTGGCAGAGTGGTTGGCTTTCCTTCCTGGGGCCTGGAATGACTGCTCAGTCCACGCAGGGCTGGCCGGGCTGCGGGGGAGCAGGGTCAGAGCCAGGAGACGTGTCCCCCACGCCCCGGAGTTCCAACTGGCCGCGGTCCGAGGCTGCGGGGTTCCAGGCCCCACGGCGGATGTATGGGGGGACGTGTGTCCAGAGGCCCGCCCTGGGGCTCAGAAGGGGAGCCTGTAGGAACAGCCGTGAGGGGACCGCCCCTTGGTAGCCTAGCCCTCCTTCTGGATGGGGGTGTGGGCGGCCGGCTCCCGGCGGGTGAGGCTACCTCTCCTCCCTCCCTGGTTTGCCCGTCTTCACTTCCTCACGCTGGGGCCGTCGTCCAGGGGCCCAGGGGCCTGGAACCACCTACCCTGGGGACCCTTCTCACACCCAGCTTCCCCTCGGCCTGGGGCAAAGCCGCAGGAGTCCCTGCCCGCCGGGGAGCACACGGCCCACAGAGCTGTGTGCTCCTCGCGGTCTGGGAATTGCCTTCCCCCCCAGATGGGAGCCCACGGCCACCTGGGTAACGCTTTGGTCTCTCTGTTCCCTCCCCCATCCCACCTCCTCCATCCTGCGTGTGGAGAAGTCGGCCAAGGTTATGCTTGTGAAGGGCTGGGAGCCCCCCCCCCCAGCAGATCATTCCAGGCCTGTCCCCGCGGGGCCGACGGAGAAGGCGCAGGGCTATCCCCAGGGTGGCGGAGAGGGCAGCCCGGCTGAGGGGGAGCCTGGCCTTGGGGAGGAGTCACACAGGTGCCGGGTGGGGACAGGGCACGGGAGGGAGGCCGGAGGGCTGCTGTGGGGCCCTCACGGGGGCCCCTGTGGGTTGAGGAGGCCCAGGAAAGGAGAGGGGTCTTCAGAGGAGAGCGCGGCCCACTCCACCCTCTTCCTCAGGAGAAGCTGGCCGGCCTCATAGACGTGGCAAAGCTTTGCCTTCTGTCCCGGACTTTGTGAACTGGCCTGCGTGGGGACCACCCTGGCCCCGGAATCCGGGCTTGCCTGGGGCGAGCTGCGTCCCTCCCCCCTTCTAGGGCAGGGCTGGGCCCTTCTGCCCCTTTGCGGCCACCTTCTCCTTCTTGAGTGTGGCGCGCTCCTGCCATAGGTTCTCCTGCGGGCGCTCCCGGGGGCCGAGGAGCACGAAATCACAGGCCCCGCTGTGTCCCTGCTCCACGCTCCCTGGAGGCTCCCCTCCTTCCTCGCCTTCTTGCTCTGCTTGTCCTGCCCCCGGCGGACTCCCACCCAGCCGTGTGCCCGGCACCCGGAGCTCAGGGACCGCCTCAGGCCGGCATGGCTGGGGATGAGGTGGCCTAGGGCGGGAGTCCCGGGAACGCAGGGTTGATGTCACTGTTCCCGCGGACCCCCCAGTACCCTGTTCAAGGGGGCAGCAGTAACTCTCCTTCGGGGTCTGGGTGGGATTTGAGTACCCTTGTGGGCTGCACGGGGCCCCGTGTGGAGGATGCTCAGATGGGACCCTCTTCCTCTGAGGCACACACCCTCGAGCCTGGGCCTGCTGCAGGCCTGGGAGGGGCCCTGGGCCGGCGGGGGTGCGGGGGGCCGTGGTCTGGACCCCACCCCGGATGGCTCCATGCCCCAGGGTGCGTGTGCAGGATGACTGGGGCCTGCTGGCTTTTGGGGGCCGGGGCGCTGACGGCTGTCCTCTGTCCCAGGCCCCACGTGTGTGCCGAGCGGGAGCTGACCTTGGTGGGCCGCCGGCAGCCCTGTGTGCAGGCTTTCAGCCGAACTGTGCCCGTGTGGAAGCCGGGCTGTGGGCGGCAGGCGTGGTGCGTCGGCCACGAGCGGAGGTATGTGCCGGGGTCCCCGGGTCCGGCGTGGGAGCGGGATGGCCAGGGTGGGGGCTGTCCTGACCTCAGGGCCTTCTGGGTGCAGTGGGGGCCCCGCAGGGAGGAGGGGACTGTGTGGGAGGGGGGCTCTGAGGGGGACAGGGGGTCCCGTGGGGGGAGCGGGGACCCCTGGGGGGATGGCCCACATGCGAGGGGGAAAGCGGGGTGCCCAGCCTGCCGAGCCCCTGGGCCTCGTTCCCAGAGGAGCCAGTGTGAAACCTTTTATTGCTCAAGATTTTATTTCAAAATCAAATTAAGGAGTGCCTTTGCACACCTCTCCACTCTTTATAGACTCGGGCTCTGGAATCTGTACGATTGCAAATCGGGGTGGGGGGGGCTCAGCACGGGCCCCTCCCCTGGCTGGAACCAGCAAGGCCTCCGGGTTAGGGGTGGGGGGGCGGGAACGGGCCTCGGGTGGGGTGCGGAGTCCAGCTTTGCAGTGAGGCCTTTGGGGGGCCTGCGTGGTGTCCTCCGTGGAAGATGTGAACTCCCTCCCTGGGGGCTTAGTGCTGTCTGGGGACTGTGGCCTCCTCTGCCTCAGGTGAGCCTGGGGGCCACGGACGCTGCTCCGGGTCTTCTGGTGCTCGGTCGGCCGGGGTCCTGCCGGGCCTTGGGGGCTGATGCCGGGGAGCCCAGGCTCAAGGAAGACATCGCCGCTCACACTTACCCCAGAGAGGCCCTCTGTCCCCAGCCGCTCCCGGTGAGGGCGCCAGGAGCACTGTGGTCCCCGGGCTGGAGAGCTGGTGGGTAGCTCTGCTGGGAAGCCCCCGGGTCCCTGTCGCTGGGCCCCAGGCTCCCCGTCACCCCAGGCTCCCCGTCACTGGGTCCCGGGCTGGCCTGGGTGGGGTGGGAGCAGCGTTTCCAAAGCATCCGGGTGCCCTCAGTGTCCTGGCAGGGTGTCTAGGGCCATGGGAGGCGAGTCCCCCTGTCTGGGAAGACCTTGCTGCCCTGTTAGGTGGGACGGGGGCCGCAGGGTCTCCGTCCTGCTTCCTGCCCCGGGGTGGGCATGGGGAAGGCCATGTGCATTCTGGGGCAGGGTCTCCTGGGAAGGCTCGGGAGGGGCCACATGCAAAACGGGCTCTGGGCATCCCCACCGTGCCCAGCTCCAGGGGGGACAGTTTGGGTCCCCGGCCTGCTTGGGGACTTTGGCTGCTGGGTCTCCTGGCCTGCAGTGTGGCCGGGCATCTCCCTACATGGGCTGTCTCCCCCCCAGCCCTCCGCTCCGAGTGAGTGGGGGCTGTCTCAACACCGCTGTGTCGGGTGGGGTTTCCTGAGACCTGCACCAGGCACTCCCTGGGCCCAGCCCACTCCCCTGCTGTAGGCTCCTGGCTGCGAGTGGGTCCCTCGTCGTGAAGCTGCGGCGCAGCCCCGCGTGCTGGCTCCGGACACTTGCTCCGATGCCTTGTCCACGTGGGCCCCTGGCAGCAGCTGCCACAGCTGTGGCCTCTGGCCGGCACGCTCCCTTTCCTCCTGGAACGCGCAGAGGCTGCGGCTTCCCTGGGAGGCGGGCCCTGCCCCGGCCCCCTTCTCCCATCTGCCAGCCCGGGGGCTGCTTTCTGACGAACCAGCAGCCAGCACCAGCTGCGCAAGAGGCCCCTGCCCCTTTGGGGGGTGCGGCCCGTGCTAAGGGAGGAGGAAGGAGTACTTGGAGGCGCCAGGAGCCCGCACGGAACCCCACCTCCAGGCCCGTCCCCCAGGGCTCCTGCCTGCCGCCCACACTCCAAGGGGCCTGCAGAAGGTGGAGCTCAGCGCACGTGCCTGGCACCCCTGTCCCCTGTCGCCCCTGACCCTGCTGGGAGCCCGTCCCCCTGTGATGTGTCCCCGTGAGCTGTCCCATGAGGGGGCAGCAGGCCCACCGGCTGTCCTGGAGGGTCTCTAACTTCTGAGGGTGGGGGAGGTGGCCGATGGCCGGTCGTCTCCGTTCTCCAGGTCACTGCGAGGAGCAGCACGTAGCCCCGGGAGAGGGATAAATATTTACGAAGGAAGGGCCCAAACACTGTTGGCTCTGCCAAAAGCTGTCCACCGCTGTGGTCTGTTTCCCTCCAGGCGAGTGGACTCATGTCCTGCCAAAGTGGCCTTTTGCAGAGCTCTCCCGAGTGGCCCTGCACAGCATGCGTGCTGGACTCGCGCTTCCGGGAAGTGGCCTTGTGTGTTGGTTTGTGGGGTCCCTGGGTTTCCCACGGCTCCCCGGGGCTGAGCCCCAGCGAGCAGAAGGGCGTCACGTCACCTGGAAACCGCGGTCTGGCCCTCGGGCCGCTCCTGGAGCTCCCGGGTCCTTGACCCCACAGCTGCCGGGACCGGTCCTACAGGCTGTGGGGCAGGCTTGCCACGCATGAAGGCTGCGGGTGGCCTCGGGCCATCCCCTTCCTCTCGTCCTCTTGCTCTCTCCGCTCAGCCTTTGTGGGAGCCTCCCCCCTCCTGAGCGGGAACCAGCCCAAGGCCTCCCCCGAGAGGCCCCCACCCTGCTCCCCTCTGACCTCGGGGCCGTGTGCTGGTCGCCCTCCGTCCTGCTGCCGTGCACGGTGCTTCTCCCGGCCACCCCGTCTTAGCTCGGCCCTGCGCTCCTCAGGTGGGGAAGGGGTCCCTCACGGATGCCCCAGGGCCGTGTGCTGTTCCCTGGTGGGCTGAGAGCCGGGGGTCTGAATTGGCACCCCCTGGGCACGGCCCGCGCAGCTGGGCCCTAAGAAGCCCCGCATGTTCCTGAGCTGGGCACTTGGAGTCGGACCCCCGGGCTCTCGGATCTGGCCTGGTGGTAAGAGCCGGCTGAGGGGTGCCGGGGCTGCAGGAAGGGTGGACGGGGGGCAGGTCGGCCCCCCTCCCCCATGGAGCGGGCCGGGGCCCTTGTTGCTGGCTGCGCGCCGGTCACATGCTCCTGCCGTTCCTCTTCACGCGACATGGCTCTGCTTTGGGACACAGACCTTCCGAGCCTCCGAGCCTCCACCTGCTGAGCTTGAACGGGGCGGGTCAGAGAAGCGGTGCGGGAGGCGCGGAGCGAGGGCCTGGAGCGTCGGGAGATGCCGCCAGCCCTGCGTCTGCAGTGTTTCCCGTCTCCCTTCTCTCCTAGAACCATCTACTACACGGGCTACAGGCAGGTGTACGCCATGGAGGCCCAGACCGTGCTCAGGTGCTGCCCCGGTTGGAGCCAGCGGCCCGGCGACCAGGGCTGCCTCTCCCGTGAGTGCCCCGACCCCGACCCCGCATCCCTGCGTCCAAGGGGACACGCACCACACAGGCCTCTGGGGGCTCGGAGCGGAGGGTGGGGGGCTGTCTGCCAGTGCCCAGGTCCCCGGCATCGGGAGGGGGTCTGAGGGTGGCCCCGGGCCGCGAGCTGCTGTCTGTGGGCTCAGCGGCCTCTCTGGGGGGCCTGTCGTGGAGCAGGCCCCTCCCCCACCTGCCCCGCTCTAGCCACATCCCTGCTCTTGGGTCCTTCTTCTCTGTTCCCAAGTGGGCCTCGGGCTGGGGGTTGGGCCCCTGGCCTCTGGGGACCGATGTCTGGGAGACTGTAGCTCCTGTCCTGCCTCGTCCTGGGGCCCTGGGCCTCAGTCTCTCCATCTGCTTCATGGAGGTTTATCACTGCCTCCGGTGGGGGGGGGAGTGGAGTCCTGAGAGTTCGGGGGAGCGGGGGGGAGAGCTGTGTGTCAGCACACGCGAGCCGCACTGCGCAGCCTCCACTCCCGGAACTAAATGGGGCTCTCAGCTGTGAAGCTGTGGAGGTGGGCCAGCAGGGGGGGGTGTGGGCACAGGTGGGCCAGCAGGG
>CM053606.1:1999212-2017904 GCA_028646535.1 Procyon lotor
TGCGTGCAGGGCCGATGTGCAGGGCTGTGCGTGCAGGGGCGGGTGTGCAGGGGCAGGTGAGCAGGGCCGATGTGCAGGGCTGTGCGTGCAGGGCCGATGTGCAGGGCTGTGCGTGCAGGGGCGGGTGTGCAGGGGCAGGTGTGCAGGGCCGATGTACAGGGCTGTGCGTGCAGGGCCGATGTGCAGGGCTGTGCGTGCAGGGGTGGGTGTGCAGGGGCAGGTGTGCAGGGCCGATGTGCAGGGCTGTGTGTGCAGGGCCGATGTGCAGGGCTGTGCGTGCAGGGGCGGGTGTGCAGGGCTGTGCGTGCAGGGGCGCCCCTGCCCGTGCCCCCACCCGCAGCCCCGATAGCACCACCTTCCACTCCCTCTGTCTGGGTCTGGATGAAGACGGCATGCGCGGCAGCACAGTTGGGAATATTTAACTAACCCCCCAATTATAATTGATTCCAGTTTTGAAAATAAAAGTCGTATTTTGTCTGGTTCCCCCAAATTCTTTCATTTGAATGAAAGAGTGGGGGGAGGGAGGCACCCGCTGGGCTGATGGTGGAGCGCAGAGGGGGAGGGGCCCTTGGAGGAGCCCCTCCTGTTCCCCCTCCCGGGGGGCTGTGGTGCGTGGAGGGGGCAGTGGCTTAGCCCTTTGTTCCACTCCCCCCGCCCCATCCCCCTCCAGGAAGAGGGAAGGCAGGGACACAAAGGGGGCCTGTGCTGTTGGGGGGGTGAGCGTGTGGGGCTAGGCCCCCCTTGGTGCGGCCAGAGCTGGCTTCCGTGTCCTGTAGGTGTGACCCTGGACAGCGTCCTGGACCCCGGTCACTCTGCTTGTCGGGGGGGAGGGAGAGTGGATTTGTGCAGGTCCCAGGGTCGGCGCGTGTGAGGCCTGCGGGCGTGAGGGTGGCTGACCGGGTGGCCGAGGATTGTCCCTGGCTCTCGCGGGGACTGCCTGCACCGCCTGCCTGAGTTCCCCCAGTGACCTGGGGCGGGGTGGGGGACACCTCGGCACCATCAGTCCCCAGAGGAGGACACCACCGTGTCCCGCGGGAAGCCCTCGTCCCTGGTTGGGCTCCAGGGTCCTGACCACCCACTGGGAGTGGTTTGTACCTGCAGAAAATACGGCTTTGTCCCCCTTCTGTACCCAGATCACCCTGTGTGTGCCCCTGAGCGAGGGCGGGCAGATGCCGCCACCCCCAGTACCTGCTGCCGACGCGTGCGCTGCCCGGCTGCGGTCATGGGCGGTCATGGGGTCTTTAAGGGGAAAACGGGCAGGAGACACAGCCCCTTGGGAGTGTACTGCCTCTCAACACAGCTGTGCCCCGTGGTGGGGCCACCAGTCCTGTCGTGGGACTTGATCTCACCCCACATCATGGGACATAGGCCGACAGAGAACTCAGGCCTGGGTTATTTCTGGTACCTTCCGGGTCCGGGAAACTGTGGCTTTGGTTCCCCTCTGGGCCTCAGCGTCCTCACCTGTAGAATGGGTGGGTTGGGTAGGTCTCTGAGGCAGTTCTGGGACTCTCGAGTCCAGCTGAGCAGAGAGCTGGGCAGCCAGGAGGGCTTCCTGGAGGAGGTGGGCCTGTGGGCTGGGGAAGTGCAGACGGTTCCGGGTGGGCTTCCCGGATGAAAGAGAGGTTAGAGCAGAGCAGCCGAGGACAGAGTGAGCCAGCTTGGCCTGGGGGGCCTGGGTGGGGGGCGCAGAAGGGTCAGCCTGGAGCCCCCAGGGCCCTTGGCCGCCTCTGGGTCGGTAGAAGACCAGAAGCTAGGACGGCCGCGTTGGGGCTGGCTGGCCTGGCAGGTGCCCCGGGGACCCAGTGTGACCTGTCCCCGCCCCTGTCAGCCCGGCAGGGACAGACGTCAGAGGTCCTGCCTGGACCCTCTGCGCCCTGATGGGTCCGGCCTTCTGAGCAGGGAGCCAGTGGGGGGTGGGTGGGTGGGGGTGGGGGACCCTGGGTGTGGGCTCGAGGCGGCTGCCCTGGGAAGTGGAGGCAGGCCGCTGCCCCCGGGGGCGTGGAGGCGGGAGGCAGGCCCCGTGGTCGTGGTCGGTCGGAGCCCCTGGCCCTGGCCCAAGGGCGGCTGTTTCTAAATTGGGACGACTGGTCAATGGAGAGGAAGCAGGCCCTCCCAGTCTCCCTCCGGGGCTGCCCACTGTCTGAGGGTGGGAGTCTGACCCCCGGCCCGGGGACCAGATGCCACCAAAGGCTGCTCTGGCCGCTGTGACCAGGCGTGGGAGCTGCTGCTGCTCCGGGAGCCGGGGCCTCATGGTCGGGGGTGGGGCTGCCGGTTCCAGGCTCACCCCACCGCCCCCCCTGACCCCCCCGGCCCGCCCTGGCTCCTGCCGGCAGCCGCAGCGGCCCTAGCCCGGCCCGAGTCCTTCGGAGGCAGCCCGGCCACTGTCCCGTGGCGGGGTCTCGGGTTCCCCTGTCCCCAGCTGCCTCTGACTGACCCGGGCCAGGCTCGGGGTTCCCTGCACCCTCCCCGCTCCAGAGCCCTGCCAGCCGTCAGCAGCAGGGGCTTTCTGAGCCCCGCAGCTGGGGCGTCCCTGGGAGGCTGTCCTCAGGGTCCGGCCTTCGAGGAGCTGGGTCCGCTTTCTGGGGAATCAGAAAAGCCAACCCCGCAGTGGCCCGCTGTGCTCCGTGTCCCGCCCGAGTGGACGGAGCGGTGGGCTTGTCTTCACGCACCCCCGCTTTAGCCGCACGAAGCCCTTCCTTTGAAGACAGTTCCCAAAATCTCGCTTTCCTGCAGGAGGTGGCACGGTGTGTTTGCCCGGCCTGGGGGGGGCAAGGCCTGGGGGTCAGGTGGAGGGGTGGCTGGTGGCTTTGACTCTGCCCTCGGCCTCGGGCCTGCTGCCCTTGCCAGTTGGTGGGGTGGGCGAGGCTGCCGCAGGCCCGTCGTGCGGGGCCGCGTCCCTGCAGGGAGTGGGGCTGCGGGCAGTCTGTCCTAGGCCAGCCAGACTGGCCACACGCGGAATCCGAGCCACACTTTCCACGTGGCTGAGTCTGGGAGAGGCATCCGGTGCACACAGTGAATCACTTAACTTCCAGGTTTGACACCCCCACCCCGCACCCGGCACAAAGGCGCCTCTGTCTTTTGGGATGACCATGGCCTCCGGGCCTGCCTCGTGCACTGGGGGGCTGTGGGCCTCTCCCGGGACTGACTCCAGAGTCGGGGGCTTCCGATGCTGTAATTACATGCAGGGGGACCAAGGGCAGACCCTCCTGGGAGTGGGGGTCCGCGAGGCTGCCCCGTGTGCTTCTCCGGTGAGTGGGCAGCTCAGAGGCCCCCGCCCGTGTGGGGCCTACTGTCCAGGCAGGATTGAGGCTCCGATTTGGAGGACAAGCCCTCGGTGCCTCCGGTCCCCAGGCTGCCCTGCCCGCTTCTCCTGGGTGGTCTCCCGAAAGGACGCCGTGAATCTGTCCTTCGCCTGCCTCAGCCGCGCTGTCCTGTGCCCCCTCCCCAGAGATGACCGGACTGTTCTGTGAAGTGCGCTTCCCTGGACTACAAGGGTGGTCCTGGGGTGGACCCTGGGTGGGCTGGGTGCTTGTCCCGTCCCACAGATGAGGATGCTGAGCCCAGGCCGTTCCGGAGTTGCTGGGGCCCGTGGCAGCTCTGTGCTGGCGGACAGCCTCTTAAACCCACTACACCGGGCTGGGTGCTCGTGGGGGCCCCATCGGCTGGGGTGGGGGGCCCTGGGTGGTGTCTGGGGGGGCGTCTGTCGGCACTGTACTCCGTGGGGCTCCCCAGACCGGCGTGACTTCGGGGTGGACAGGCTCCGCCGCAGGAGCTCCCTCGGTGTGTTTGGGGCCGAGGGCCCTCTCCTGGGCGCTGGCAGACTTCTGCCCGGTAGCCCGCTGGGCTGAGCAGAGCCAGCAGGGGCCCACCATTCCCAGGAGCCACAGAGCCGGATTTTCTAGAACCCAGCCGGCTGGGGTTGATGGCTCGGCACTTTCTATGGGGACAGAGGGATGGCTCAGCCACACCGAGCGGGGCAGGCTGCCTGGCCCCAGGCCTTTAGGGGGACCCCCCCCTGCTCTGCACAGACGCTGCCCCTTGCCCTCCTGCGCCCTCAGGCTCTCGCTGCCTCAGGCTTTCTCCGACAGGGGAGGGGAGCCGAGCACAAGGGGTCTCCATGGTGGCTGTCTGCCCGAGGGGCACTCTTGGCTGGCATGGTGGCCCAGCGGGTGCCGGAAGGACAGGGATCTGGGTCAGCAGAGGGAGCTGGATGGGGCCAGGGGTCCTAGGGTAATGTTGGGGGTCCGTGCACTTGGCAGCCCTCAGCCTGGACGTGGGAGAGACAGACCCTCACAGCACAGTGAGACGGGCATGCGTGGAAGGAACTCGCCTAGGAAGCCGTGGGGGTCCTCCCTCCACCCGCAGGTGGACCCCTCCTGCTGGCCTGGCTGCCTCCCGGGTGAGGTCCTCACTGTGCTGGGCCCCCTTCTCATGGCCCCAGCAGTCTCCCCCCCTGGGGTCCCTGTGGCTCTCCTCTCAGCACCCGGCTAGTGGAGCCCTTCACGAGTCAATGAAATGAGGCCGCTGAGTTGTTGCCGGTGACCTCAGGGTCTACGTTCCCGGAGGGGACCTGTCTGGGGTGGTCCTGAGCCCAGGAGCCCGTTCGGGGCCTGCCTCTGCTTCCTTAGTGGCTGAGCCCCTCCAGCGGGCCACCTCCCTGGCCCTCGGCCCGGCAGTGCCCTCAGACCCCACAGAGGGAGGCCCGAGGCGGCGGGCAGAGCGGCTCTGGGCGAGCCCCGGGTCCTGGGCTGCTTTCTGGGTGCTTGGAGGGTGCCTCAGCCTTGCATCCACCCCACCCCAGCGAGCACGGGCCGCCCGGGGCTGCTCCGGGGGCAGATTCTAGGAAACGTGCTGATAGCCTGTTTTCAGGATTCCTGGGGCTCGTGTCTGGTTCCCTCTCTGGGCAGGATAATTAACGAGGGGTCCGCCAGCAGGGAGCTGGCATCGGCATCCCCGGTCTGCTCTCGGGTCCTGGCGGCTCCAGGCATTCCAGAGCAGGGCCTGGCCCTCTGTGCCCGGGTCGAAATGGGGCCTGGGCAGCATCACGCCGAGCCAGGCCGGCTGATAACAGGGCCGTTGCCGTGGGAGGAGCAGGTGGTAGGGGTGCCGACCGCCGGCTCGGCGGGGCTCCAGCGGCTTCGAGGGGGCTGCTGCCGGCTCGGTCTCTGCAGGGGCCGGGCTACGGGGGAACCACCCCACCTCTTGGGGTCAGGGCAGGCTGAGGCTGTGGGTTAGCCTTCCGCCATGGGGGTCTCCGTCGCTGGCCCTGCGGTCGGAAGGCTCCGGAGGGAGGAGGCTCCGTGCCACTGCCCCCTGCTCCGTGCCGACTTTCTGCAGAGCAGTCTCGAGGCCAGACCAGAGCAGGGTGAGCACAGGCATCCCACACGCCCGCACCCTCCCCAGCGGATGTGGCCACCCCGACCTGGGGACCCTCGACCCGAAGCCAACCACAGTGGGTGTTGCGTGTGTGGACCTGTGCGCCCCTGGGGCAGAGAAACTGGATGGTCCTGTGGCCACTCGGTTCAACCGGACAATTTGGAAGATTCCTGGACGCTGGACACCGGGTGCTTAGCCCCAGGTCCTGGCAGGGGGACCGTCCCTCGCACCCGGCCCTGAGCGCGCGCCCTCCACTCTGCCAGCTCCCTGCGGCCGCCCGACGCCCCCCGGCATGGCCCTGGCCTTCCCGTGGGCTGGCTTTGTGCTCACCGTCTGCAGGGTCCCTTCCGAGGACGGGCGTTACCTTTTCTGCTCAGGGACGAGGACGGGCGAGTTTTGCAGCAAACCCGTGATATGACTTGTTCAGCAGGAAAGGCACGCTTTGTGCACCGAACGTCGCCGTCCTGCGTCCTGTGCACGCTCGGGCTGCGCCCTGGCCGGGGTGCGGGGTGGACAGCTCTGCCTGGGGCTGGCCGGGCTTGGGGGCCTGGCGAAGGGCCAGCGGCCTGTGTGACCATGGAGGCCACTGACCTTTCTGGGATCCCGGATTTGTCCTCCCGGAAGTCGGGGTGGCCGGGCTGGGAGCTGCGGTCTCCAGACGACCTCCCACAGGTGTCTGTGCACCACGGGGCAGGTGGGCTGGCCTCAGCTGCAGAATTCTGGCTCCCGGTGCCCGTTTCCCCACCTGCGGGACCACTGGCCTGTTCACCGCCAGGCTGGGTCGGGGAGAGACAGCACCTCCCAGGAGCGGCTGTCCTCCGGGATGAGCGTCCTCTGGGGCCAGCCCGCTTGGCAGGGGGGTCCTTGAGGGGCAGTGCGCTGAGCCGTCTGGCCTGTCTTGGGGTGACTTGGTGCAGGGCTGAGCGGGGCGGCCTGCCTGTCCCCTGGCAGGCGTGGGCACAGGGAGGGTGCAGGCAGGCAGGCCGGATGCTGAGCTCACAGCCCGCTGGGCCGTCCCGTCTCCTGTGTGCCGGGAATGCACACTGAGCCGGAGCCCTCGGATTCCAGCGTGAGAGGCACGGGCCAAGGTTTCTGGCCCTTCTGTGCTTTGGGCGAGAGGAGGGCCCGCCGTGGCCGGGCCAGCCCTGGGACGTTGCCGCTGGACCCGGAGCTGTTGGGAAGGCCCCCCAAGGCCATCTGGGGAGTGTCGGGATTGTGCCGGGAGGGCCTGGGGCAGTGTGGCCCCTCTGGCTTGGCTGCTCAGGACTCTCAGAATGCCTGGAGGCTGGTTCCTCTTCCAGCCCTTTGAGGCCACAGACACCCCTGCTCCCCGTGGGGGCGGGCAGACGACGGGCGGAGGACGTGGGTGGCGGGACCCAGCCTGGGGGGCCGTCTTGGGGAGCGCCTTGAGCACCGGGCTGGGGCAGTGGGGCCGGCCCGCGTGGGGCTGCGGAGCCCAGTCCCCCCACTCTGCTCCCACAGTCAGTGTGGACGAGCTGAACCTGCCCATTTCCAAGGCTCCAGGAAGGGGCACCAGCCTGGCAGAGCTGCCCGGCCCCCTGGGCCAGAGGGGCGGCTGCCCTGACCAGAGGACCCAGGGGTCAGAGGCAGCTGAGGGACACGGCCTGATCCGAGCCCCTTCTATGCCAGACCAAACTGTGCTCTGGAGAGGACTCAGGTCCGGCTGCGGCCCCCAGTGTGTCCCCACAGGGCAGGCCCCAAGCCGGGTCCCCGCGGGGCTCTCTGGGTGCTATCAGAATGGATGGGGGCTCCCTAGCCTGTTCTCTTCCGTGGGACTCACTGGGCGGCTGCTCCCCGGGGCTCCTGGAAGGTGGGTTCCTGGCAGGAAGAGGTTGTCCTGGGGGCCCCCAGGGCACAAGGCTGTTGGGATGGGGGGACGGGCGAGTGGTGTCCCCCCACGCAGGGCGGATGTCCACACAAGGCCAGGCCGCGTGTTTCCTGCCCTTCTCCATGCTGACCTCTGCCCTCAGCCGGCCCCGGGCTCTGCGGGCCGGGTGAGCAAGGCCCAGAGGCTGGGGGGACGTGGGAGCCCCTAGCAAATGGGGCCCTCAGCCCCCGGCCAGCCGGCACTGCCCCTGGGCAGCTGGAAGGCACGAGGGAGCAGCCGTGGGGAGGGGAGGGCTCAGAGACCCCCCTGGAAGGGGCTCCTGCCCCAGCCCACCGGAGCCCCTGCCCACCCTGCCTGTGCAGCCGGGTGGGGCTCCGGCGCCCCCTGGTGGCGGTGAGAGGCCAGAGCAGCCGCACCAGGCCGCCTGGGATTTCAGGTCCCTGAACTGGGGACCCGCCAGTTCTTCAGCGGTTCCTGAGTCCGTCCAGCCCCGCGATGCCCAGCGTCACCTAGTGTCACTTCTGACAGCGGCTGAGGCCTGAGGGACACTGTGGGAAAGAGGATGAGACCCCACTGGGGCTCCGGGCGAGGATGAGGGGGGGTGGCCTGGGAGGGCTGGAGGTGAGTGTGGTGGGGAGCGCAGGGGTGAGGGATGAGCCGGAGGAGGGGTGGAGTGACCGGCTGCATCGGTGGGGGCGGTGGGGGCTCTGGGGGCTTACACACACACCGCGACGGGAGCGTGAAGACCCGGCAGGTCTGGGGGTGCGGGGGCCAGCCCAGGGGCCTGCCCGGCGGGGGTACAGCCGGGGGTACCTCGGCCCCGGTGCCTGAGAGCACGTCTGCAGAGCATGCACGGGCCCCAGGACTGCTGCGGCTCGCAGTCGGGGCGGGGAGGGGCGGACTGGTGCCTGAGGGCCCACCCGAGGCACCAGGGCTGGAAGCCCAGGGGGCCGTCCCTGCTGGTGGGGGGAGGGGTGCCGCCAGGCAGGCTCCACCCGTCTGCAGGGTGGAGGGCGAAGACCAGGGCTCACACAGGCCAGTGGGCACGTGGGGCTTCTGTCCGGTCCTCTGTGCCACGGAGGTGCCCTCTGGCCTGGGGCTTCTGCCTGGGCCCCTGGGGTGCACCCGTGCCTGACTAGGGTATGGACACTGTGCGGCCCGAGGCTCAGAGGCCGAGGCGGCCACGTCAGCATCTCGGGTCTGTGTTGGCATCTGTAGGTTGGGCACCAGCCTCATCCCTCCCCCAGGAGGCATCCGGGGAGCCAGAGGGCTCTTTGCAGAAAACGTAACTTGTACCCAAATCCCAGATGAGATGATCCCTACCTTTCATCCTCCAGTCGATATTTGCTGGCTCTCGCTGGGTACTGTGCTGCTGCGGGCAGGCCCGGCCTGTCACTGGAGCAGTGACGCGGTGCCGGAGGGGACACGTGACCTGGGCCTGGCCTGGCACCAAGCGTGGGGGACTTGCCCTCGAGTGAGGTCTCCCCTGATCTGCAGAGAGGGCTGTGGAGCTGGGGGGCGGGGCGTGTCTGCCGAGGGTTTGAGCAGCTGAGGCTGGCCACCTGCAGAGGGACTTGTGATGACGCACGCGCAGGCCTAGGGGTGCCGCTCGCTGTGCAAGGGCCTCGGCTGGCAGGGGGCTGAGCTGGCTGGCAGAGCGGGAGGCCGCTGGGGAGGTGGCCTCGGGAGTGCAGATGAGAGGCGGGCGGCACAGAGGTCCCCGGTGGGCAGTGGGATGCTTCTCTGAGAGCTTGCCCGTGGGGGGGTAAGTCCTGAGTGGGACCAGCTCCTCCCTCTGTCGAAGCCGCTGCTCCGAGGCCGGCCAGAGCTGGTGCTGCCCACCCCCCTGGTGTCCAGGATGGGGCGGGCCTGGCTGACGGGCTTCTGCTGGGGCAGGCGCACAGCTGACCGGAGGCTTAGAGCGTCCAGCCCTGGGGTTGCACACCAGGGAGACGTGAGGGGCCCCAGAGGCTTCAAGCACGGTGCCGGAGCCCGGCGCGGGGCTCTCCCTCCAGGGCGGCGGGGCTCCCAGCGAGGCCCCGGCCCCGTCTGGGTAGAATTCTGGGCTCTGTTTCAGGAAAGAAAAGGGAGGTGTTTAGCCTCTCCAGCTCTTCCTGATCTTGGCCTAGAAACTGAGCAAGATGCAAAGAGGGTGTCACATCCTGTTGCCCCAACCAGAGGGTGGGGATAGGGGACAGGACCTCTGAGGCCTCTGGGTTGCCCGGATCTCAGGTCTCCATTGTGCAGGGGATTAGACTGTCTGTGGGTGGACGGGCTGTGACTCCAGAAATTAGGCTTTTTGGGACCTGCAAATACATATGTGCAAAAGGAGACACACATGTGCACAACACACGTAGTGTACAGTGCAAACGCACGCACACATGCACAACGCAAGCATGCACACACATGTGTGCATGTATGTGTACAATGAGCATATTTATACACACATGCACACAATGTACACACATGCATAGTGCACATGCAACACGGGCACAATGCACATGCGCAACACGTGTGCACACACACGCAAAATACAGACACGCATGCACATACTGTGCATCACGTGTGCACCCGTGCACAATGCACAGACATGCAGTCACATGCACACAATGCATACATGTACTGCACACGTGCATAAGGCAGCATGCATCACACATGCACAATGCACAGATGCACAATACACATGCACAATGTAGACACGTTTGCACACTGCACAAACGCAGGCATGCACACACATGCAGAATACACACATGTACAGATGTGCACAAGGCAGAGACATACACACATGTGCACAAGGCAGGCATGCACGCACACGCGTGCAGGCACACATACTCATGCAGACAGAAGACCCGGCACAGGATGCGTGTGGCTCAGCCCACACCAGCCCTTCCTAAGCCTCACTCCTGTCACGGGCGCAGCCGCAGCCGCTGAAGCCGTGAGCCATCCGGGGAGCTTGTGGACCGGGGCAGGGGTGTGGGGGAGGGGAGACCTGGATATTTGGGGAACCAAGGAATGTTCTTGGCTCTCTTCTGGGCCTTTTACATTTGTCTTGTTTTCTGGGAAACAAATGGAAAAAAAGCCCCATTCCCACATATTTGAAAGCTGATTTGTATAAACAGACCAGACCCGATAACTTTTAGGGTAAACAGAGAAACTCTGTCTGATGTCAGCGAAAGCCGTCCTGCATCCTGGGCTGATGTCAGGAGGCGCAGAGCCCTGCTGGTCCTGCCCTGGCTCCGTCTGCTTCCTTCAGAGTCCTTAATGACAGTTTCCTGTCCCTTGTCCGTGGAGGTCTGCTTAGGAGCCTTTGGGGCTCCTCGTCTCCAGCTTTCCCCGAACCCCTGCCCCATCTCGCACCTCAGGGGCCCCATCTGGGCTGGCAGCTGAGAGCCTCCCACCTCCGGCCCCTGTGTTTGCACAGGGTCCCGCAAAGCTCCGCTGGAAGCCCGAATTTCCTTTTCCCCTGCCTCCCGGCCAGAGCCAATGGTGGCCTCTACCTGGGGGCATGGCGCCCACCTTGCCTTCTGAAGGCGGTCTCCTGCCGGGCAGGACCTCTTCCTTCATGGCACCCCTCCTTGCCAGAGGCAAGGGTCTGTCCGACGGCTGCTTTGTAAGGGCTTGCAGCCTCACTTGACCCCAGGCCACCTCTCCTCCTGGCCTTGGGGACACAGGGGAGCAAGGGCTGAGCCCTGGAAAAGGGAGAACCCAGTACCCCCACTCTTGTCCTGTCCCTGTGACCTCCCAGAGGGGACTGCCGGGTGACCCTGGAAATCCAGAGCGGGTGAAGCCTGTCTGGCCGTTTCTAGGCGACCCACTCTTGGTTTCCATGGTTTCCCTGGAAACCACAGATGGGGGAATGGATGGGCCCTGGGATGGACTCCTTTGAACCTGGGGAGCTCTCCCTGCTTCCCAGGCTGTCGTCCTGGAAAACCACGTGCTCAGCTGCGTGTCCTTAGATGCCTATCGCTGAGTGATGCAAGCGCATGTGAAAAGGCCACACTATGGGGTTCCGGCTATAGAACATCCTGGAAAAGGCAAAGACCCAGAGACAGTGCAAAGATGGTGGTTATCAGGGCTTGGGGAGGACAGATGGACAGGTGGATCCCAGGGCTGGGGGAGGACAGACGGATGGGTGGGGCCCAGGAGAGGTGGACAGGTGGATCCTAGGGCTTAGATGGATGGGTGAAGCCCAGGACAGACGGACAGGTGGATCCCGGGGCTGGGGGAGGACAGACGGATGAGTGAAGCCCAGGACAGACGGACAGGTAGATCTCGGGGCTGGGGGAGGACAGACGGATGAGTGAAGCCCAGGACAGACGGACAGGTAGATCTCGGGGCTGGGGGAGGACAGACGGATGGGTGGAGGGAAGTCGCTCCCCGTGGCCCTGCCGTGGTGCGTAGCCGTGGTACATAGCCGTCGGCGCACGTTCGTCAGAGCCCCAGAACGTCCAGCGCCGTGTGTGAGGCTCACGTGAGCCATGAGCTCGCCGTCCTGGTGCTATGTCAGTCCTGCCCCCGAGGGGGCAGGTGGGGGTGCGCGGGTGGGGGGTTGGAGGCTGCATTGGGGAGAAGGCAGCCCGTGGGACTCCCCATACTTCTGCCCAATCTTTCCATAAACCTTGAACTCCTCTGAAAAGTAAAGTCTATTAATTCAGAACAAGAGGAAGCAAGAAACCCACGTTCTTGGCCTCGGGCCTGACCTTGCCCGACCCCGTCTGCTGGAGAGCGTCTCCCTGCTCCTGCGGTCGGGGTCGGCCTCCTGGTTTTCGGTCTGTGCCTTTCTATGTGTTCTTGGCCTGTTGCTCAGTGTGCCGATGGGCGGGGACGCTTGATGCTTCTGTCCCTTTGCCTGGCCGCCCGCCGTTCCCCCGCTCAGAGCCCTTGGCCTCTGTCACTGTTACAAATGATTGTAATTTGATGTGCGGACAGTCAGGTGTTAAGGTTCCTCGTGGGAATTTAAGTCCATTTAGCACATTGTTTTGGACCTACTGGTTACCATGGCAACCCTGTAAAATGCATATGGCATTTTCTTCACCCTCCCCCCCCCCCCGCCCCGTGGGTTAGTGGGGGGTCTCTTTGGATCGAGGGCCTGGAGTTCCATCTGGAAACTGGCAAACTGGTCACGCATAGAAAGGTCCAGGTGACCCGTGGGCCCTTGAGCCCTCCCACCGAGGGAGCTCCTGGCTGGGGCGGGAGCAGGGAGGGGGCCCAGGCTCGATGGCCCCTCAGCATGGCCAGAAGCATGCCGTGCCCAGGTCAGGGAGGGCTGCTCCGACTGACGGGCTGAGCCCGCCTCGAACGGGCCCCTGGCCGAGACCCCTGCCCTGGGCCTCAATGGGACAGATTTTGAGATCCTCAGCTGGGGGCCGGGGCGGGTCTGCCCTGGCTGCTGGCTCCGGTCCCTGCCCCACCTGGTGCATGCCTCCTGGAGCCAGGAAGCCGGTCCTCGGCCCGGGCCGCGGCGGGAATGTGGCCCCGGAGCAGCAGGGACAAGCCGAGGCAGGTGCCTGGTGGGGCGGCACTGTGCTGGGGGAATGTGGGAGAACTTACAGAGGTTCTGTGCGGCCCTAGGGGGTGCCCAGGGTCAGGGTCTAGGGTCCGGCCATGGTGGGCCTGGGCCCCCAGGCTGTGCCACTTCGGGCTCTCATTTTTGACCCGAGTGGATTAAATAGTGGCTGGCGCCTCAGTGCTCTCTGAGGGGCCTCCCCTGGGTCCCCCTGGCTGCCCTCCACTGCGTGCACGACTCCCCATTTTAGAGATGAGAAAACAGGCCCGGGGTGGGGGTTGTGATGCGTCTTGTTCCCCAGTGGCTGGGAGGCCTAGCCGGCCTGGACCTGCACTGGTGGGACCTCAGCCCTATTTTCCGGGCGCTGCCTCGCCCAGCTTCCGGCTCGAGCGGAGCGGACTGGCAGAAGGGGCCTCTTAGCCTCGGGCGTCTGTGTTCGGGGCTCGGTGGGAGATGCCCCAGCCGTAGGAGACGCTCCCTCCAGATTCCTGAGGAGGCCTGGGCACAGAGGTGCATGTGGCAGTGCCCATCAGCCAGGGGACACTGGCCTCGGAGGTCCTGCCCAGGGACACTGGCCGCAGAGCCTCAGGAGGGAGCGAGGTCCTGCTGACCCCTTGGCTTCAGCTCAGGGACACTGATCTGGGATCTCCGGCCTCCAGGACTGTGGGAGACAGTACCTTTGTGTTGGCCAGGCTCCCCGGCAGTGGTCCTTCGCCCCAGCAGTCTCAGGACCCAGTAAGGCCTCTGGCTGCAGCTAGGACCCCCCCGCCCCTCGGGCCCCCTCACCTGACTCTAGGTGAACTTCTCGCTCTCCTGGGTCAAAGCCAAGTCCCTTCTGCAGCTTTGCCCTGACAGAGCCAGAGGCCCGGTGACTGGGCCCATGCCGGGCACTACGGCCCCCATGGCTGGTTTGGAGCCCCCACGGGGGCCTTGGATCACCTGTCTTGGGGGCCAGAACCCCTGCCGGAGACAAGCAGTAGTGTGCATGGGGGCGTCCCCTGGGGTGGGGCGGGTGCTCTGCCTGGCCCCACCCTGCACGGGCTCCTGCGGCAGGCCCAAACCAGCCCCGGCCGGGAGCAGGCACAAGGGCCCGCGGGGCGAGCTCACACAGGGAGCCCCAACTGTCCCATCTCCCCGAGGGGGCGTGCAGCTGGGCTCTGGGGGCGGAACATTCCTGGGGAGACAGGCAGGGCGGGCCCCAGCCGTGCACCCTGCCCAGGGAGGGGATCCTCGTGTTGGTGCCTTCTGGCTGCTGGCTGTGGGAGGCTCCGGGCACCCCCTCTTTCCAGACGGTTTGGCCCCAGGGATGAGAGGCTGCCCATCCCTCCCCCTTAACAGACCCCTCGCACGCAGGGCCCTTCGCGACGTGTACAGAGAGACCAGCCCCCTGTCCCTGCCGCTCCGGGGGGGCCTGAGCTGCCTCTCCGTGGCTCTCCCTGTCGGGGTGACACCTGGCTCCAGGGAGGGGAGATCGTGGGCTCCTCGGCAGGCAGGGCCTCATAAATCTGGCTGCTCACAGGTAGCCCGAGGCCCGGGGGGGCCGGCAGGATGAGGGCTGACTGTCCCGCAGATTCAAGGCCCAGCCATCTCCCCCCTGCTCCCTCCACTGGGCTTCAGTGGCTCTCCTCGGGGCAGTCTTTGCCTTCGTGCTGCAGAGTGAGCCCCCCAATCCTCACGGGCTCCTGTTCGTCACAGACAGGGTGGGGGGCCCCTGGGCCCGCCCCGCTCTGCGTCTTTCTACAGACGCCCAGCCAGGGACTGGACATGTTTGGGGAACACGGGCCAGAGGAGCTGTGCCCCCTCCACCCGCCAGAAAAACTGGGGGGGCCCCGACCAGGTCACCCAGAGCAGCCCTGCAGGGCGGGGGCCGGGGGAGAGGCTTGGGTCCCAGGCAGGAAAGCCCGCTGGCCTCACGTGGGTCTCAGGCTGGGGGTGGGGGTCAGACAGGAGAGGATGAGCAGGGTCGGAGATGCGGTGCTGCCCCTCACCCTCAGAGAGCGGCCACGCCTCCTCCCTGTTCCTGCCGCCCTAGGCCAGGGCCGCGGGGCCTGCTGGGTCTGGATGGTGGTGAGGGGCCACGGGGTGCAGTCGGGGGGGGCTGGACAGAGCACAGCCCAGCCGGGAGCCTGGCCCGTGGGCAGAACACACGCACTGCCCTCCACCATCGGGCTGCCCCCCAGGTCCTGCCTTTTTCATGGATTAGAAGCAGTGAAGAATATAAAGGTGGGGGGCGGGGGTGCCAGTGGGGGCCCCACATGCTGGTCTCCCGGTGGGAAACCTGCAGGCCAGCGCTGTGTGGCCGGCTTGCTGTGGCCCTGCCTGCGCTGCTCGCCTGGGGCCACTGGAGGCCAGTCTTGCGGGAAGGTGTGGCCCCGATGGGAGGAGGGCTGGGGGCGGTGTCACCTGTCCCTGCTGGGCCCCTCAGCTCCGAGCCCGTCGGGGGCAGCCCAGGTCCCGGCCGGGTCTGGGAGGCTGGTGTTCGTGGGGCCCCTGCCCCGTGTGGGTCTGCAGTGGGATCACCCTGCTGTGTGGCCAGGCCGGCCGGACTCAGGGGCCTGGAGCCACATGTCTTCTGTCACCTGCTTCCTGCCTGGGGCTCTGGGGGCCAGGAACGACCGGCCAGAGCAGGCGGGGCGGGAGCTCACGGTCAACCTCAGGCCATCGCTGCACCAGGCTGCTGGGGGATGGTGGGTGGGGGGCGCACTGGCTGTGGGGTGGGCCCCCCTTGTTCCCCGGGAGCCTGGCGAAGGGGCAGCAGGCTGAGGGCTCGTCACTCTGCAGCACCCGGTCACCGGTCAGAGGAAAGGGCAGGGCCTTCGGAGCCCTTCCCCGGCAGGGTGGCCACCCCGGACTCCCCTTCCTTCCACACCGAGCCCTGCAGAAGTGTGGTGCGGGGTCCGGCTGGAGGAGGGCCTTTTTCCGCTTTTCTTTGTTTTAACTGAGGTGACGTTTGGGTCACGTAAGGTGAGCGATGCGGTGGCACTTCGCGCCTTTGCTCTCAGGGACTCGCCACCCCCACTGCTCCCAGTCGTGCTCGTCACCCCTGAGGAGACCCCTGCCTGCCCGGCTGCCAGCACCCCATGACCCCCGCCTGCTCTCCGGGTCTGCAGTGGCGCGCCCCGCACGGCCCCTGTGGGGGACACCCCGTGCGTGGCCTTCCCCGCCTGGCCACCTCCCCCTGAGGGGAGCGTCTCCGCAGCTCCCCGTGTAGCCCTGCCCGTGAGGGGCTGCCCTCTGGGGCTCATGTGCTTCGGTGGACGCGGCCTGTGTGCTCATCGTTTGTCCAGGGCTGGACATCCGGGTCCCTCCCGGCTCTGGTGGTGGTGACCTGGGCCGTGACGGACAGTCAGGCACGCGCGTCCGTGGGAGTCCTGCTTCCGAGCCTCCTGGGCTCGTGCGCCGAGCGGAACTGCTGGGTCCACTGCCGACTCTGTCCCACTGCTGTGGGAGGCAGTGTTCTCCGCTGGTGGGGGGTCTTCCCGGGCTGGAGAGGGTGGGGGGGCACCCTCCCCGTCCTGCAGCCTGGCCTCCTGCTCCCCGTCTCTTCTGCCACCACCGGCAGCTTTGGGGAGGGTAGGGGCGCCCGGGGAGGGCTGGGGGAGCAGGAGCGAGGGACGGCCAGTGTTTCTGGTCAGCGTCTGCATTGTGTGCTCTCGGGGGGCCTGGCTTGGGGGCCAGAGGCAGCCTCCCCCCAGAAGATGGGCACAGTGACCCCAGCTCCGGGAGCAAGCCCAGACAGATGCCGGAGCCCGTGGGAGGCTACCACGGCTGCCTGGGGGTGGGGGGCTCGAGTGAGAGGCCGAGTCTGGGGGCGCGTGCTTCGGGAATGCTCGTGATGCTCTCCGACGGTGTCCGCATGGGCCCCAGCTCCCCCCGCGGCTCAGAGCAGGGCCAGGACCTGGCCTCTGACCTCCTGACCTCCTGACCCTACCTGGGCTCAGGCCGCCCCTGAGACGCACCGGGTGGAGCCCGGCCCGCTAGGTTGAGATGCACCCTAAGACTGTCTTGGTGGGCGAGAAGGGCAGGGAGACCTGTCCAAGTGGAACTCTGGTCCGCGCCTCCCAGGCCAGAGCCGAGCAGGGCCCGGGCTGCAGAGAGGAACGCAGGCTGCAGCCCGTCATCTGCAGGGACACGGGCCCCGGGCACCCCACGCCGGGGTTGCTGGTGGATGGACGGGACCCTCTGCAAGCTGCCAGACAGTGAGGTTTGGGACATACATTGGCCCGGGGCCCACGTTTCCCCGGATCTGTCCCGGGAAAGCAGCTCCGGTCTCCCCGCACAGACCTAGAGCCCGGACAGAGGGCAGGCTGGGTCCCAGCGCCCGGGAGAAGGCCTTCCAGCTCCGGGGCCGCCTTTCCTTCCCAGGCTACATGGGGCTCCGGGTCCTTGGCTGCTCGCCTCCCTCTGGCCCCATGGGCCCCAGCCCGTGCCGGCCCAGCGATCAGCCCAGGGTCATTGCTGGTCTCCTCCTGCCCCCGGCAGGGCTGCTGACCACCCTGGGGTCCCCGCAGAACCCACAGCTGCCCGCTGGCCCTGCCCTAGGGTACAGAGGAATTGTAAGAAGCTGGCCTTAAGAGGGGCAATGACCCCTCCCTGGGCCCTCCCCGCTGCTTTCCCCCTGCCCGGGGTGCTGGGTCCCTTGCCTGTATCCTTGAGCCCCAGCCAGGTGCACCGCAGGGGCTCAGCAGAGGGGGGCCTGCCGACTCTGCCCTGCCCCTCTCTGGCCCCGGTCAGGACCACCTCCCGCGCAGTCTGGGCTGCCGTGGCCCAAGGAGGGGCCTAGGGGACGGATGGCCACGTGCCCCCTGCTTCTCTAGAGGACTGTGATGTTCATTCTGCCTTTGCTGAGGGTGTCTTGCAGCCCCCTGCATGGTGGCCTGGGTTGGGCACAGGGACCTCGCGATTATTGGGGTCCTGTCCCCGTGCTGTGGTGCGGTCCAGCTGTGGGCGGACACAGGTGCCAAGCAGCCCACCCGACGCACAGCCCCATGGGGCTCAGCCCGTTAGGGAGTGGGGAGCTTCCTGGGGGTCCTGGAGCCGAGGCTTCCTGCCCGGGGCTCGGGGACAGCCGGGGGCCTTCGGGATGCCGTCCCCAGTGGCGCGAGGAACCGGTGCCCGTCACAAGTGCCAGGCCAGCACCCAGGCCTTTTTCCGTGTGTGCGGGGCAGCCCGTGGGGTCAGGGTGGGGTGCTGGCAGGGGTGCCCGGCGCTCGTGTGGCTGTGCGTGCCCGGACCCTGTGGACCCCGAGTGCCGGCAGCTGGAGAGCTCCCTGGGTCTGCAGCCTGCCTGCCCGGCGGCCTGCCCTCCCTGCCCCCAGCGAGCAGCCCGGAGGCCAGGATGGGTCCCAGAGCTTCCCCGAGCCCCTCCCACCAGGCCCACTCCTCATCCGCGGGGTGGCCGTGTGCTGTCTCCCTAGGCCCATGCTGACTCCTGTTCCGGGCACCCCAGCTCCGACCCCTGGGCTGGGCTGACCTCTGTCTCGTCCTGTTTCATTCTCTAGGAATTCCCAGAAAATTCCTGGCTTTAACCTCTGCAGGCCTGGGTTGGTCGTTGTCTCCTGAGGAGAGTTCTGGCCACAGCCTCGCCTGTGGGACTGTTGCCGGCTGTGGCCTCAGTCCGACTCGGGGGCTTGCGGGGACCCTCCTGGGCGGGGGCAGAGACGACGAAGCCATTGGGGGAGGCCTGGCCTGGCCGGGAACACCAGCACGGGGCCGTCTTAGCACCGAGGCTCTGGGAGAGGGGCTGCTGCCTGCGTGGCCAGGAAGGGCCTGGAGCTTCCCTGGCCGTCCGTGGCCCATGGCACACTGGGGTCTGTGCCTGCCTCTGGGTCACATTCCCCGCGACACCGGGGAGCTTGGCCTTTGGCCTTGTGAGGCCAGGAGGAGAGCAGGGCTGCTCCCAGACCTCGGGTGGGCGGCACGGGGGCGGGGGTGCTGGGGGGCTCAGGAGCACCCCCCGTT
>CM053606.1:2018004-2032782 GCA_028646535.1 Procyon lotor
GAGTGTGTGGGGCAGCGGCCAGGGGGTCTTCCTGGCCTCAGAGCGGTGAGGGGTGACCCCTTGTTTCCCTTGGACACTGACCACGAGACCAGAACATGAGCATAGGCCGTTCTCCAAAGGACCCGGGAAAGCAGGCGCGGCGAGCAGGGCCCACTGCTGGGCCAAACCTTGTTTGCACGACCTTCCGGAAGATCCCCCCGGGGCTGCTCGTCCTGGCTGCAGGACGGACGTGTCGGGTGTCCCCCTCTCGGGGGGCCGTCGGCAGGGGTGAGGTTTGCCCATCTCTGCTGGCCTGTGCCCTCTTGCGGCCTCTCAGGTCTGGGCCCTGGGGTGTGCTGTGGCTGGGAGGGGTCCCCGCCGCTCACCAGTGTCCCCCCCCCCACAGACGTGGATGAGTGCGCCCGCGGGAACGGGGGCTGTGAGGACCGGTGCTACAACACTGTGGGGGGCTTCTACTGCCGCTGCCCCCCCGGCCGCCAACTGCAGGGAGACGGCAGGACCTGCCAAGGTAGGCCCCGGGCCCAACCCACCGTCCCCATTGCCACTGTCCCCCGCTGGGCCCGGCCGATCAGGGGGCACCTCCTCCTTGGCCCCCAGGGCCGCCCTGGGTGGGGCCCCGGTGACGGGATCCTCTCTGCCCAGCTTCCTCGTCATGCCTTTAGGGCATCCACGTGTCTCTAAAAGTGAGCCTGGGGGCTCAGAGAAGCTGATGTGGGGGGGGCACCCTGTGCAGGGGGAGACACGGCAGGAGGGCGAGCGTGGCTGGCGGGCCAAGCTCGGGCAGAGGCAGAGGGAGGGTGGGCTGTGCCCCTGGGTGTGCGTGCGGCCCCGGTGGGCGCCGAGCCCCGACTCGGGCGTGCTGAGGCCTGGGCCGGCCCCGGGGGTGCTGTCTTCTGGGCCCTGGTCGCTGGCAGGCTGCCGGTGAGATCAGGAACAGACAGGAGATTCCCCTGGGGCGGGGGGGAGCGAGAGGGATGAGTAGGGGTGAGGCAGGGAGAAGGCGGGAGCAGGAGGCTGCTGCTACCCCCCAGCGCCCCCACACTCCCATTGGCTGACCCTGATCCCCGGGCCGGCTCTGGCAGCATGGGCCCCTCCGCGTGCATGCCCGTCGGGCCAGTGACATCGGTCCCCTTGCCCCGTGATGGACTGTCGCCCCGTCCCAGGATTCCTCTCCTGAGAAGAGCATTGGCTCCTGCTGGGCCAGCCGGGGGGCCCGTCCGTCAGAGGGGGGCTGGGGTCGGGGGTGCATGTTCTGCAAACACGGGGTGTCCCTGTGTGGGTCCCCTTTCCAGCGCTTTCACGGCCAGAAGGGGGCTGAAGGGGGGGAACCAGTGCAGCGGGGAAGGGGCTCCTGTGCCTGACGGAGGGCGGGCGGGAAGGACCCACCCACGTCCTGGCTTTGGCCGTGGTTTCCCTTCTGTGAAATGGGCCCCCTTGGGGTGACAGAGCCCGTGGGGTCTGTGCCCCCACGCCAGGACGCACAGAGTGCAGGGGAACTGGGGCAGAGGGGAGCCCCTCCCCAGACCCTCCTGCCTGAGCCCCCGCCCCACTCACGCCAGATCCACATGTCCAGCAGCCCACCGACGCCGTAGAGCCTTGGGGCTGGGGGTTTGGTGCCAGTGAGGGGTCCTGGGGGGCTTGGGGACTGTGTTTGAATGTCCCCACCTGGGGCCCCGGCCTTCAGAAGGAAGCACGGAGAGCTCTCCACGGAGAGCCTTGTGCCCCCTCTAGGCGGGAGCGGGTGTTGGTGTAGTGCATGAGTCGAGGGGCCCACAGCGGGCCAGGGCCAGGGCAGAGTCCCGTGAGCCTCAGCCCCCCTGAGGCCTCTCCAGCCTCCGTGCGCCCCAAGGATGCCCACACGCAGGACGCACACTTCTCCTACTGAGGTTCCCCGGGCTTCACCCCAGGCGCCCACGGAGGATCCCGGTCCAAGCCCCCACCTGCTGCTGGCCGGCCTGGCCTCGGCTTCTGCATCCGGGTCTCCAGCCTCCGGAAGCTGGCTTGTGCACAGCTAGAGATGGAATCAAGGTCCCTGCCTCGAGGGCCTTTCTGGCCCAGGGGCCTCTCAGATTGGGGCTGGACCTTGGGTTTCCCATCCTGTCCCTTCTGGTCCTCGGCCCCCAGAGCTGGGCGAGCAGCCCCAGCCCCTTGTCTGTGTCCAGGAGTCTCCGGGGAAGGTGCTGGGGCCGCTCCAGAGCTGGGGGTCTTCTGACCTGTGCTCCGGGCTCCCAGTGCTGACCTGGGGCCCCGGGGGCCGGGGCAGGTCCTGGAAGGCAAGCCTGTGTTCCGGCCGCCGGCCAGAGCCCTGCACCGAGTCAGCACGGCACAAGGCCTGCAAACGCAGCCTCTCCGAGTTCCTTTAGGAAGCTCTGGAATCCCTTAATCCACGGGTCTCGAAGGGCAGGCCAGGCTGCTGCCATCTGGCAGAGCTGTCCGAGGGCAGCGCTGTGGACAGAATGACCAGGAGGGAGGGCAGGCTGGGGGCACTGGCCTCAGACCCTGCATCCCGCAGGCTGGGCCTTCCTTCCCCAACCCTGGCCCGGGGCCCCTCCCTCGCCTCGGCCCCTGGGAGTTTGCAGACCCCTAGCCCTGCATGTTTGGGATGGCTGGAGCCCCGAGTCACCGAGCGGCCGGCAGCCGAGAGCCAAGCGCCTGCTGTGTTTTCTCTGTCCCCCTGCCAGCCCAGCCCAGCCCCCCTGAAAGTGCAGCCCCGGCCAGCACACAGGACTGCTGGGGCGGCCGGCGGCCGTGAGCGAGCGGCGCCAGCAGGAAATCAAGATGTTACCTCCGAGGGGAGGACGGCTCTGCTCGCTCACACGTAGGGTGGTGTGCCCCGAGGTGACGGCGGGGTGAGCCCAGAAACCGCTCCGGGTGATGAATGGGCGCCATAAAACCCCGAGCGCTGGCACGGGGGCCTGGCTGGAGGGCCCTTGGCCCTCACTCCGGGAGCACGGCCAGGCCCGTGTGCTTGTCATGTTCTGGGACACCGTCCTGGAGCAGGAGCCGGGAGCACGGGGGGCGGGGGGGCCGGGAGCACGTGCATCTCCGCAGTGAGGCTGCCTGCCTCCCACCGCCTCGCGCTTCCCAGGGCGCCGTCTGGGCCTGTGTCTGCCCCACCCCCAGATCCGCGGGCGGGGGATTTGGGGCAGTGGCGGGGCTTGGGGAGAAAGGCAGCCCCCCAAACTTGTACCCTGGCAGCCCGGGGAGCCGGAGCCCTGCTCTCCATGCCAGCCCCTCTGGGAAGGCGTCCCAGTGCCGGGCTCTGGCGTCCACGAGGCCCAGGATGAGCCTCAGCCTAGCACCTTGGTCTCTTTATCCAGAAAGTGGGACTAAGACTTAGACTCTCACGTCTCTGGGACTGCCGAGGAGCCGGGGAATGTCTCGGGCCCCTGGCCCCGGGCCAGCTTCGGTGGGAGAGAGGGGCCGGACCCCCTGAGCCGGACCCGTCCTCCCCTTGGCCTCGGCGCACTTGCTTCTTGACCCAGGTCCTCAGGGACCCAGCCCTGGGGGTGGGGAGACCACACCGAGGCCAGGGTGGGGGGCTCCAAGAGCCTCTGGTGGATCCCCGTGCCTGCGCCCAGCCCCCGCCCCACCCCACTGCTGGCTGGTTGGGTACGCGGTCCGGAGTGCCCGGTCTGGCAGATGTGGCCAGTCCCACACTAGGCCAGATGGTGTGGCCTGAAGACCACAGTGACACTGTGACCGCTGGGGCGAGGTCTCGGTCCCACTCCCAGGGGAGAAGGAGGCTGCTCTTTGGAGAGAATCGGGCTGTGTCCTGGGGGAACGTGAGGCCCGCAGAGCCCGCTTTCCCACGGTGGGCGACCCGCGGTTCCCACTGCTCTGACCCCCTCCTTGCAGAGATAAGGGAGGCTCTGGGGAGGGGGCAGCGGGGACTTCCTCCGGAGAAAGTCCTTGGCCCAATGCGCAAACAGCTGGGCTTTCCTGAGGGTGCTGGGCATGCGCCCCGGCTTCTTGGTTCCCCCTTGGCGTGGGGTGGCCGGGCAGGCCTGCAGTCTGCATCGGGGTGTCTGTGGGAAAGCCGCGGGGGCTCGGGACAGGAACAGTGTCCCTGCGGCCAGCCCCGCGGGCCCAGCTTGGGCGCCTGCCCTGAGCAGGTGGCTCTGTCCCCCCTGGCCCCCGGGGACACCAAGGGGACCTGCTGCGAGGTGCGTGTGCTCAGGCGGTTTGGGCACGGAGCGACCTGTCTGTGGCCTCGCCCGCCCGTCCCCTCCCACCTCGGCTGCGGCCACGGGCTCCAGGCCCGTCTCCCTCCTGGGAAGCAGCCGGACAAATGCCCCTCTCTCCCTCCCGCTCGGCCTGGCTGGACTCAAGCTCTCACCGTCCCGAGGGAGAGGCAAGAATGTGGGAAGTGACAGGCCTTGATTAGGAGCCTCCAGGGCTTGGGCTCTGCCGGGGGGGCCGTGGGCGGACCGCAGCCAGCTGTGCTGGCCCGAGGTGATGCCCTGGGGAGCTGTGGGGACCCTCGTCGTGACTCGGGGGGGCCCTGACTGCCCTTCCACGGGCCCTTCCTCTGACCCCCTCCTGGGGTAATCCTCGGTCCCTCCGATGGCAGGACCACCCTCCCTCACCCAGCCAAGAGAGTCTCGAGGGAGGTCTTGTCACTGTAAGGACAGCCTTGCTCTCGCTGAACCAGGAGAACGGGAACCGTCCCGGCGACGGCAAGAAGGACACCCTGTCTCGTCGGGGGCTCTGGGGTCGTGTACCTGCGGTGGTCCGTCCGGGCTCACAGAGCTGGGGGGCAGGCAGTAAAGCCCAGAATGACGTCCTGGGCTCTCGGGCCCTGTGTGGTTTCCCCATCCTGTCCCCTCTGGCTTGCCGGCTTCTCTGGAGCTGGAGGGGCCCCTTGCTTGCTCCCCGCCGTCCAAGCTGGCAGGGCCTGGCACGTAGTGGGCACCTGGCAGGTGTCTGTAGGCTCGTAGGGACGCCGAGACCGGGACAGGAGAGGCCTCCTGGCAAGCTCATCGTGCACCCGCGGGCCTGGGAGCCCAGCGTGCACTCGGGCCTTCTGGTCGCAAGGTCGGGGCCTTGTTCCTTCGAGGGCCTGGTCCTCTGGGCACAGGCGACTGCGCCCGGCTGGGATCCGCGACCCTTCCAGGCAGGATGGCGGCCTTTCCCACCAGGCGTCCGTGGCCCGAGGCCTCCGCCATCAGGGGCGCCGAGAGTCGGGGGCTTTCCTTCCCCGACGCTGGCTGTGTTCGTTCCTCTAGTGAGCACACAGGGCACGTACGCCCTCCGTTGAGGCCAACGCGGGAGAAATGAGTGTCGCCATGGCAGCAGTCAGAGCCCGCTGGTGACAGCCTGGCCCTCGGGCCTGCTGGACGGAGCCCCTGAGCCCCGGGGACACCTCAGGTGGGGGGGCTGTGGGTGCTGACGCGGCTGAGCCCCGGTGCCCGAGGCCAGCGGTGGGCCGGGGGGTGGAGGCCGAGCTGCAGGCAAGAGCTGGGCGCGGAAGCTGGGAAGGGTCCCAGCCCCGACGTGCCGCAGGCGTGGTCCTCGCGCTCCGGGCTCCGGCGGGAGCAGACATGAGCTCACGGGGAGCCCCGCCCTGCTGCGGGGAGGGCACGGCCCGCCAGTCAGGCCGGGCCTGCCCCCGTCCAGGAGCATCTGCCACCGAGCTGGGGGCCTGCGGTGGGGGCGGCCACTTCCAGCCGGACTCGTCGTGGTCCAGGGCCCTGGCCTGAAGGCCGGGCTGTTGCCGGTGGCGGTACGTGAAGGTCGCGGCGGCGGTGACGTGGCCAGCCTGGGGCTGGCGGCACGTGGCCCCTCCTAGCCTTGTTGCTGGGAAGAGTGGGCCTCCCGCGCCTGGCCCGCCCCCCTGCCGGCTCGGAGACGGCGCACCCTCCCCTTCTCCCATCTCTTGCCCCGTTGGGTTGGGTCCCTTCCCTGTGAGTTTCTGCTCGTCCTGAAGGCCCCTTCCTCCCCGATTGGATTCTCCTGCCCGCAGCTCTGTCCCTCCCCGTGGAATGATGACCGCACCTTCCCTGCCCCGGCTGGCTCTTCTCTTGGCCCCTGTGAGAGGCAGGTCTGGGCGGGGCCTCTGCTCCGGTCCTGCCCTGCTGCTCTGCCACTCTGGACCCTGCTGGGCTTCTCACCCCACCCTGGCCTCAGCCAGACCCCAGAATTGCATTGACAAGCCCTCCTCGCTCCCTGCTCCCTGGGCTCTGGCCTGAGCCGCTCTGGGGCTGGGCAGCTATACCAGAGCTCAGAGGGCCAGACCCCAGGACGAGCGCATCTTCCGTGAGCAGACCCCAGGGAGAGGGTGATGGTGCTCGGAGCTGGGGCTCGGGGCTGGCCAGGTCAGAGCTGGGGGGTCCTCTGGGCTCACTTCCTGTCCCTCTGCATTTCATGTGGACGGTGTCTGGCCCTGGGCTCAGCACTCGGAGGTGTGCCCGCTGGGGCCCAGCAGGCCGCGTGGGCTGTTGGGTGTGGGCTGGCGATGCGCATGGCCGTCCCTGGGCTGTGTGACGTCTGCCGTGGACCAGGCCAGGCCCAGGGCTTCGGCCGGGCTCCCTGCCTGTGCCCTTTCCTCCTCAGCCTTCTCTGCTCTGCACCCACAACCTTGCACCTGCCCCAATGTCCTCGACGGGCCGGCGAGCGCGCCTGTGCCCTTCCCCACGACCTGGCCACAGGCCACAGGCCACCTTCCCCTGGAAGCTCCCCGTCCATCAGTCTCCGCCATCTCCCCTCCCCCGAGGGCAGCGTGAGCTCCAGGGCCGTCCGCCCATCCCCGGGCCGCTCAGTGTCCTCAGTGAGAGCCAGGCCTGGGGGCCGTGCCCAAGGTGGGGGCTGGCCACATTTCCGGGCTCGGGCGCTCCTAGGGCTGGACCTGGCCTCCCCACGGCCTTCGCACAACAGCCGGGGAGCACGATGGGAGCCGGCCGCCACAGAGAGGGCCTTGTCCCGCGCACACATGCGTGTGTCCCCGTGGGTGGGAGGCCCTCCGCGGGTGCCTCCCGGGCCAGACCGGGCCTCCGGCTCTCCGGCGTGGTGCTGGCGTCTGATCCCCCCGGGGGGCTGGTGCCCGGAGGACAGCGTGTGGGACAGAGGCTGCCCCACCTTGGGCTGTCCCGGGGGGGGGTCCACGTGTGAAGGAGGAGGGGCACCCCGTTTCCGCCCGGCCCCAGCCAGAGACAGCTGCGGTCGGGCCTGGCAGCTGGGCTTTCGAAACAACCGTGGTTTTAATTTTCCTTCTCTGTGCTTGGGTGAAGAGTCCAGCTGGGTAATGGGTTTACCATGAGCTGGTGCTGAGACCGGCTGGCTCCCTGCTCCTGACATAAACTCAGGCAGCGGTCTGGGGGGAGGGCAGGGGGGCACGGGGCCGGGGAGGGGGGCTGGCATCCCGCGTGTGGCCCCGGACCAGAAACTGACCTCTGGACATCGGGGTGGAAACAGTGAGGCAGGCATGGGTCAGTCACCTGAGGGCCCAGAGGTCGCCGGGAGGACTTTTGAGCCCCCCATGGCCGATGGGAGAAGAGCCTCCTTCCAGCCCCTTCCTGGGGGCTGGATTCAGGAGAATCCAATCGGGGATTGGATTGGCCCTTCTTTCCTGCCACTGGGGGTCCTGTCGGGGGCTGTCCGGTCCCTGGCCTGTCCTGCCCCAGTCCCTGTGCCCACTGGGCACCTGCTCGTCAGTGCTCGCCCCAAGGGGGACACAGGACCTGCCTGACTTCAGCGGGGGGTGGGAGGGAGCAGAGGTGCTGGCAGAGCCCGAGCCTGGGCCCAGGATAATCCCGGGGTGGCCTGTCCCCCTGTGAGCAGCCGGCCTCCACCCCCGCCCAGCGCTGTGGCTGCCTGTGGGTGCCCCGTGCCTTTGCTCCAGCCTGGACCCTGCTATGCTCTTGGACCCGCATCCTCGAAGTCCGGGTGCACGGGGGTCCTTGGGCAGTGACTTCTGGGGGCTTCTCGGGTGCCACTCCTTTGTTACGCGCACCCGTCTCCCTGCAGGGGGTGTAGCTCCTCCTGAGACGAGGGGCCCCGGGAGCGCCCAGCCCCCGAGACAGGGAGGGTCCGGACAGGGGGCCTGATGCCACGGCCTCCTCGGGTGCTGCTGGCTGGCCTGACCCCCTGGAACAGAGGCCACAAGTGAGGGGAAGCTCCGCCGTCCTCTGCTTCCTGCTGCCCGACCCAGGAACGTGTCACTTCTGCCCTGAAACCCCATGTCAGGGGCCCAAGAGGGGACGGGCCCAGCGCTCAGGGGGCCGTGGGGCGTTTGTGGGGCAGCCCGGGGCCCTCACCCCAGCCTGGGCCCTGGCGAAGGAGCCCAGTGGCCGCCCAGCTTGGAGAGGAAAGTTGGAGCTGGCCCGGCGGGTGGGGGGGCGGCTCCTTCTGCTGACACACACAGACATTCCGCGGGGCAGAGACGCCCAGCCCGCATTTCCGCATCGAGCAAGCATTTCCCAAACAGCTTCCAGACCCCACAGCCGCGAGCCTGGATGCTGGATGCGCTTGGCGGCACCACGGCGGGGGAGGGGGCAGTGGGGCGGCCGCGGGCACTGTCTGAGCGGCTGGTGGCGTGGGGCCCGTGGGGGATGGAGGCCCGGAGCCCTCCGCGGCCCCCTGGTCCTTCGGGGGCGTGCTGCCGGAGCTCTTCCATACCTCGCGTCGTCCTGGGCTCTGAGGACCTCACTGATGCCCTCAGCTGGGTGGGGAGACATTGCTGGTCCCCAGAACTGTGTCTTGCCCACTGTGTAGACGGGGGTCCTGGGACTCGCCCGTGCCGTCCAGCTCTTCAGTGGGCCCGGACCCACGTCTGCGGCTCCCAGACTGAGCTCGGCCCTCGCCAGCCCCTGCCCCGAGAGCCGTGGGAGTAAATGACCCCCGCACGGGCCCCCACATCCCGGGCCGGAGACCGCCCCTAGGTGGGACAAGAGGGCCTGAGCAGCAGGTCCCGGTCAGCTTAGCGGGGGAGGTCCCGGGGATGGGGAGGCGGCACTGGGACTACCGGGGACTTGGCTTGTGTGGGGTAGGGACAGTCCTGAGGTCCCTCGGCCCTTCTCACGCTGCGTGGCCGGCTTCCAGGATGCCTTCTGGGCCATGACTTCATCCAGCAGGGAGCAGGGAGGCTGGGTCCCGGGGCGCTACCCCTCTGGCCCTCAGCTCCGAACACCGCCCTGGGTCTTGCAGCTCAGCCTGGGGGCGGGGGGTTGGGGTCAGGTGTGCAGCCGCCGGGGCTGATTCTTACGGACTCTCAGGCATTTTCCGCATCAGCTTGCCATCCTCATATACCGCAGGCCCGTGATTGTCTTCCCTCCCTACAGACAGGGAAACGGGCACAGAGAGGCTCGTGCCCCTTGGTAGCAGAGCTGGGGGCCAGCGCCGCCCCCCCGGAGAGCCACGCGTGTCGTCTTAAGTTCTCCCAAAGCAACGCTGAGAAAACCCAAGAAGTCAGCGACGTTGATATTAATCATCTATTTTACTTAATGCCACGTATCCAAATAAAACCACTTACATGTGTGATTAATATAAGGATCAAGGCGACATCCCACTTCTGTGTCATACCGGGAAAGCGGCGTGTTTCACGAGGACGAGTGACCGCCCCCAAGCTCAGTGGCCGTGGGGGCTTGTGGTCCTCCTCTGTGACACAGGACAAGACAGAGCCCTGTGCCAGGGTGGGCAGGCCTGGGGGGCTTCACGAGGAGACCGAGGCCGGTGCCCCCCGCTTCCTGTCTCTGGCTCTTTCTCCTCCCACGGCTCCGGTCCCGACAGACGCCAGGGTGGAGTCCGCATGGCACTTAGTGATGGTTCTCGAGGTCCCTGCAGGGCCCTCACCCCAGACAGGTGCCACGGGGGGACCCCCAGGCCCTGTTGCCTGGCGGTGAGGGTCATCTTGGAGTCAGAACTTCCGATGGTGTCCCTCTGCCCCTCCCTGGGAGACAGCTTGTCTCCACAGCCTCTGGGCCCCTTGCGGCCTCACTGGTGGCCGCGGATGGGGGGACCCTCAGGTTCCCATGAGCACTGGCTTGTGAGCTGTTGGAGAATGAGATTTACATTGCAGTAAGAAACTGCGAGCGGAAGGCGCCGTTCCAACAGCAACCCGACAGTGTGCCCATCGTGGAGACTTACGGACGCTCCCAAGGCGAGAGACTGGAGTTCAAGGGCTGGTGTGCCCTTCAGAGGGAGGACAGGAGAGAGGCTCATCCAAGAGGCTGGGGCAGGCAGGCCGGCGGGCCCCGGGCAGGCCCGTTTCTGCCCTGCCGTGCGCCTGGCGGGCAGGGGGCCAATGGGATGGGCCGGCCTCTGTTCTGTAGGCAGGACTGGGCGAGGTGAGGTGGTGCCTCTCTCCCAAGGGCTTGAGGTTGCCCCTGGTGCGCTTCGCAGAGTGCTGGCCCACAGGTGGGCTTCGCAGAGTGCTGGCCCACAGGTGGGCTTCGCAGAGTGCTGGCCAGCAGGCCTTGGGCTCAGTCGTTGACTGAGAAGTGGCAGGGTCCCATGGGTGAGACCTCGGGCCGGCATGGGGTTGCGGGTCAGATGCTCATGAGGCCCCTATGCCTAGATTCTTAGGAGGCTGCCTGCTTGGGACAAAGCTGGAGCCTCAGGCTGTGCCCTGAGCAAAGTGAGGGTTCAGGGGTCTGGGGTTGGAAGTGCCTCTGGGGCCATGTAGCCAGACCCCTGGGGCCACTGCCCTTGCGAGGGAGTCCATTTCACTCTGATCCTCTCCCACCTGCTGCAGGGGTGCAGGGACTCCCTCTGGGTGCCAGCCCCCATCCAGTGGAGGACACGATAGTGCAGGGAGCTGGACCCCGGGCCTGGGGGCTGTGGGCGTCTTTACCCCCAGGGATGCCCACTTTGCTGGGCGGGACTCCATGTGCGTGGGTCCCGATCCACCTCACACCTGGCAGACCTCAGGCCCACCTGTCTTCCCGAAGCCCCCAGTGGCATTGCCAGGGTGGCCTCCTTTTGTGCCCTGGTGTCTTCCCTGTAGGTGCGGGAACACGTGTGTCCTTGTGCACGCAGTCTGTGCGGGGGGCGGGGGGGTCCTGTGTGTTGTGTGTCACCGCGTACTTGCACACGTGGGTCTGTTTGTGCACGTGTCCTCGTTTGTCTGGCCGCGGGGTGCCTGTGTGCGTGCGCGGCTCTGCTGTGTCGGGGTGCGAGAGCGCGCGCCGAACGCGCGGGGCCGGGGCGGTGCCCTGGGGACGGCGCGGCCCGCGGGGGCGGGGCGGCGGGGGCGGGGCGGGGCGGGGCGGGGCGGCCCCTCCGCCTCCAGGATTTGGCCTTCACCTGCGGGGGGCGGAGGGAAAGCCGGGAACAAAACGGCGAGGGGCGGGGCGCCGGGCTCAGAGCGCGGCGGGCGGGCGGCCGGGGTGCGCGCAGCCGGCGGGCCATGGGAGCGTCCCGGGGCCGCGGGGCCCTGGCGGCGCTCTGGTGCCTCGGGCTGCTGGGGGGCCTGGCGCGCGTCGCGGGCACGCACTACCGCTACCTCTGGAGGGGCTGCTACCCGTGCCACCTGGGCCAGGCCGGCTACTCCGCGAGCGCCGGGGACCGGAGGCCAGGTGGGCGCCGGGCGGACTGCGCGCGGGGGTGGGGGGCGGGCGCCCCGCTCCGCCGGGCTCCCTTTGCGCCTCTTTTTGAAGCTAGCGCCCAGGCGGCCGAGAGCGCAGAGGCTGCAGGGAGCAGGGCGGGGCAGCGCGGCTGGCGGCCGCTTCCTCTGGGACAGGGCCCTTCCTCCCTGAGTCATCGGACCTTCCGTCCCCCTCCGGCCAGGCTGCGGGGTCGGCTGACAGCCCAGCGGTCTCTTGACCAGAGGGAAGAGAAACAGCCCCTTACATCTGCCTGTGGCACGGTGGGGGGGGGGGTGTTTCCCCAGCACTGGCAGCTTTGGGGGGGGTGGTCAAGAAAGAAGGCTGACTCAAGAGAGAGCCCTCTGAGGTCCCTGAGCAAAGTCTGCCCTTCCAGGGCCCCCAGAGCCTGGCCCAAGGGGGTCGTGTGGGGGTGTGGCAGGTGCCATGCTTTCTGTCACCTCCCCCAAGCCTTGGGGGTGTGGCCGCCCCCATGGGCTGCAGGGGGAGCCCGGAGGAGCCCAGCAGCTCCTGCAAAGTGGATACACCCTTGTCCAGGTCGGTCCTGCCTCTCCCTGCCCTTTAGTTCAGGACTCCCGGCAGGAGGTCCTTAGAGCTTGGGGCTACTCATCCTCAGGAATGGGAGGCGGGCCCTCCCCTCCAGGCCGTCCCTGGTCCTTGAGCGTGGCACCTGGTCTTCTTGGAGGTCCTGGCCCTGCTCTCCTGTCCCCTGGGTCAAGCCAGCTGGGTCTCAGGCTGGGTCCCCACGGGGTGGGCTGCCGTCCTCCCACTCAGTGGCTCAGCCACAGCCCGGCCAGTGCTGTCACTGCACCGCTGGTGGCCGTGAGTGCCATGAGGCTGTGTGGCCTCCAGAGGGGGGCTGTGTGGGGCTGGGCTTCGGGGATCCCCCCAGCTCTGGGGTCTGCATGGCCTTGTGGAGAGGAGAGGGCGAGGGAGCATAGGTAACGCGGTGTCATCTCTGGGCATGAGGACCCTGTGGCATGTTTGGGGGAGAGCAGGATTCTGAACTTGATAACCACGTGAGTGGGCTTCCTGGTGGCGTCCCGGAGGGCTCAGGATTCTAGGGAGGCTTGGGCGAGGCTTCGGAAGGGGCCGACGGGATTGGGGGGCTGTCTGCAGGGGCTGCTTACTCGACACCCTGGCCTGAGCCCCTGGCCTGGCAGCCGGGGGAGCCTCCATGGGCTTCCTGTGGCATCGAGACTGGCCGCCCGAGGCACGACCTGGGGAGTCAGCCCGGGGTCGGCCCGGCAATGTGTCCCTGTGTGCTGGGTGGGGAGGTAGTTCCCGCCAGCAGGCCGCTGAAGTCCCCAGCTGCACAGCTCAGCCGGGGGCGGCACTGGCACGCTCCTGAGGGCCCCAGACCTGGCTGTTCCTTCAAAGAGCCCGGCTCTGGGCCCGCGGGCTGCTGGGCCCCCACTGCTCCCTGTGCGGGCGTGAGCTGCCCTGGACGAGTGGGGGCCGGGCCTCAGGCTGCACAGGGCAGACGGGGTGTGCTCTGGGCTCTTATCCCCGGCTCCATGGGGTCAGCATGGGAGGCTCCGGGCCTTCAAGCTCTCTTTCAGCTTGGGGTCGGGGGGGCACCTGGGCCCCCCATGTGCTGTCTGGGAGAGGGATGTTTTCTCTGTAGTTCCAGGACCTAAGGTGTCAGTGCTCAGTTGGGGCCCTGCCGTTTGGGGTGACTCAGGGCACCGGTCCCACGGCAGGAAGCACCGCGTGTGGGCGAGTTGGCTCGGCTGGTGAGAGCAGGCCCGTAGGACAGGCCCTGGGGAGGGCATCTGGCCCCCTGAGAGCACAGTGGACCTCCTGGGGGGGGGTCAGGAGGCCGTGCTGGCCAGAGGCCCTGTATCTTCTCATCTCTTTCTCCCTGACTTCCTGCCCCAGCCTTTAAGGGCCCCGTGATGACAGTGGGCCCCCCTCGAGATCCTGCAAAGTCCCTTTAGCTGGTGAGGCTGCAGGGATTGGGACGTGGACCCTTTGGAGGGCCGTTTTTCAGCTGACCTCACCTCCTTAAAGATCACTGAGCCTGTGGCTCTTAGGTCACAGCCACGGCCACAGCCACGGCCACAGGGTCAGCAGGTGCAGGTGGTTGGAGTCGGCGGAGGACAGCTGCCCCATGGGCAGGCAGCGTCCTGACTTGCTTCCTGAGGGTCAGTCTCCTCTGTGAGGGGGGCCCCGGCAGGAGGTCGGGTGGCTGCAGGCCCCGCCACCCTTCGGCAGGCTTCCCTTGCCCAGAGGGGTGACGGGGGAGGCCTCAGGCCCTTCAGCCTTGAGCTGCCCGCTGTGTCCAGATGCCCACCCGGGCCGACAGCCATGGGGGCCCTGGAAGTGGTGGCCGAGCATCCTTGTGCCTGCTGGGCTGAGGCTTACAGATGCTGTCCCTGCTGGGGCCGGGTAGCCGATCACCAGGCAGGGCAGCCCCAGGGGCCACGGGAGAGCTTGGGGCTGCTGTCAGCGTGCCAGCCCCTCCCGAGAGAGCCGCCGGGGGAGACGGCTTGCAGACGTGGCCCTGGGCATCTTAGCAAGGAGCAGGATTTCTGTTCCCCGGTGTGGATGCTTGAGTCTGAATGTTCCTGTGCGGGCAGCAGGGGGCCCCGAAGAACTGTGGTCACGTGGGCGAGGGTGGGAGCCAGGGCAGGAGGCCTCGGCTGTCAGGGCAGCCCCGCTGGAGGGGCCCTGCTGGCTGATGGCGGCCTCCCGCCCGTGCATCGCCCGAGGGCTTCGTCCCAGACTGTGCATTTGGTGTCCTTGCGGCCCACAGGGCTGCTGGCTGTCGGGGGGCTGATGCTGTCCGGGGCTCCCTTTGCGTCCTGGACAGCTTGCTCAGACCTGCCCGGGAGCCGCTGGAGGATGTGGCCCCAGCCAGGTGTCCGAGCAGCCTCCCCACCGGCGTGAATGTGGGGCTGCCGGCCGAGAGCAGGGTTCCTGGGAGCCAGCGGCCCTGCCCGCCTGCACACCCGGCCCCGGGGCCACGTCAGGAGCCCAGACGTGCCACCGTGACACCTGGTGGGGCCGGTCTGGACACAGGCTGCTGTCCGCCCCCCAGACAGCCTGCACCTGACCCGTCTTCCCCGAAGCTTCGCAAAGCACCTACTGTGTGCCCGGGGTTTTGCCCCCTGAGGTCGCGTCTTTACCACCTCATGGAGCCCCTATGGGGGGTGCTGCCCGGGCCTCCCTTCCATCCACTCGCCACCCAGCTGACTCCCGCAGGAGGGCCCTGGGTCCCTCTGTCCCCCACGCT
>CM053606.1:2033282-2044549 GCA_028646535.1 Procyon lotor
CCCGGAGCCGGCGAAGTCTGCTTCCTCGGAGCTCCCGGCAGCGGGGAGTCCGCCCCCGACCCTGATTCGGGGAGACTTAAATGCAGGCAGGGGGCAGGGAGCTTCCTGGTGGCAAAAGGGAAGGTCCCAGGTGAGCCCAGATGCGTCCCTGGGCGCCGCGGGCAGTGAGGAGCACAGGGGTCCCGCGTGACTGCTGGGGACCCAGCGGCTTCCTCTGGGGGCCCCGGAGTCGGGGCGGGACAAAGCCTAGAGCCTCCGCCCCGATGCATCAAGTCCTGGCCATTCTGGGCTATAGGTTGACTTTCTGGGCTGGTTCTCGCAGCCTGAGCGTCAGAGGTCCGAGTCCTGTTTTCAGGCCTGGCCTGGTGTGTGTGGGGGCTCAGTCTCGGAAACAGACGGAAACGGGCGGGCGCGCGGGCACACGGGCAGGAAGGGACGCGACTCACCGGTACAGAAAACCACCGCCGACACACACACCAAAACGTGGCCGCGATCTGGGAGAGGCGAGCGGCAGGGACGGGGCTGGGCTGGGGACAGAGGCCGGGGAGCTCTCTGGTGGCGGCGTGCTCCCTACGGGGACTGGCCGCACAGCTCCTCGTTGCTGGGAGATCCGGCTGACCCTGCTCTTCCAAGGGGAGGTCTTATTACAGGTGCTTGACTTTTTGAAACAACCTGTCCCGCCCACCCCCTCCTTAGGGCCCGGGTCCATCAAGAAGCTCCAAGTCCCTGGACCAGCCTCATTGTCCTTCTGCTGAGCCCGGCAAGGGCCGGTCCCACCCCGTCCCGCGTGCCCTGGAGGAGCCCTTCCCCGACGGCACCCGGGCAGGGGAACGGGGCCCCTGGCTAGGCGAGGGCAAGCGCGGGCGCTCCCAGCCTTGCTTGGCCACAGGCATCGGGGTGAGCCCGCCCTTCACCCCTTGGGTGCCCAAGCCCCGCCTGGACCACCCGGTGCAGAGCTTATGAGCACCGACTTCCAGCTGAAACCCTCCGCACGGAGTTTAAAAGTGCCCGGAGCAGCCCTGCAGGCGGCTAATGACAGCGTCCGTGTGCAGGAAGAGAATGAAAACAGGCCCGGGGTGGATACACAGCAGCCCCAGAGGAGGCAGAGGAGGCAGTGGGGGTGTAGGGGGGTGGGCAAGGCCGGGGAGGGACTCCCATCCCATCTGCAAGGACTTGTAGACCCTTCTCGGTTCATTTAAGGGCATCGAGTCATGTACCAAAGAGATATAGAGACGGAAACAGTTCTTTCTTCCAAAAAGCGTGCTTTTCCTGACTTTTTCTTGTCCCGCTGCCCTGGTGAGGATTGACAGGGAACAGACGCAGGGAGCATGGAGCCCTGTGCCTTGGTCTGAACTCCAGGAGCACGCTGGCCATTTCTCGACACAGGGCACGGTGCCAGCGGAAGATGCCCGTACCTGATGAGGACGTCCCCTGCTGTCCCCGCAGTGCCCAGACCTTTATCATCACAAAGTACCGCGTTGGGTCAAATGCCTCACCCTTAATTTACGAGTGTCCTTCTTTAAGTGACAATATACCACTTGGCGTAAAATATCTGACCTTTGCAAGAGTGTAATTCTATCCTGTCCCCCGTCCCTCGTGCTCTGGTTTTGTTTTGCACGTGTTAGAAACTCCATGATGGGCTGTTGTTACTCTCGCTTTAAATAGCCTCAAGGATTTTTTTAAATACCTAGGAGGAAAAAGCCTCTTAGGGTGAATCCCCTGTTTACAGTCTCCAATGGGCTTGTGAAAACCCCACTTTACTTATCTAACCATTTCCTTCGACGTTTCTTATAGTGCAAATCTGTTAGCGATGAGTTCTCTCATCTTGGGTCTTAAAAAGCTTTGATTTTTTATTCCACTTGCAATTTGGAAGGGTATCTTCACCAGAACCGGACATCTTGGCGGACAGTTTTACACATCCGAGATGGCCTTCCAGTCCTCTGGGCTCGCGGGCTTTCCCAGGAGTCAGACCATGCGGTGCCGTGCTGGGGCTTTCTTCGTATTCCTGCTGCTTTGGGTTCACTGAGCTCTTCGATCTGGGGGCTCGAGGTTTTCTCACACTTGGAACATTTGGGGCCATTACCTTGTTAAACAGACGTTCTCCCCCTCACATCCTGTTAGACTGCTTGATATCACCCCCAAATCAGGGGGGTTCTCCTTACCTTTTCCAGGTTTCATTTCTCTTGGTGCTTCGTTTTGGATAACTCCTATCATCCGACCAAGTTCATGGGTCCTCTCTTCTGTGCTGTCTAACCTGCTGCTAATCCCCGCTGGTACTTTTCTTTTTCATTTTCATATATTGTATGTTTTTGTCTTTAGAATTTTCATCTGATGCAGAAAGTATCAGAAAGCATCATACTTCCTCTTTTGACTATATTCACCATACGTTTCTTTTTTGATTTTGTGCTTTGTTTCTTTTAAACCATTGGCTATAGTTGCAGTTATAGTTTTAAATGCTCTGCCTGCTAATTCTATCGTCATTTCTGGCTCTGTGTCTATTGACTGATTTTTCTCTTGGTTGTAGGTTACATGCTCTTGCTTCTTCACGTGCCCAGTCCTATTTGGTCAGGTGCTGGAGGGCGTAAATGCTAAACTGTGGACAACCTAGATTCTTGTTTTTAAGAGTGTTGAGTTTTGTGCCAACAGAATGTTACGTGACGGTGGAGACCAGCCTGGCCTTTGCAAAGCTTGCTGCAAACCCCACCGGGCCGGGCATAGAGCAGCCTTCCCCCTGCGCTCTGGATTGAGCCTAGCCCCACACCTGAGACACTGCCTTTGGTCCCCATCAGATGCCCTGGGGGCCACGAGGCCCCTTCATTCTGGGTGCCTGGCATTTAAGTGTCCCTGGGCCTGCATGGACACGGGGGGTGCTCACCCTGATGGTTGCTCTTCTCTTGGGTCTCTGAGACCTGACTCTGCACATGCACAGAGGAGCATCTCCAGAGGGTTTCTGACGCTCCGTTGCTGCACTTGCCCACAGGCCCATGTCCCCCAGCCTTCCTGAGCCCCATGTCTGTCCCCCCAGCTCAGTGAGACCACCCTGTTCCACCCTTGGAAGAAAGCCAGGCAGCCACGAGGCTCTCCTGCTTGGCCTCTTTCTCCCGAGGGCCACTGTCCTCCCCGCCTCTCGTCTGAAGACAGTCGCTTCTTGCAGATTTGTTCCATTTCCTCCTGGTGGTGGTGGGAGCTGCCTCATCACAGCCAAAATGTCTGCGATGTTTTAAATTCTCAATTGAAGTCAAATACACACATTTTTTTTTAATTCTCTACTTCTTTGGAAACCTGAAATCGTCCCTAATTACTACACTGGGACCAGGGCTTTGGAGTCGGACAGACCTGGGTTCCCACCCAGTCTGGGCCGGTCACGCGCCGGGTGACAGTGGGCCAGCCTTCACTTCTCGGTTATGTGAGGACACGACACACACGCACCTTGGGGAGTTTCTGTAAGAATTCAATAAAATAATGCGTACAGTAGGTGCTTGATAGAAAGTAACGACCGTCTGCTCTTTAGGGTACAAGGAGGAGTGACCGTGGGCCCTCTGAGCTGAGCTGTTCAGCAAGGCCACGCTGGTGGGCCGGAGGGGCAGCCAGGCCCCCCTCCCTTGGCAACCCCGGCCCCGCACCACCCCCTCACCCATCTGTGGGCCCCACCCGCCCTGGCCTTCACTCGCCCGGCACAGAGGAGCCTCTGTCCTCAGGCCCACTCACAGCCACGGCACCATCAGAGACCAAAGAGACCTTTCCCAGCTGCCCGCCGGCTGGATGAGGCATCCGTGGGATCCTGCAGTGAGTGATAGGTCAGCCCAGTGCCAGGGCCCGAGAAGAAAGGAGGCAGTTGTGCCTTCCCTCCACCCAGCACATTCCCTGCGGCCCCCAGGGAGGGAGAGGAGCAGGCAACGGGCACTGTCCTCGAGGCTCTGGAAATGGAGAGGGCCACACCCTGCAGCCTTGTCCTCAGCCCTGAACACTGGGATGTTCCGGTCAGCAGGCCTCCTAGGGGGCTGCTGGCCCCAGGGCGCACTCTCTCCAGGCTGTGGTCTGGGGCTGAGCAAAAGTCTGGGAGACTCGGTGCAGGCCGAGCAGGTGCACGGGATCCCCTCCAGCCGCAGGAAGGGGGCTCCTGCGGGGGGTGGGCACTCATGTCTCAGAGGAAATGCCGGACAGCTATGGCGCAGGGAGTTCACATCCTCCCCCCCTGCCGGGGATGCTGCATGGGAGAGGGCCTCATTTATTGAGGGCCAAGCACGTGGCTAACCCCCATCTTACCCTCCTAAGGTCAGCACGGGCGTGTGGGCTCCGGTCCCGGGACCCTCGAGGAGCTAAGGCAGCCTGCAGCCTCCAGCCGTGGCCCAGGTCTGGGGCCCGGGTATGGGACAGTGGTGTCACTCCGAGGCTCTTGAGGTTCGGGGTGACACACAGTGGCCACTCCTGCCTGCCTCTGCCTTTCAGTTCTGCAGGCTGGAAATCTCCCTGGACTGGGAGGGAGGCTGTGGGGCGCACAGGACGAGCTCTGGCCGGCTACGCTGGTGGACGTCTGCACGGCACCCCCAGCCCCCTCCGGGCCCGCCGCACAGAGCTCCGTGGGACCAGGCACGGCGGCCACCATTCTGCAGATGACCGCCACCCCCTCCCCACCAGGAGGGAGATCTGGGCCGTAGGCGAGCAAAGCGGTGGCCTCCTCAGAGGGTGGAGGAGATCTGAGGGACAATGATCGGGGACGGGGCCGCTGCGTGGGCTCCCTGGGCAGCTTCAAGCACAGAAATGGATCGCGGAGTGTCCAGAAGCTGGAGGTCTGAGAGCAGGGGGGTCGCAGGGCCGCGCTCCCTCTGGGGGCTCGCGCGCAGGGTCCTGGCTGGTCTCTCCCAGGCTCTCATGCTGCCGGCCATCCTCACGTTCTTGCCAGTCACTCCACGGCCCCCAGCCTCCGCCTCTGTGGTCACTTGGCCTTCTGTGTCTAAAGTTCCCTCTTTTTATAAAGACGCTGGCCATGGGATTTAGGGCCTGGCCTCATCCAGTATGATCTTGTCTTCCTTACGTCTGCACAGACCTTATTTCCAAATAAGAGCACATTGCAGAGGCTAGGATTCTAACATGTTGGGGGAGGGGGCTCTGTGCAAACCCTGTGTCGAGGAGCCCTCTCTCTCCGCCAGGGGCAGGGCCAGCCCTGAGGCCCGAAGCAGGGAAGGAGGGCCACCGTCTCTGGGAAGGAGGGCCACCGTCTCTGCCCCAACCTGGCCCTGCGCACTCTCGGTCTCAGCCACAGGGCGCAGAGAGTTCCTGAGACCCACCCCTGGCGGCAGCCCTGGGGTCCTGCTCTCCACCACCTACAACCCAGGGAGGACGCTCCGGGTCACCTCCACGGTCGTCATTAACCACCCCCCACCCCCCACCATTGACGGCTGAGACGGCAGGGGCTCAGAGACGCCAAGCCACTCACTCCGGGTCCCCTAGCCCCGGTCACACACTGAGCCAGCTGGACACGGGGAGATGCCCCCCAGAGCCCCCCGGCTTGGAGGCAGAGCCAGTCTCAGGGTGCTGGAGGGGCCAAAGAGGCGCCGGCTGACCAGGGCAGGAAGGAGTGGGGTGGGGACCAACTCTGCAGTGACCGGGCTGAGTTCTGAAAGTGGGTTTTATAGGAAAGCATCGAGTGGGGGTCAAGCACCCAACGGGGGGCCTTGTCTCTCCCGGAGCGGGGTGGGGGGGGCGGTCCTGCACCCCTGCTCCACACTCCACCCAGGCTGGGCCTTGTGGGTGCAGAACCCAGGACGGCCTCTGGAGGGCAGCAGCTCCCCAGCTTTCCCAGGAGCTGCCCAGAAGCTGTCCATCCCCTGGTGACTCCCGGCCCAGGCCTCTGCCCACAGGGCTCGGCTGTTAGCATCCCACCCCCAACACACACACAGGTTGCACCGACGGCACTACCGGGCACCTCCCTGTGGCCAACGTGGGCCCTGCCCAAGTGGCGGCTGCACACTGGGGTGGGCTACCCCTTTCAGGGCGCCGGCGGCACTGACGCTGGGCAAGGATTGGGCAGGCCATGGGCGGGCTGGGCAGGACCACCCGTCCAACCACGATGCCCGAGAAAATGCCGAGCCGGCCCCGTGAGGCTGTGGGCCCCCCCGCCCCTTGCTGGCACAGAGCCGAAGCTCACACAGCTGCCGGCTCTGGAGAGGTAGGTGCTGGGGAGAAGGGGGGACAGGCCCCAGACTAGACCGTGCCCTGAAGGCTGCCATGCCCCTGCACCTTGCCCACTGCACCAAGGCCTGGGGCAGCAAAGGGACCAAGGTGGTCTGAAAGCTCACCCAAATGCACAGCCCCATCAGTGGGTTCCAGTGGAATCGTGCTGGGCAGCCCGGAGACAGATGACCCAGCATCTCTGGGGCTGAGTCCTGGGACCTCAGATCACATCAGTGACTCACCAGGCACTAGCTGAGCAGCTGCTGCATACAGGGCCCAGAGCTCTGTGCTGTGGGATGGACACATGTAAGACCTGCAGCGGGAAGAGGCTGTATTAACAAAGGTATATTATCCAGAAGAAAGGAGGTGAGTGTTTCCCCATTTTCTTATACTGGCATGGTACTGGGTTTTGTTCAGAAGACCACATTTTGAGAAGGATTTTGGCACATTTTAAAGTCTCTTGGGGGGAACATGCCAAGATGATGAACAATTTGGATTCCACGTCATGTCAAGAAGGTTAAAGCAGACAATATGATAACCTGTGTTGAGAGGTGGTGAGCTCCCCATCCTGAAAGTATCCAAGTGGAGGCAGGACATTAGCTTCCTGGTCTGGGCTGGGGCTCAGGCTGTCCCTTTCAGCCCTCCACCCTGCGCTCTCCTCAGCTGCCAGAGGGGTCTTTCCACCAGACCTGACCATTCTGTCCCTTGGCTTGAACCCTGAGTGGCTCCTTGCTGCTCTGAGGATAAAAGAGAGATCCCCGCCTCCCAGATGGCGAAACCATGTGAGTCTCCCCCGTCCTGCCCCCTCTACCCCAGCCCCACAGCCCGCGGGCTGCCGTTCTGAGCACACCTCAGAGCCCCCGCACCTGCTGTCACCCCGCCCGACACTCGTCCTTCCTTCGAGCAAACTCCTGTTCATCCCCCAGGTCCCAGGTCTTCTAGCCCTTTTAGGGGCAGAACCGTGGTGCTGACGCCCCCTCCGCACCCACAAGTGTGGATGAGCTCCCTGAGGACAGAGACCACGTCTGATTTGCTCAGAGCTGTATCTCTGATGCGTGCACACAGTAGGGACTCAATAAATACCCGTAAGGGAAATGAGGAAGGAAAGCAGGAAGGAGGAGGAGCCTTGCTGCAGAGAAAGGGCTGGGACGTCCGGAAGAAGAGAGGCGACACTGGTCAGCTCTCACCAGGATGTGCCCACATAACAAACACGCCCCTGCAGCGGGGGCTCCCGAGCCTTCCCGCCCCAGGACTCCGGCTGGAGGAGAGAGGAGCGGGGACACGTCACTGTCCTGGAGGCCATGACCCAGTGACTTGGTGCAAACACACAACAGCTCTTGGAGCCTCAGCAGGCAGCTCGCCACCTGGCTCGGCGGGGCAAGAGGCTGCTCCTTGCACAGGGAGGGCTCAGGGCCCCTGAGCGCCACCGGAGGAGCCTGGAAGCCGTCGGGCGGGCTTTCCCCTGGAAAGGTCGGGGCCGCACCGGCAGAGCGTGAGCGTGAGGGCTGAGCTTTGTGCTTTGTGCGGAGGCTGAGGCCGCTGCCTTGGCGGAAGAGGCCACCAGGAGCCACGGAGGGTTCCTGAGCAGGGGCACCCTGTGAGCGCACGCTGCTGTTGCCACTCTGGGCTGGTGCGGGGCTGGGAGGGGGGATGCTGGGTGACAGGCAGGATGACAAGGAGCAGCCCTGCCCGGCGGAAGGGCAGGTGGCTCAGGACGGAAGCTGCCCTGTCCCAGCCCCGGGCATCTCCTGCACTCGGACCCTGATTCCTGAACCCCCCGGGGGTGGGGCTGCAGCGGCCTCGGCCGGGACCTTGTGCAGGCCAGCAAGCACCTTCCTCTCCAAGCCGCAGGGAATGAGTCCAACAACCGAGGTGCAGAGCAAAGGAGGCAAAAGAAATCTACAAAAAATTAAATTTCCTTTGCAGCCCGTTGACAAGCCCTTGGGACAGGCAGAGTAACCGTCCTCCAGGGGCCCAGCTGCCTCGAGGCTACACTCCGCTAGAGGCAGAAGGTAACCTTGGCTTGACATTAGCCTGACCTCCAGGATCCCATAAAAATTCCTCTGGAAACTTCCTTTATCTCTACCCTCCTCTCCGAGATATGTGTTAGCAATCGTCCCCCAAGCCTACGGCCCACTGATACACATCTAAGGGATCTCATGACTAAGGCTTTACTGCACAGGTAAAGGAACTTTTCCTTTTTTTTTAAATTTTATTTTATTCAAATTCAGTTAATTAACTGTGCATTATTAGTTTCAGAAGCAGAGGTCAGTGATTTATCAGTCACGGTCAACACTGGGTGCTCGTCCCATCCCGTGCCCCCCCCAATGCCCGTCCCCCAGTGGCCCCATCCCCCCACCCCACCCCTCCAGCAGCAACCCTCTGTTCCCTAGAGTTGAATCTCTTACGGTTTGTCTTCCTCTCTGATTTTGGGAAAGGACCTTTCCCTAACCTCAGCTAGCCCCTCGTGGGGGGCTTGCCTCCTTTGCTTCCAAATTCCTCAGAGACTTACGGTCTCCCTAACCCCCTCCAACTTGAAAGTATACACGCAGCTCCTCCTGGGGACCCCAGTGCGCTCTTTCTGCCCATGCGTCCTGTCCCCGTGCCTTCATAAAACTACCCTTTTTGCACCAAAGAGGTTTCAAGAATTCTTTTCGACTCTTCGCTCCCGGACCCCAACATTTCACACCCACAGCCACACCATAAAGGCAGCCAGAGTGCTTTGTGTCCTGCTGGGCCGCCTCCGGGCCACCACTTTCCCAAGAATGCAGCGGTTAGGGCCTCTTCTGCTTTGAAAAGATCAGGTTTTCCGCAGAGCTAGTCGGTTTCCGGGAGGGCTTCCTGGAGGAGGAGGCCGCCCAGCCAGGCCCGGAAGGAGAGTGGGAGCGGATTCAGGGTCACAGCCCGGCCACTCCCGCCCCAAACCCGCGAGCGAGGCGGAGGCCGGGCGGCCGGCAGGTCACGTGAGCGCCGGCCAGGTGGGGAGGTGACGCAGGCAGCTCGGCCAGGTGCCCGGGGCGCGCGCCCGCCCGCTCCCGCCAGGCCCCCGCCCTGCCCACCTGGGCGCCCACCTGGCCGGCCGGCCGCGCGCCGGCACCTCCCGCGGGGCCGCGCAGGAAGCGGGGGCGGGGACTGGGAGGGACCGGCGGCGGCGGGGAGCGCGGAGCCCGGAGGGAGACCGGCCGGAGTCGCCGCCCGCTCGCCGCCACGTCCTCCGCCCCGCGGCGCAGGTGAGCCTGGGGACCGGTGAGCGAGCTGGGGGCGGGGCGGGCCCGGTGACCCTGGGGCGCCTTTTCTCGCCAGCGCTTCCCCACCCCCTCCCCGCGCTGCGCCGGTCGGCGAAACTTCTCGCTCCGTCCCTTCGCCCGGGCTGCCCGCGGCCGGAGCCCGCAGCACAGGCAGCTGGACCCGGGCCGGGACCCCACCCACCCGCGGCCTCGGGCGTCCTGCCGCCGCCCCCTGCCTTCCCTGGAGCCCAGGGGGCCGCGTCCGCGCCCCAAAGGGGACGCTTCTCTCCTGCGTAGACAGCAGAGCCGGGAGACAGGGACGGAGCCCCAGGACCTTTGAAAATGAGGGTCCTCCCCCCAAACTTTGGAGAATCTGCTGCCCAAACCCGCTTTGGCCTCGAGAGTTAGCAGCCCCCCCAAAAGAAGACCCTCCCTCCAGCAATCCAGAAACAAACGCCTCCCCAGCTATGGTAGATGTGGGGGTGCAGACCCCGCGGGGTGGGGGTGTCCTGCTCACTCACAACTCATAGGAGGGGAAAGAGGGAGGAGTGTGGGGGCAGCTCCTCAGGGCCGTGGGCCCCTCTTACCAGCCTCCGGTTCTGATCCGGGAAGCAAGAATCCCTTTTGAGATTGGGGGGACCTCAGCCCAGCGCTGGGCATGGAGGGACCTCCGCATCCCAGGAAGGCCTGACTGTCCTTGAGGTGAACAGTCTACCCCTCCTAGTGTGGGGTTCGGGGGGCACCTCCGCAGTCCGACCCCACACCCACCGCGGCCTAGTGCTTGGGGTGTGGCGGCCCCTGGGTTCAGATCCCAGGTCCGTGTGAACTCTAGCGAGTGACATAAGCCCCCGGGGCCTCAGTGTAGACAGGAGTGGTCCGGTACCCACAAGGAGGACACTGAGTCAGCCGCCCCTGAGCCTGTGCTCGGGACACTCCCCTTATGAGGCCCGAGGCAGGACAGAACCTCTGCCCGGGGCCTCCCCTGAGTCCTGCAGGGAGAGAGCGGCAGCAGGCGGGGCTTGGGGGCTCCGGGAAGAAGTAAGGTCTTCAGTCACTTGGACAGAAGCCACCTGGAGAGTAAGAGGGGCGAGCCGAGCAGAGGGCCCCCTCCCCGCTCCGGGCCACCTGCGGGGGAGACACCTGTGCCGGGAGGGCTCTGGCTCGCAGGGCCGGGCTCCTACCCGCTGGGGACGGCTCTGCACCTGCGCTTGGGGAAGCGAGGGGGGCAGCCGAGTGGCTTGCGGGAGTCCCCACGTGCACCGCCCCCGAGGACGGCGGTCTGTGTGTGTGACCCCACAGGCGCTGCCACTCACCCTGCATCCGGGGCCCAGAATTTTAGTTTCGGTTTCCAGGTGGATGGCGGCCACAGCTCCGTGCGCGGCGACCCCCGCGCGTGGGAGCCTCTTTACTGGCAGCGAGAATCCCTGCTCGCCTGCCGGCCAGTGGGGATGGGGACCCCGCTCCTCGCCGGCCCTCTGCTGGCAGGCAGCCTGACCCCACCTGGTTTCCTCACCTGTCAGGGAGCATAGCACCTCCTGGAAGGAAGGTCTCGAGGAACCACAGGCACAGCGGGGAGAAAGCATTTAGAGGACGCCTGCTGGTCCCCTGGCGGGGCGACCTGTCGGACTGAGGGCCCTGAGCCCCGTCTGGGGCTTCTCTAGGGAGCACCGTGCGTGTCGGCCCAGTCTGGGACGGGGGGCGAGTTTACGGGACTTCCCGAACCGAGACGGGAGCCGGCGGGCCGCGGGGGGGGCCTGTGGTTGGGGGAGCGCTGCAGGCTGGCCCGGGGGCAGGCTTCTCTGTGACTGTTCCCCACACCTGGAACCCTCAGAGCAAGAGGCCACAGGAGTCTTCTGCGGGGTCGCG
>CM053606.1:2053977-2069316 GCA_028646535.1 Procyon lotor
ACTCTCCCTAACCAGGGAGCTGGGTCCCGAGCCCCCCAGCAGACCAGGGCGGGGGCAGGTGGGAGAAGGTGGCTCGGCCCCGGCTCGTGGGCGTCAGCGTCAGACCTGGTCCTCAAGCCCCAGGCAGCACCTGCTCCCTGTCGTCCCCGTGGGGTCTCAGGGCCGTGCGGGGGAGGGGCCGTTGTCTTGTCCCGGGAGGCAGGTCAGGCCACGGAGCCCCGGCCTGGGGAAGCGCACAGCCTTTGACTCCGCGGGGGCCTGGGACAGGCGGCTGCCCCCCACCGGCTCTGACGCTTTGCCCCGTGTCCCCGAAGCACAGCGGAGGGCCTGCACCCACCGTGGGCCAGCTGTCCTGTTTGTGCCGAGCTCCCAGGGCCCCCGCTGGCCGTCACTGTCCCGGGGTCCCACGGTCCAGCCTGCTGCCCGGCTGGTCCTGGCAGCTCCGAGCCAGTCACGGTGGCCTCCCTGGGACTTGGTTATCTGGGTCGGCAGCTGATGGCGACCTTCCCCAGAACTTTCTCGAGGCCCTTAGAACAGCCGGGGGAGGTGCTAATGGGCATGGCCATACATCTGGGCCGCTGGGGCCTCGTGCCCTCCTGAGGGAGCAGGGCCTTTGTCCCTTCCTGTCCCCTTGTGCCTGGGCTGCCCAGGAGCTGGGGTTCTCAGAGTGCTCCCCCCTATGGGACACATGGGGCCTCCTGGGGGAGGCTCAGGCAGGGCCCAGTGAGCAGCGTCCTGAGGGACCCTGTCCTCAAAGCCGGGGCCGTGTTCACCCTCCCTGAGACCCGCACTGGCCTCACCAAGGTAACCAGAGCAAGGCCCCCATCTCCCGGGGGGTGGGGTTGCCCATGCCCCCCGCAGGTGGTACCCCCATCCCAGGTGCTAGGTGGGGCAGACGGCAGGCCCTGTGCTGCCTGCGTTGTTGAGGGCCTGGGACCTCCCCCGCCCCCCGGGCTCATCCCCCAGTCCTGCCTCGCTGTCACGCTGCTGGATGCCAGCCCCGCACCAGGCGGGGTAAGTAGTCAGAGCAGGTGGTGCTGGCTGTGCCCGGTCAGTCCCAGGCTGGGGGGTCGGGCCCCCTGAAGGGTGGACGTGTGCTTGGGGGGCGCTGGTCTCTGCCTTCCCGAGGTCGGCCAGCTGTCTCGTCTCCGACACGGCCTCCTCGGGCGCCCCAGGGGCCCAGCTGAGCCGGGCTTCAGAGTCGGGCCCGGGAGAGACGCCGTCCTTGGAGGAGTGGGGAGCCCAGGATGGGCCCGAGGAGCCTTGGGGAAGAGGGTGGGAGGACCCCCCGGCTGCCTCGGCCGGGGCCTGGAGAGGGGCCGGGCCCTCGGGTCCCCTGGACGTTCTGGCCCTGGTCCAGCCCGGCCCACTGTAGCAGCCAAGCAGGGGGAGCTCCAGCCAGCATCCTGACCTCTGTGGCCAAGGGTGATGTCAGAACGGGATCCTGGGGGGAAGGGGGCCTGGTGGCCACCGCTGGGGAGTCCGCCCGGAGCCCCCAGCCTCACACCGAGCCGGCAGATGGCACCAGGGTGCCCGGCAGGTCTGACCCAGGTCCGGGGACTCACATCAGACTGGCGGCTTCCCCATCCTTCCCGTCCCCGTCCTGTGTCTGCTGGGATCTCTGCCAGGATCCAACAGGAAGTGGCTTTGGATGGGCCTGGTTATTTGAGGCTTAAGCCACAGCGTGTGCTGGGGTTTCCCCGGGCAGTGGGTCCCCCATGCACCTGCCAGTTCCCGCCCCCTGCACACGTGTTTGCACGTGTGTGCCGCACTGGTGGGCGGCCAGGCCTTCACCGCACGCTCGCCCCTTAGATTCTTCGAGGCCCTGGAGCAGCGGCACAAGGCACAGGTTTGCGTGGAGGACATCAGTGACATCCTGGAGGAGCACGCCGAGAAGCACTTCCACCCCTACGTCGTCTACTGCTCCAATGAGGTCTACCAGCAGCGCGCCCTGCAGAAGCTGACGTGAGCGCGGGCTTCCCGCAGCCGGGGGGGGGGGGGTCGGGGGGGAGGTCTTCTCCGGGCTCCCTGGCCTGGCAGCACCATCCTGCTCGCGGCCCGGCTTCTGCCAGCGGCGCCTGGCCCCCTGCCGCAGCTGAGGGAAAGTTCTCTGTTGTAGGAGCAGCAACACCGCCTTCCACGAGGCCCTGAGGGAGATCGAGAAGCGTCCCGCGTGTGGGGGTCTCCCCATGATCTCCTTCCTGATCCTCCCCATGCAGAGGGTGACCCGGCTGCCCCTCCTGACGGATGTGAGTGTGCGCGCAGACCCCCGCCAGGGAGGGAGCAAGGGGCTCTGAGGAGCTCCCTGCAGGGGCTCACGCCTCTGAGATGCCCGCGTGTGGGCCCGAGGGGCAGGCGGGGGCAGGAGGCGTCTGTGCAGGGGCCCACGTGCCCACAGGCAGGTGTGCATCCTGTGTGTGTGTGCAGACGCAGACACGGCGGGAGCCCGCTAGGCCCCAGAGGAAGCGTGGGGCCTGTGCTTGGAGGATCATCAGTTTGGACCAAAGGGACGTCAGACCCTCGGGGTCCTTGTGGGCCCTCCCCAGACTGGGCTAAGACAGCCGAGGACTGGAAGGGCTGGGGTCCTGGGAAGGTGTCCTCTCCAAGGTCCCACCCGCCAGCCTGACCTGGCAGGAGCCGTTTGGGGGGCTGTGCACCCCGGGGAGCCCGGCAGGAGCCTGCTGGACGCGGGCTCACCACCTCCCTGCGGCCCCCACCTGGGTCTGCTGTCCTTGGGGGGGCCTCTGCCCTACACAGGCCTGAAGCCTGGAGCACAGGAGGATCTGTGCTGCCTGACACACGGGGTCTCCTCTGCAGACTCTCTGTCTCAAGAGTCAAGGCCATCCTGAGAGGTACAAGGCCGCCAGCCGTGCACTCAAGGCCATCAGCAAGGTGAGGGGCGTCCGGGGGGGTGAGGAGGGGGCCCCTGGACCAAGCCGAGGTCTGGTGGGGACCCTGAGGGCAGGGCGGGCTTCCACACTGTCCATCTGACTTTTCATGGGGCTGATGGGGACACCGAGCCCCAGAGGGAGTGAGGCTTGCACCGATCAGGGAGCCCGTCGGGGGCGGCAGCGAGGATAGTTACAGGTATGGGCCAGGGTGCCGTGGGCAGCAGGGCGGCCGGGCCACAGCCTGCAGCACGGCCTGCCCTCGGCCCCTTGCAGCTGGTGAAGCAGTGCAACGAGGGGGCCCACCGGATGGAGCGCACCGAGCAGATGTACACGCTGCACACCCAGCTGGACTTCGGCAAGGTCAAGGTAGGCGCTCCCCGCCTGAGCCGCTCCAGGCCTCAGTTTCCCCACCGGAGCGTCCCCTGCGGCTCCCACTCCCCTAGTGGGAGTTCTCCTGCCTGGGGCTAGGTGGGCGTAGGGGTCTCTCTGGCCTGTGCCCCACCCTGAGGCTGCCTGGGGAGGGGCGGGCCGCGGGCTGGCTGGAGGGCTTGCCCCAGGCCAGGGCTCCCCGCAGCGCTGAGAATGGGAAGGACGGGGTCGGGCCCAGTTCCGGTCTTGGGCCTCCCTCGGTTCCGGGGAGGGGGCCTAGACTCCTACAGGCCCTCCCAAGCAGGCGGGGCCCAAACCACTGTCCCCACCAAGCCCCTGCTGCACCCCAGGCCACGGGCCTCCTGCTTCTTCGGGAAGCAGCTCCTAGGGAGGGGGCCATCGGGTAGCAGGTGACGCGCAGACGTACGGATGCTTCCCCACGGACACCACCCCACAGGAGTCAGCCTGGGGGCGGCGGCTCTGTGGGCCGGGCCTCTCCTGTCCTCCGTCAGGCTGGCTGCGGACCTCCGGGGGCTGCCCGGCAGGCCGGGGCTCGGGGGGCGGGGGGAGCGGGTGCTGTGGGGAGGGTAGGCGGGCCCCGGTGATGGAGGGAGGGCACAGGGGTCTGGAGGAGGGCGCGAGGGTGTGTGGAGTCCTCCCCACCATGGCCTGTGCTTCCCGGCTCGGGGAGAGTGATCGGCTCGGGGAGAGTGATCGGCAGGTGCTGGGAGGGCCCCAGGGCCTGGCTGGAGGCAGGACGGGCCTGTCCTGGCTGCCGGGCGGGCTCTGGGCCGGGACCAGGCACAGAGCAGCTGTCCCACTTGTGCCTGTTGCCCCGCTGAATAGCCCTTTGTGTGCAGCGAGGCCACATCTCCCCGACTTCCTCCGTCCGGCCAGGGAGGCCGGCCCCACCGTCCCCGGAGGCAGGGATCCTCGCCCGTCCTGCCCCCCCTGCCCAGCTCCCACACCTGTCGGGCTCTTCGTTCTAGTCCCTCCCGCTCATCTCTGCCTCCCGCTGGCTGCTGAAGCGTGGGGAGCTCTTCATGGTAGAAGAAACCGGACTTTTCCGAAAACTGGCCAGCCGGCCCGCCTGCTACCTGTTTCTGTTCAATGACGTGCTGGTGGTCACCAAGAAAAAGAGGTGGGCCACCGTGGGAGCCAGGCGCGTGTGGCCCTGTGATCAGGCCTGGGGGGCGGGGGGCAGCCGCCTGAGCCTCCTCTGACCTCAGGGTCCCCTGCCCGGCCCGGCCCTGGCAGCGGCCTGTGTCCCCCGACCTGTGTCGTGGGGCGGCCAGGTGCCTCTCACTGCCCGCAGACAGGGGTCTGCCCGCCCAGACGAGAGCACAAATTGCCTGTGTTTTCTGGGGGGCGGTTCCCAGGTGCATCCTTCTGGCTTTGTGCCCCCCAGCTGGGCAGGGGCCCTAGGCTGCCCACAGACCCCCCACTGCAGCTGGCCACCCACCTGTCTCCCCGCAGTGAGGACAGCTTCATGGTTCAGGACTATGCACAGGTGGACCACATCCGGGTCCAGAAGGTGGAGCCCTCCGACCCCTGTCTGCTGGGCGGCGGTGGGAGCCGCAGCTCCTTGGTGCCATACCCCTTCCAGGTGACCCTGCTGCACAACAGCGAGGGCCGCCAGGAGAAGATCCTGCTGTCCTCGGACTCCGCGTGAGTCAGGGGAGGGCTCCTGGGAGCAGGGGGTTCGTGCTATCGCGTTCTCGAGCACCTGCTATGTGCCCGGCCCTGTGTTGGAGGTCAGGGGCAGCCTCGTCCTCCCAGAGTTCACGCGGCTGGGAGGGGGACACACCCACCAGACAAGCGGCTGGACTGCCAGGCGCGTCCGGGGCACAGACGAAGCAGGAAGACAAGGCAGGGAAGGGAGCGCCCGGTGGGGGCAGCCTGACTGGCACGGTGCCGTGTGGGGAGGAGGGCCTGACAGAGGCACGGCCGTGCAAAGGCCCTGAGGCAGGAGGCCTCTGCTGAGAAGCAGGCAGGGCCGGAGCCCAGGCGCCGGCGGCGGGGTGGAGGGTGGTGAGGTGGGAGCGGTCTGGAAGGGGGGTGAGCAGCACACAGAGATGCCAGCACCACGGGAACTCGGCCGACGAGGGAGGATGGGACGAGGCTGGTTGACCTCCATGCTCCCTCTGGATGGGAAGCTGAAGGTTTAAAGCCGGGAACTGACTCGGGACAGTGGGCTTGGGGCCCAGCGCCGGCAGACAGGGTGGCCTGATGCTGTGGGGTGTGGCTGCTGCCCGACTCCGGGACCCTGGGCAGGTGGGACTCAGGGTCAGCCTGCCTGCCGCTCCTTCTTGCCCTGACTTCCCCCATGTGGTCCCCACGTGGTTTGAGAGGTCAGGAGAGGGTGCCCAGGCAGCATGAACCTTCCCGGCCACTGCCTGTCACACCTTGAGGGCTTTGGGGGCACTGCAAGGAACCCCAGCCATGTGACCCCCCATCTCTCCACGGAGCCGCGCTGGGGGTGGGGCGTGGGAAGCCGGAGGTCCCCAAGCTGGCGAGATTGGCCTCTGGGGCTCACGCACCCCCTCTCCAACCGCAGGAGCGACCGGGCCCGGTGGATCACGGCACTCACGCACAGGGAGAGGCAGGGGCAGGGCCCCACGAACAAAGGAGGTACGTGCCTGCTCCACACTGAACAAGGCCCCCAGCCCCATCCCCGGGCCTGCGCCTGGGCAGGGGGCTGGCATGGAGCTAAGATGCGCCATCCAGCCCTCTGTCTATGCCCCTGCCTGCACCCAGCATGCGCCACCCAGGTGAGGGACCCCAGAGCCACGTACCAGTGGGTCCCTCTGTGCACAGGAACCCAGGGCCTTCCCCTTCTGTGCAGGGGAGAGGAGGCTGCCCCGTGCCCAGGGACTGGAGCCAACTGAGGCCACAGCGCCCATCGACCTGTCGCCCGGGTTCCAGCCCCGCCCCTTTGAAACCGGGTGCCCCTCTGCCGGCGCTGTGTCCAGAGGGGGAGCCCTGCCCGACCCGGGGCAGCAGACCCCTGGCCCTTGCCCTCCTGGGGACAACTCTATCGCTGACGCCTGCCCCCTCCCGCCCCTGCAGACCTGCTCCAGGTGGAGATCACCAAGGCCTACTTGGCCAAGCAGGCCGACGAGATCACGCTGCAGCAGGCCGATGTGGTCCTGGTCCTGGAGCAGGAGGACGGTGAGCACAGCGGGGCTGGGCCTGGTGCTGGCGGGACGGAGGTGGGGTGCACTCCAGAGGGAGAGTCCGGGGCTCCCGCGAGGGCCCGGAGCACACCAGGTGCGGGCAGCTGACCCTGAGCCTGGGCCCCTACCCCCACCCCGGAAGCGGTTTCTGCACCTGCTCACGGCGGGCCCCATCCAAGGCCCTTTGGCCCCTTCCCTGCAGGGCCTCTTCAGATGTCCCTGAGTCCCAGGGTCAGAACCAGTTTCTCTGTCCCTCTGTGTCCTCGGCGGGAGGAGGGTGGCTGTGCTCCTCACGCAAAGCCGGCTGGGGCAAGCTCAGCCCCTGATGCCGGCGTCCAGGCCCCGCAGCGGGTTTGGGCCAGGAGCCCCTGTGACCTGGAGCCAGGCCCTGTTGGCGGGAGCGGGTGCTGGTCTGCTCCGCGGAGGCCTGGCCCTGGCATCTTCTGGAAGCCGGACCTGCCCTCACCTGCCCCACATCTGTGTTCAGGCTGGTTCTACGGCGAGCGGCTCAGAGATGGGGAGATGGGCTGGTTCCCCGAGGACTTTGCCCGGTGCATCACCAGCCGCGTGGCCGTGGAGGGCAACGTGCGCCGGATGGAGCGGCTGCGCGTGGAGACGGACGTGTAGCCCGCTCGCCGGCCACCGTGGCCAGGCTCTGCTTCCCGCCACGCTCCTGCGACCAGCCTGGCTCCTGGGGCGCCGGGCACTTGTCCCAGGAAACGGAACCGTCCGTGGGTGTCCGCGAGGCCCCGTGCCGAACTCAGATTCTTCCAGGGAGGAAGGTCATGCGTGCTGCCCGCCCTTGGGAGCGTCCTCCAAGCCAGCTCTTGGGCCACGGCGGCCTGACCCCCCAAGCAGAGCCCCCAGAGCAGCCCCGCCCCTCCAGCCCTGGGCACCCCCCGGGCGCATGACATTGGATGTGGGCCCGGCTCCCTCCCCTTGTCCCCGTGTGGGACAGAGGCCTGGGAGTCCAGGTGGCCCCACTTTCTGAGAGGTGGTCCCACCGGGGGATGGTGACCCTGCGGGGCCAGTGCTGAGATGCCGAGGTTTTCATAGACATTAAAGTATTTCTTTAACACGTGGATCTCCGCGGGAATCTCTGCCCTGGAGAAGGCCGGTGGAGTCCCTGCAGAGGCCCAAGGTGCCGCAGGCTAGGCCTGGCTTCCCGTGTGTGGGCGCCTGTGTTGGGTCCTGGGGCCGTGTGTGGACCCCTTATTCGTGGTCATCCCTGCTCCTCTGTGGCCTTGCCCTGACCGTCCACATGAAGCACGCTGGGCAAGGCTAGTGACTCCTGACCCCACCCCACACGCTCCCTTGCAGGGCTCGGCCTGGCCAGTGGGTCTGGGGCCCCTGCTGTTATGTCCCCCCAACCCCCACCCCCCCTTGCAGCCCATCTGCTCCCCCAGGCCCTGGTGCAGGTGGGGAGGGCAGGCGGGCCTGGGCTCCTGGCTGCTAGGCCAGGCGGGAAGGCTGGGTCCTGTCCTGCCAGCCCCGTGACTCTCTGCCCGGGGCCAGTGCCCCTCTCGGCTTGGGCAGTGCTATCTTTGGGGTGGGGGCTCCCGGCTTTAGGAGAACCCGCAGGGTCTGAAAGCCAGGAGTGTGGCTCCCCACCTCCCAGCCGGAAGTGGGTGACACGGCGGCCGGTGCTCTGCCCCGCCCCCGGCCTCGGGGAGCCGACCGACCCAGCAGGTTGGAGGCCCAGTGCCAGGCGGCGCTGCCCTGAGCCCCGCCCGCGGAATCAGGGCAGGGAAGGAGTTCAGCACCAGGAGGGGCGGGCAGCGCCTCCCCACTGACCCCCGGGTGACGTCCATGGCCTCAGGCAGCCGGAAGGGCCAGGCCGAGGTCAGAGCGCAGGCAGCGCCGGCGGCCGTCCTGGGCGGGACTCTGCGTGATGGGGGATGGGACAGGTCGGGGCTCTGGGACCGCGGCGGGGCGGGGCCGCGGGTAGCTCCTCCCACTTCCTGTGCGGCTGGGACTCAGGCTTTCCCACCCTCGGGTAGGTCACTGCCCGGCTCTTTGCCCAGAGCGGCGGTGGGGGCGAGGGGGCAGCCAGGACCGGGCACGGGCGCGCGCATGTGTGGGGCGGGGGTGGCCCGCCGGCTTGCTCTCCCCGCGGACCCGGTCTACAGCCCATCCTCTGCCAGGACGTGTTCAGTGAAGGGGGCAGCCCCTGGGCCCCACACCCTTAATGTCCAGACCTGCCACCAGGGCACAGCCTCGGGTCCTCCTCGGTCTGCAGAGTGGCTGAAGCCCCCTGCACCCCCTGGAGCAAGCAGGAGGAATGCTTAGTGGGGGGGGTAGCCCTGGATGTTGGGGGATCGCTGGGTGCACCCCGCCAGGGCCTGAGCCGTCCAGCTCAGGACAGACGCCCCTCAAAGAGGGATCAGGAAGCACAGGGCCCAGGAGGGCCGGCGGTGAAGAGAGGAAGGCCAGGGCCTCCCAGTGCCCACCCGAGACCCCCAGAGGGGCCTCTGCTCAGCCTGGGGTCCCTTACTGGGGGCAGAGCAGGCCAGCCTGGACCCTGGCCCTCCCCAGGCAGAGGCTGCTCTGACTTAAGGCCTTAGAGGATCCCTTCCGCTCACTTCATCCCTCCCCCCTCCTGCCAGCCAGCTGCACAGCCCCTTTGTTGCAGGCTGACAAACAGGCCCCAGGAGCCGCTGCCCACTGTGGGGTGGGGGGGCCATCGGGGCTTCCTGGGGCATCAGCCGACCCCAGTGGGACCCCGTGGGACCAGCCACCAAGGTGTCCCAGCCTACCTGCTTGCTTGCTGTTAGAACCACTCTGGAACACTCTGGGGCCTTTCTGCAGGAAGGACCCGCTTCCCTTGAGGGCCCGGGTGGCTGGCAGGCCTGCAGCCCTCGAGATATCCGGTGCCCCCAGGCGTCCACGGTGGCACCCCAGCAGTGCCTGGGGCTCCCCATACCCACGCCACGATGAGCCCCCAAACTCCCTGACGCTCGCCCCTTAGGCGTGCAGTTTGGCGCCTCCATCAAGACCTTCACGGGCCTGGGGTACCCGGGAACCCCGCACACTTCATCGTCACCCTTGGTTACTGCCACCTGTCCCGAGATCAGACCCCCGACCCCTGCCCCATCTGTCACCTGTCAGGCCCCCGCAGGGCGCTCGTGGGCTGGGCTCACACCAGATCGGGGACCCTCCGCCCCTTGCAGGGCTCCTAATCTGGTCGGGGCTTCGTGCACCCTTTTGCCAGATAAACCTGCGGGCGTGGATAGGTCCTGCTGCTGCGTTGGAGGATGTTGTGCCCGGTGCTGTTTCCCGGCTGGTCACAGCCTCTGCTGAGGCTCTATTGACCTTCGTAGGTTCCCCACGCTTCATAGGACGGTTCTCTCCTCCCAACTTCACATGCTAGCTTCTAGCTCTCACCCGCGGGGCCCCGGGGGCTCTGCTGGGAGGGTCGGGAGGGGGGTGAGGAGACATGTTGGCATCCAGTCTCCCCCCTCTCCCAGGGAAGCTGTCTGCTCCTTCCACACTGTTTACGGGGGTCTACCCAGCCCCCGTCCATCCGGGGGGTCCAGCACGGAGCGAGCGGAGCCTCACCTCCCAGACCACGTTCTCCCGGGAGGACAGAGCTGGGGGCTCCCAGGTCAGGGCCAGGGAGATGGACAGCACAGGGAGGGAACAGCCGGACCCGGGGGGCGGGCCTGGGGGGTGTGCTGGGCGGGCGCGGCCAGCCCTCATGCCTTCACTCAGAGCCTTGAGCCCCCGGTTTCTGCGCCTGACCATCGTCGACAAAGCTCCTATACCCACTGTCCGTCTTCCCCGCCCCGTCTTCCAGGAATTTATATCCCAAAGCGATGCCGAATTCTGCAGAATGCTCTTTCGGCTTCCGTCAGACCATCATCCGATTTCTCGTCTCCCCAAATACATCCACGCACCTTGTGATGTTAGATTGTCTGGGCATTTTAGTCAAGTGCAATCCCCATTGGATCAACTTGATACTATTTTTAAAACATCTCTGAGTGGCCGGGTGCCCGGGTGGCTCGGTTAAGCATCTGACCCCTGATTCCAGCTCAGGTTGTGATCGCGGGCGGGGTCACGAGATCGAGCCCCGAGTCGGGCTCTGCACTCGGCGGGGAGTCTGCTTGTGGATTCTCCTCTCCCTCTGCTCCTCCTGCTTGCATGTGCTCCCGCTCTCTCAAATAAATAAGTCTTTAAATATATATATATATTTGAGGAGCTGATATCTAGGAAGAGGATTTCTGCACACGCCTACCTAGTCTGTAATCGCTCCTTGTGTCGCCCTCACCTGGGTTTAGGACCAGCTTCTACTGGCCTCACAAAGTGAGGCGGGCTGTTTTTCTTCTTTTTAGAGATTCGGTAACAATTCACCGAATTGTTGGCACAATGTGGCACACCCGCCCACACCGGCCGGCACCTCCCGGGGCTGCTGACGGGCTCCCGTTCCTATTTGCATTTACTTACTGTTGGTTTATTCAAGTTTTTTTTTATTATTATTATTTCTACCAACAGCAATCCTGGCATTTCATATTTTCCCTCAAAACTTACCATTTAAAAAAAAATTGTCAAGTACCTTGTCCACGGTCACTCTTAACATTTTTATGTCTTACTCTCCGTCACATCTGTGCTCATTCTTTCTCCTGCGTTTTCTCCGTGTTCGAAAAAGTCGCCGATCTCGCTAGTTCTTTTCTTCCTTACCCATCTTCAAAGGAACGTTGGTTCGCCGACTGCACCATCGTTCTCCGCTTCTGATGGCAAAGTTCATAGACGAGAGGTGAGTTCTGTGTCCAGGACGGACGCGTGGACGTGAGCACAAACATACAGCACGTGTGCCAAAGCTTACTAGACTTGCCCGCGTCCCGGTTGCTGGACCTATTTATTGGTGTTTTAAGAACACGTTCAAGTCACCAGCTGACAGTTTCTTTCCAGCGTCTCCAGCGTCGGTCCTGAATTCCGAGCCTCCGCTGTCCCGGGCGTATGTCCGCACGTGGATTCCCACACCTCCACTTGCGGTGCGTCTCGCCCCGAAACATTAAAGCCTGTAGCCCAGCTTTCTTTTCATTTACTTCGTGCGCGTCTACGTCCCGCCTTCCAGGAGCGTCTCTCACCATTAAGATACCATCGAGCAGGGTCTAAGGCCACCCCGAGACCTGGGTTCTGATGGTCCCTTGTCCCCAGGGACAAAGCGAATCCACTTACCCCGCTTGTCCTTGCTCCTCCCCGCCTTCCACCGGAGCAAGGACGCGCCCCCAGCCCCCCAGCGTTCCCACGGGCAGCGCGCCTATCCTACTGGGAGGAGAACGCACCCAGGGGTGCCCACCTCGCCCGCATCCCTGGTCTGTCCGCATCCCTCCCCGTCAGGGAGGGACCCAGCACGCTCTCCCCGCCCCTGCCCCCGCGCCTCTGCGGTCGGTCCCTGTGAACGTTTGATTCTCTCTGCCCGGAGGGGACGCGGGGACGTGTCAGGGCACCTGCTGCGTTTCTCGCTCTCCCTGCTGGGAGCGTCCCCATCCAGGCTCAGTTGCAGCTCTGGCTTCCGAGGTCAGCCCCGGGGGCGACGCTGGCTTCGTCTCGCAGACACTTGAACGGCACACACGTTTCAAGTTTCAGAAACTTTTCTTCGGGGCTCCGAGTACAGAACGTCACAGTCCTGGTTTCTGGAGTTTCAGGTCCGGCGCACGGACTTCTGTTCTCTCCTGGGCCTTGGGGATCCCTCCTTGCTGGTGATTTCCTTAAAATTCTTCAGATCCAGGCTTTCTTACCCCAGTTCTGCCACGTCGAGCACTCTGTCTGGGATCACCCACCTTCTGCGGCTGCTTCCCGCGGACTGTTTCCCTCTTGTCCCAGAGCCTGGTTAGTGGAGGTTCCCCCCCTCCCCTGCCGGCACGACCCTTCCCCCTCAGGTGTCCTCTTCCTCACAGCCTCCCTGCCGCTCCGGGCAGAGCGCCCCGGACTGCAGAGCCCACTGTCTGGCCGCCAGGCGCCCTCCCCACTGTCCCTCCGGGAACAGCCTCACCCTGTGTGCTCAGCAGCCTGGCCCCCCGTCCCGTCCAGGGGCAGTCATCCCACTTATTGGACACGGCGGCCCATTAACACTTTCTCTGCTACGGCCGTTCCCCAGTTGTTTAAGGGGACCAGCCGCTAGAACCCTCCTCATTTCCCTCCACCAGATCCTCTGCTTTGAGGGTCACCACTAGCTGGGCTGGTGGGGGGGGGGCACAGGGGGCTACAGCCAAGGCCCTAAGTGCCCAGTGTGGCCATCTGGGTCCAACTCAGTCCACTGGCCACCGGGCCCCTGGGATCCTCTTCATCCCCGTGTTACCACCCTGAAGACAGGAGGCCTGGGGTGCCCATGTTGTGCCCCACATCACCCCTGCCCTCGGGCCAGCCTCTCCCCGCAGGGCCACGCTCCCGCACACAGACCAGCCCCCACGAGCCCCCCTAGAGCACCGGGGAGCCCGGACAGACCCCGGCTGTCCTCAGGGCCACCCCACCGCCGGGGAGGGGCCGGGACCAAATGGGGCCGGGGTGGGGTGGGGGGGCTGTGGCGCCTCCCTGGTCCGGAGGAGGTTCCTATCCAAATGCACTCCTGCTGGCGCACTGGGAGGCCCGCACAGAGAGCCCAGAGCAGTAAAAGCACAGGCCACGAGGAAACAACGGCTTCTTTCTTAGTTTCTGGGTTGCACATGTACCGGAGCCCGCCACCCAGAGGCCCCACGGGGCCCCAGAGTCCCGCAGCAGGGTTTCCTGGGGCAGGCGGCCTTCCAGGGCCCAGGGGTGCAGTGGGCGTGGTTAGCTGCCCATAAATACTTCTCCATAAATACAAGGGGCCACGACCGCAGGGGGCAGGCTGAGCACAGCAGTCCCAGAGTCTAGCACCAGAAGGACCCCTCGGACAGCAGGGGCCCCGGCCTGCACCGGCCCCCGCACCAGCCCCCGCACCTGCCCTCAGTCCTGACCCAGGGCCGCAGGGGCGCGGCAGGGAGGTGGGGGAGGGCTTCCCCAGCATGTGCGGCCAGCGCAGCTGTGTGGCCGTGCAGCCCGAGGCCGGGCCCGCTCACCCAGGCTCCCTGGAGCTGGGCCAGGCGGGGCCTCCCTCCCGGTGTCCCTCGACAGGCTGCGGGGCCGCGCACGGTCTGGGCTGAGTCCTGGCCGGCCCACAGGCGCCCCTCGTCAGTCGTCGCCAAAGCGCCTGGAAGACGGGCCTGCTTGGGGGCCGTCTGCGAGCTAGTGCTTCTCGGCCCCGCTGCTGAGCCCCCGTGCTGGTCCGCGAGACGCCGGCTGCGAGGCCGCTGTGAGGACAGGAGAAGGAGGGTCAGCGCACGGCAGGTGGAAACCTGGAAGCTGCCAGACTTCTGGGCTCACCCTCCCGTGCCCCCTCCAGCTCCAGCCCCTCCCTCTCCCAGCCTCTGCCTGCCTCATCCCTGCGGTCCGGGCTCTGGATCGACCGCTGCCCTGTGGGGCCCAAGCTGTCAGTGTGCAATCCTCCCCCCTCCTCTGGCCTCAGTCTGCTGGTCACAAGCCAGCGATACCCCCAAATACAAATGCCATTTTCTCACCCGGGCCCGGAGGGTCCTCCCCAGCAAAGCCTGTGCCTGCTCACAACTGTGGGAAAAGCGGGGCCTCTCCCCCGAATGGAAGCTCCCAGTTCGCTCAGCCCGGCGGCACGGGGGCGGGGACGTGCTTCCCTAGAAGCTAGCCAGTGCACTCCAGGGCAGGCGGCAGGGCCAGGACTGCAAGGCAGCACAGCCTTGCCCCCCCCCCCCTTCCCGCCGGCCTGGAGGTGACCCAGGGCCCAGACCGCAGCTAGGGGTGCAGGCCGCCAGGACCACGCTGGGGCCCGCGGTGCAGTGCCACAGATGACCACCAGGTGCCGCTGTGGGTGGCGCTCCTTCCGCAGCCGCAGCCCTGTGCGCCGCGCCTCCACCGCCCTATGTGAGACCCCGCCCCGGGCTCCTAACCGCGGGCCGGAGCTGCCTCCCAGCGGCTCAAAAACGTGCAGACACAACAGCTAGCCCGCATGTGGGGTTCCCTGCTCCCTGCCGGGCTCCTGGCTTCACCTGTCTACCCAGCCTGTACCCGCGGGCCTGGACGCGACCCTCCCAGCACATGTCGCCCCTCCCTTCAGCGGCAGAAGGGGGAGCTCCAGGGGCACCCCGAGTTCTGCCTGCACACGCATGTTCCTCCGGGGGCCATGGGGGCCGAGAGGCCAAGCTGCTGTCACCACACCTGCCCCCACGGCCCAGGGCTGGAGGGGGAGCCGGCGGGCACTGGCCGGCACACACACGGGGCTCAGCACGAGCAGACAAACCCACATGTGCACAGGTTTGCACACACGCAGGGCAAGGCCAGAGGGGGTGGAGGGCTGGGTCTTGGGGACCCTCCAGCCCCGCCCACGGGGGCGACAGAACCCTGCCCCACAGTCCAATGCCCGTGACTGTGAGCTCCACGCCCCACCCCAGGAGCTGTGTGCACACCGTGGGCACCCCAGGGGGATGGCCACATTCTGGCCACATCTGGCCTGGCTGCTCAGGTCTGTGGGGGGGCATGGGGTTCCCGCAGGGTGTGGGGCTGGGGAGCATGCTGTCTTCCCACCTCCCCCTGGCGAGTCTGACTCACCTTGCTGGCAGGTGGGCCCCACGTAGCCGTCTGCACAGTGGCACCGCCCGCTGAGGGGGTCACAGGCAGCCCCAGGCCCACAGCCGCAGGGCAGGGCACAGCCCGGCCCGAAGAAGCCCGCTGCGCAGTCTACAGGCGAGAGGGAGGGGGAGAGACGGGCTTGAGGGCCATCCCGCCTGCTCTGGCCAGGGCACCCCAGGCCCTCCGTGGAGGGGTGGAGGGAGCAGAGGCCTCTTAGGCCTCACCTTTCCTGCCCTATGTAAGCTCCCACGCGGGAAAGTGCTGGGTCCTGGGCACCTGCCCAG
>CM053606.1:2077326-2097478 GCA_028646535.1 Procyon lotor
CAAACAAATACAATTTAAAAAAAAATTATTAGGACCCCAAATATTAAAACAGAAAAGCGATATAGACGTTAGGCGTGTGGGCGGAATGACAGCCCCAGAGAGGTCCGAGCCCTAATCCCCAGAACCCGTGAGTGTGGTAGGTTTTAGGGCACAGGGAACTTGAAGTCTCCGATGGACCTTGAAATGGGGAGAGCGAGGAGCACAGGACGGCGGCGTGAGAAGCCGGGGCGCGGGGCTGGCCTTGAACAGGAGACGGGGGTCCTGAGCTCAGGAAAGTGGGCGCCTCTGGAAGCCGGGATGGCGAGGAGTGGATGCCCCGGATCCCGCGCCCCCGGCTGAGCCCCGATCTCAGTCCGGTGAGCCACGAGTCCTGGCACCCGTGATAACTTGTCACCTTGGCCACGGAGCCCTGCCGAGCCGTGTCCTGGAATTACACAGCTATTTGCACGCACACAGCCAGGCCGGAGGCCTCCTTGGCCCCCTCCTAATGCGTGTGGGACATTCTGTGCGTCTTTGGGGCCCCAGTTCGTCGTGGGTTGGTTGCTGTAAATAAATGTGTCCTTCGGGTTCTGTGTCTGTAAAGCGCCTCGAGCCGTCCTGATCGTAAGAGTCAGATGATGGAGCGTCGAGCTGTCGTGTCTGTTTGACGCACCTCTATCTCCTTCAGGAACAGAGGACACACGACCGCTCCAGCTAGGATGCCGGCGGCAGTGCGAAAAAGCAAACTTGACAAACTTTCGGTAGGAAGAACGGAGGTGGCGATTTCTGTTCCCAGTCCGGCTCCTGGCCTGGCCCCGCAGAATGAGGCTTGCACACCTGCAGGCTCGCCCTCCGGCCTCCCCCAACCACCAGGGAGCCCCCCACCCCAGTCTAGGATCCCAGAATTTGGGAAACAGGCCCACCCCAAGGGGAGAGAAAGATCTCTATCCAGAACCCTAGCACTGATTTCCGTGATGTCCCCTCCCCGCACCGGACTGGTCCCAAGACACTGAGAGGCACCAGGGACCCTGTCCTGGGGAGTCCACAACCTGCAGGACCAGAGCCACAAAAGGGCGTTGCTCGTCGCTCGGGGATGAGATCCTCTGTGCACAAGGAAGCTCACCCAATGGGACGTCTGACCTCAGCCCTCCCGACTCTCCCTGCCCCGCCCCTGCAATCCCAGCACTGGCCGGCTCAGGGGCGTGGGCCCGGAGACCCAGAAGCGGGGTGGAGTTCTGAGGCCCTCTGGGCTGGTGCTGGTCCATGCCTCAGTCTCTCTGCTCCCTACCCCTACAGGCACAGCCTAATGAGGGGTGAAGAGCTGGGGGAGTTCCCTCCCTGAACCTGCAGACCCACTGGCCGGGCTGGGCCCCATCAGCACCTTCTCCTAGGCTCCACTCCATGAGGGGAAACCGAGGCAGGGGGATGAACTGTTGTCCACAGGCCTCCCGGGTCTATCAGGATCCAGGGTTCTCGTCTGGGCCCGCTGCCTTCCAGGGAGCCGGCATCCGTCTGCCATTGAGGATGAGCGCACCGGCCCCACACGGTCCCTGCGAAGATTCCAGAAGACCCCGAGGGGGACCCACCTGCCCCCGCAGGAGCAGCTCGGAGGGTCACCACTGCCATCGCATCCCAGACGCAGGGGCCTCAGCCCTGGCCCAGCGGGTGGGGAGGGCGGGAGGAGGCCCCCTGGAGCGGCGGGAGCCAGGAAGGCTGCCGGGCACACGCTCACACGCTCACTGCAGAAGGGACCCAGGACGGTCTAGAGACCTGATGGAAGGTCTCTAATTCGCGAGGGCACAAACCAACACCCCGTTCCAGCAGCGCGGGAGGAAGGGCTCCTCCTTCTCGGGTGCCTCCGCAGGGGGGAGTGGAGCGCTTCTCAGGAACGTAGGCTCTTTGTCCCCCACCCCGCGGCACACGCCTGGCCTGTCCCCCACGCAGGGCCCGGGTCACCAGACCCCAGGAGAACACTCCACGTTGTCCGTCTGCTGCAAGGTTTACGCCGGTGCGAGTTTGTGGTCGGGAGAGGCCTGCACATTGTGACTTTGAAAGGGAGGCAATCTGACAAGTCCCCAAACTGGTAAAAGCTTAAAGTTGCTCCACAAATGAACAGAGACAATACTGCCTTTTGACTCGATTGAAAGCAAGAAGTCCCTCTGGCAAACGGGACAGGCGTGCAGACGTCCAGTGGGCACAGGGAGACGGTCGCAGGAACATCCCGCTCTCGCCCACAGGGCAAAGCTGGGCGACCACTTCCTCCAGGTCACAGGGAGCTGAGGGTCCTTCCGCTTGTTCGGCGGGAAGCTCGTGACCACACCCCCCTGCAGCCCGGCAGGCTCTGTCCCCACAGTGGCCTCCCCGCCCCTCCCCGCGCCTCCCTGGCTGCGCCCCCGAAATAAAAGTGAGCAAACATTTAGTGATCTGTTTATTATGTTCATATGCTCAGTGTGAGGGGACCCCTTAGGCCCTAAAGTAACAACAAAAATATATTAGTTAGGTATTATAATTCTGGTAGCTGAAATAAAGACAAATAGAAAACTATGTTAAAACATTAAAGAGTCTCAAATTTTCATTAAAAGTATTTACATGTGTATTCTGATGCCAAATTTATAGACACGTTTCTTTTAAATTAGCTTGATAAAATATTCTGAAATATGAAAATAATAGAAATAAATAGTTAAATATCCACAACATATTCAGGAATGAAAAATCAATTATTAATTCCTGTTCCAAATTTACAGATTTATTTATAAACGGCCAAGGGATCTTAGAGTTCCTTCCAAACTTTTTATCTTTTGTGGCTCCCTCATTGTCTGTACTGTGCAAGGCCTTCAGTAGCCACGAGTCCCTGCTGGGGGTCATTTCAACACAAATGCACGATTCTCCCGGAACCAGCAATGCTAACTGGTCTTAAACGCGCCCGATTTTGTTTGCCAATCACTAAAATTAAGTATTTTTACAAATACATCTTCAAGTTACAATATCTAGAACACAAGATCTGTATTTGGAAGTTTGGTCGGAGAGGAAGGAGTTCCTTCACGGACTCGTGTGACCGTGGCTCTGGTTGCGGAAGGTCGAGCCGCTGTCCCCGGGGCCAGGGAGGCCCGCGTGTCGTCGGCCAGCATCTGTGCTCTGCTCTGCCCACGTTACATAATTTCTACCCACGTGCTTTTCATTTTCTAATTGGGTCGCTATTTTAAAGGTAGTTCTCCTGCTCTTACCCTTGCCGTGTGGGGAGGTGCCCGTCTGCCCAGGACAGGGAGCGAGTCGCACAAGTCACGGTCACGCCGTGCTCAGGGGGCACAGTGCTCCCACTCCTGTCAGGGGTTTTCTAAAACACACCTTGTTGTTCCCCAGGGTGGGAATGCAGGGCATTTTCACACTAATCAGACAGTCCACAGCTCCCTGGGACAGGGAGGCCCGGCCGCTCAGGGACACACCCGGGGCAGGTCGCCAGGCTGTCTGTGGAGGAAGCCCGCGACCTGCTCCCCGGGCCGATGGTGGCTCAGGAGCTGGGACGGGGCTGGGCTGCGAGGCCGGTGTCTTGGTTTGAGGTGCCGTTTGGTGTGGGAAGCATCACTGGATGAGAAAATGAGCTTAAGGTCCTGATTCCAACGCAGACGCGTGTGGGGCAGCGCGACGGGCCCGGGGTGGGTGCGCTGGGTCTGGGCTGGAGGTTGACAGATGGGAGGCTCTCGGAGCCTCACAGAGCCCATCTCAGTGCCCCCAGGGGACTGCCGCGGTGGGCGGGGGATTGCAGTGGTGGGGGGGTCTGCGGGGAGGAGACTGCTGTGGGGGAGGGACTACAGCGGCAGGGGAGGGGGGTAACTGCTGTGGGGGGGAGACTGCCGCCTACCGTGTGCTCCTCACGGCCTCTGGCTGGGTGAGGGGTGCAGGGGGCCCCACGTCCAGTGACTTGTGGCACAGGGAGTGCGGGCTCCGCAGAAGCGGTTGGGGAGGTGCTCCAGGCAGGGGCGGGCAGAGCGCCCGGTGAGGCTCGTGGTTCCCGCTGCCCGGGGGGCCTGGGTGCAGTGGGAATTCGGCCACGGGTGAGAAGAGACCAACAGGCCGAGGTTTCCAGTGCAGCTTTTATGGGAATGACCAAGCACTTGGGAAGAGGGTGCTGGGCCGCGGGGACATCGCTGGCGGCGGGCTCCGAGCAGACGGGCACCCCCTGAGCGCGCTGGGCTGCGCAGGCAGGAGTCTGGCTGCTCCAAGCTGCTGCGGGTCCCGTCCTGACCCCGGGACGCAAGTTCTCCATCGGCCCCACGGCCGGCGCCACGGGTCAGGGCGAGCGCGGCCGGGAGCCGAGGGTCAGCAGGGGCGGGGATGGGTCACCACGTCCAAGGGCAGATTTTAGGAGAAACAGTTCAGTCAGGAAACTTGCTCGTCCTTTGTGGGGACAAAGGAGACAGGACGCGAGTCATGTCACTGCTTCGTGTATGTCCTCCCGGAGCTTTTGTTCAGTCCCTTCGGGGTAGGGATCTTGCTTCCAACCTTTGACCCTGGGGGCCCCGATTTGGCCACGGCTGGGCCTTTACCTGCCGGACACACACATGCACAAAACACAGGCGCTGCGTTAGGAGGGAGCAAAGACGCGAGCAGGGCGCGAGGCCGCGGGGACGGCATGGTGGCCCCTCGCACCAGCGGAGGCGGGGGCATGTGAGCGGGCAGGGGCGGGGGGAGAAGGGCTCAGGGGGCAGCCTGCCGGCAGGGCCGCAGGGACTGCAGCCGAGCGCCAGCGGGAGGCTTCAGGAACTCAGCCCCGCAAATGCAGAAAAGGAGCAGCCGTGTGACAGGAGCTTCACTCCCGGGCGCAGGACCCTGGGGCCCGTGCTCCTCGGTCACGGGAGAGGCTGCTGCGAGGGCCGACCCGTCGGCGGCACCCGGCACAGACGGAGCCCAGGACCGCGTCCCGTCACACTGGGGCTGGTGACTCCTGCGTTTGCACCAACGCCCCCAACGTAAGGCTGTGTGTCCAACTCTGTTTTGATCAGGACTAACTTCCTACTGAAGTGCGTATTTTCCCGACGGGCATTCTAGATCTGACACACACTAGCGAAAATTATGATTCATAAAACAGGTAGCGGCATTATCTGTGGATCGACTATTTAACTTTGTGTTTCTAAACACTCCGGTTTGGTGATGGACAGAAATGCCCAGATCCAGGCTCTGTGCCCCGAGAACCCCCAGGGGGCTGGGTCTGCTGCCTCCAGGACGCCCGTGGGGAGCGTCTGGGAAGGGCGGGACCCGTGGCAAGAGTTTGGTGCGGATGAGGGGAGTTCTGGTCACAAATTAGCCTCCCCGCTCAGAGCCGGAGCCAGGACACAAAGACTGAGTGACAACGGGGGTTGGGACCCCGCCACGTGGGTGCCGCCGTGCAGGAGGGCGCGGGCCTCACCTGGCGGCAGAGCGGGCACCCTGTGCAGCACGTGGGTCTTACGCAGGTTCATCGTGCAGCCCGCCAGGCCCATAAGGTGAGCCTTCCACGCCTGAAACAAAGCAGGAGGCACAGGGGGTGTCAAGCAGGCAACCGAGGGACAAGCGAGACGAGCTCCCCCAGAGCTGAAACCATGGGCAGCCACAGCCCCGGACCGACTGGGAGCCAGAGCCCTGTCACGAGAGTGCGCGTGCCGGTGTGCGGGCACACGGGGCCTGCGCCTGTGGGGCCTCCGGGAGCAGATAGTGGCCCCTGGCTGACGGCCAGCAAGAACGCAGGGACTTCGGTCCTAGAATGACAAACAGAGGAATGCTACCAGCCGCCGGGGGAGCCTGGACGACCCCGCCCCAGCCTGCTGGTGAGACCCTGAGCCGTGGAGACGTGGGTTATGCCCACAACTCCTGACCTCCGGCACCGGGGACAGGACGGCATGCGGGAGGAGGGGCCGGGGCCGCAAGGCTCAGCGCCGGCAGCAACAGGCAGCAGCCAGACAGGGGCTGGAGGTCCCAGGGCAGCACTGGTGCCTCGGGAGCAAGCGGAGCACAAACGCAAAGGGGCTTGAATTCTGGAAACAGACGAGAGAGAACGTGTGCCTGGGAGAACTGCCCACACAGCTTTAAAAAGGCCAGGCCGTGAAAGAGAGCCAGCCCTGTGAGGAGGCAGGGGCGGCGAGCGGGGCAGGCCGGCGGCCGCCCTCGGCCCCTGAACACGCCCCATCCCAGACTTGGCACGAGCCGGGTCCTCCATGTCCTCAGGGCCGTAGCCGGGAGAACCACGCCGTCACGGAGATGCACGGCCGACTGAGGAACAAGTGTGGGAGACACTAAGTGCTACAACCTGAAAGTGTACCCGAGCCCGTCTGACCTCCAGCTCGCAGCACACGCAGGGACGAGAGCCCATCGAGCCACAGCGGGAGGGACGCCGCCAGCAGACGCAGCCACGTCAGAGCTGCGGGCCGACGGCGTGTCCGGACCGGGAGGACAGGGCTGGACAAGGAAGCGGTGACCGCGTGTGGCCTCAGCCGCAGCCCAGGCAGCGGCGCATCTGCCTTGGCGCCGAGGCAGGAGGCGCGAGTCCCGGGGGAGCGCGTCCACACCGGCTGCTGGCCGCGGGCAGAGGGACGGACACGCTGCTGGCTGGGCCCTGGGGGTGGGGGGTGCACGGGTGGGTGCGGACCAGAGGAGCACCCACGGTCCCTCAGGCGGGGGAAGGGCCGTGGAGGCTGCCTGCGGGCTCCTGGGCTCCTGGGCTCCGCCGTGTGCTTTGTTACGGACTCGATGTTTTTGGAGAGCGAGGACGAGCCCGGGACAACTGGTGCAGGGCTGACGGCTGGGTGCGCGGGTTTTGCACCGAGTGTGGCTGGGCCCGAGCCGTCCCAGGGCGCCCCGTCCGAGAGCTGGGACAGGGAGAGCCGGCAGCAGGACGCCGTGGTGGACGGCGGGTGGCAGTGGTTACGGGGGTCGGGGCAGACCTCCCGAGCAGACACAGGTCTCTGAAGCCGCACTGCCTGGTGTCGGGCCGTGCTGGGGGAACGGAAGGCCCTGCCCCTCGCACCCCAGGCTGGAGTCACGGCGGGGGCAGGGCGGGGAGGGGAACCTGCGATCCCGTGAGCGGGGGCTTCCGGGCTGCACCGGGCTCGGGTTCAGTGGTGAGGAGGGACCAGCGTGCTGCGGCCTGGCCTAGACGCCACCTGGGTCCCGGCACCCAGGGGCGCAGAGACCGGACAGAGGCCAGAGCCCCTCGCGCTCACCCCCCGGCCCCCGAGGACCCATGGCGCTGAGGGAGGGAATCACCTGAGCAGACAGGTAAGTGCAGTAACCGTCGGAACACACCAGGGTGCTCCCCGCCCACGGCCCAGCCCTGACAAGCCCATCATCACCACCCGCATGGCCGGCCACCCCTGCACTGGGCCCTCACCTCCTCTCCTGGTGAGAAGTTCTCATGGCACAGAGGACACCGGTTTGCCAGCTTCTCCGGTTTGGCAGCTGCAGTGGGGTCAGTAAGACGAGATTTAGTTTCTCCCATGAGAGCTGCACGAGGACCAGGAGCCACCCGGCCGGACACCCCGACCACAGCGGGGCCCCTGGGGAGGGGACCACAGCCACCGAGGGCACCATGGGCACGGGGGGCACCGGGGACACGGGGGGCACCACAGGCACAGAGGGCACCATGGGCGTGGGGGGCACCAGGGATGCGGGGGGCACCATGGGTGTGGGGGGCACTGGGGATGCGGGGGGCACCATGGGCACGGAGGGCACCATGGGTGTGGGGGGCACCAGGGACACAGAGGGCACCATGGGCATGGGGGGCACCAGGGACACAGAGGGCACCATAGGCACGGAGGGCACCAGGGACACAGAGGGCACCACGGGCACGGAGGGCACCAGGGACGCGGGGGGCACCATAGGCACGGAGGGCACCAGGGACACAGAGGGCACCATGGGTGTGGCAGAGGGCACCACGGGCACGGAGGGCGCCAGGGACGTGGGAGGCACCAGGGACGCGGGGGGCGGGGCACTAGGGACGTGGGCGGCACCAGAGACGCAGGGGCAAGGCCTGATCCCACACTCACGGTTACACTCCTTCGATTTTATGTGTCCGGGCAGCTCCTCCTTCAGGATGGCCTCGCTGCAGCGGTAACACTTTCCGAAGGCGTCTTTCTTGTCACATTCCGTCAGCAAGTGCTCCGTCAGGCTGGAGATCTCCACCACCTGCACCCCGAAACGCAGGAGGAGGCACGTGTCTGAGGACGGGGCGGGGTTGCCCCACTGGCCTGCGCCCTCCCCGCTCGCACGCCTCAGCTCCGTCCTCACCCCGCCTGCCCGCCTGGCTTCTGTACTTTGCTTGACACCCGTGTCCTCTCTGTGTTACTGTGGTGGCACTAAAGGCCCCGGCTGAGGGTGAGGCGGGAGGGGCGGTGCTTAGTTCCAGCGGGACACGGGGAGTGAGCCGCGGGACGGCTCAGCCTCGGGGCCTCTGGGTTCAAAATCCCGGCTCCCCGACACGCATGAGGATGCGCACAGGACCCGCGAAGAGCGTCAGGAGATCCCCTGGCCGCGATGGCACGTGTGGCGGGGGTGACTTAAAGCACGAGGACTTCACGCCGCGGACTCACACCCCCACTGGGGAAGCCGAGCACTGCCCGGCTCTGGAGGGCGCAGGGGCCGCCCACAAGAGAGCTCGCAAGGCCCTCGAGGCAGCTCCTGTCCGCTCCCCTGCTTTGTCAAAAGGAAGGCCACTGCATCAGAGAAGAGATCCAAATTTGGGGGGTGAGAGAATATGATTTTTTTTTAAGATTTTATTTATTTGACACAGGGAGGGAGAGAGAGAGAGCGATTGTGCAGGCGCGGCACACAAGCAGGGGGAGCGGCAGGCAGAGGGAGAAGCAGGCTCCCCGCTGAGCAAGGAGTCCGATGGGGGCTCCACCCCAGGACCCCGGGACCATGACCTGAGCCGAAGGCCGGTCATGCTCAACCCATGCAGGTGTCTCAAGAAGATTTCTTAAGCAAGATACACAAAGTGTCAAGTGTGAGAACAACGGACAAGGTGGACAGTGCTCAACCCAGAGGACACGTCAGGATGACAGACTGGCCGGACCCCAAGCAGGAGAGGCTGGCTGCGGCCTCCGGATCCGGCGAAGGACTGTGGTCCAGACACATCGAGAACGACCACAGACCAGGAGAGTGAGACCAGCGAGCTAACTTAAACACGAACCAGAGAGCGCCTGGGGGGCTCAGTCGTTAAGCATCTGCCTTTGGCCCGGGTCAGGATCCCAGGGTCCTGGGATGGAGCGCCCTGCTCAGCGGGGAGCCTGCTTCTCCCTCTGCCCCCTCCCCTCACTCTCCCCTATAAACACGAATAAATATAATGTTTACAAAACCCCATGACCAGAAGACTGGAAGGTACTTTCTAAGAAGGCAGTTGCACGGCCAGCACACAGCCAGGTACCGCACCTCCCCAGCGGCAAGCAGCACGGAGCTGGGCCGGGCCGGGGCGTGCAGGTGCGGCCCCTCTAAGCACTGCCTGAGCCAGCCCCCAAGCCTGGCACGGGTGCACCCCAAACGGAGCCTTCACAGGTGCCCAGGGAGACCGGAACCAGAACGTCTGGAGCAACACTATTCACAGAAGCCTGAAACGGACACAGCCCGGTTTCCCAAACCAGCAGGACGGAGGGGTGAAGCGCGGACTGTTCACACAGTGAGTGTGATAAAGCAGGAAGACTAGCAGGACACGAAGTAATTAGTCTGTAGGACTCATTTATGCAAACTCAAAAAGCGAGAAACACTGACTTGTGGCGTCAGGAATCGGGACGGTGGTGACTCTGGGGGGAGAGGTGGTGGCTTCGAGGGCCAGGGCGCTGGGGGCGCGGTGTGCCATTCTGTGGGGTCCAGGGGTTCGAACCCTCCTGATGCGTATGTGGGCCCCTTGTAAACACAACGCTGTTTACGGATGGAGGGTCTGTGGCAACTCGGCGCTGAGGACGGAGTGGGCGCCACGTCTCCAAGAGCGCTTGCTCACCCTGTGTCCGCGTCACGTTCTGGTCACCCTCGCGGTATTTCAAACTTGTTTTTACCACCTTGGTTACGGTGCCCCGTGGTCGGTGACTAGGGCTGGCGGGAAGCCCAGATGGCGGCCAGCACTTCTCAGCAGGAAGGTATCTCTCAAGTACGTATGCTGTTTTGGACGCAGCGCTGTCATGCGCCGAACAGACCCTGTACAGGGCGCACGTTACCTGCGTGCGCCGCGGGAGGCCCCAGACGGCATCGACTGGCTTCCCCGCAAAATGCAAGGCAGAACCCCCAGCGGCCCCGAGCTGGGTCTACACGTTACGTGCGTGTCCTGTCCTCCAGGGAGACTCGGAGATGAGGACAGCCAGCGTGCACATGGCGGGGAGCCCCCCGCTCCTCCCCCCGCCCCCGGCGGGCACTGACCTGCCTGCAGTGGGCGCACCTCGTCAGCATGAGGCAGTGCTTCCAGTAGTGCAGGTCCAGCCCCTCCTCCGTGAAGGACTCGCTCCTTTCCCCACAGAAGATGCACAGGCTGGAAGAGAGCAGAAGCCGGAGATGCGGGCACGCGTGTCGCCCAGAAGCGTGCACGGCGTCCCAGGCTGAGGGGACACTCACTGCCGGGTGTGCGGGGGGACAGGCGGGCAGCGCTCGGGAGGAGGAGCGGGGGTGGGACACTCCGCTCCAGAGTCTGACATGTCGGCACGAAAACAAAGCAGATTTGCTGTGGTGGCCGCGCCCGGAAAGCACCGGGGGTCACAGTGTTCTGGGCCCTTAGCAGCTGACTTCTCGGGGGTCGGGGCGCCCGTCGGTCACCGCCCTGCCTTTACGAAGGCGGAGACGCCGGTCGGCCTGCAGAGCCCAGCCGTGCTCGCGGAAATAGTCACTGTGGCCCGCGCGGCCGGTCCCTCAGTCCTCACAGCACAGGTTAAAGCCACGTCTACTCACTTATCCAAATAGTGATTATCGGGGACTCCTGGAGCCGGAAGCGGGGCTGCTTTCCCTCCAGGGGGGGCTGAAACAAAAAAAGAAATCATTTAAATGAATTTCTGTAAAGTTTTTCAAAGTTTTAGTCACCTGTTGGATGGGAAATACATTCGAAAGCTACAAGTTGAGGGGCGCCTGGGTGGCTCCATCGGCTGAGGGTCCGACTCTATACTGGCATGGGTCATGGTCTCGGGGTCGTGCGATCGAGCCCCGTGTCGGGCTCTGCGCTCAGTGGGGGGTCTGCTTCTCCTTCTCCCTCTGCTCCTCCCCCCGCTCATGCTCCCTCTCTCTCTCGAAAAACAATACATCTTAAAAGAAAAACAAACAAAAACAAACCCAAAAGACCAAGTGTACTAGCCGACTGGGTGGTGTCAATCCTACATCCCCAGGGACCTGCTCAGGGGCCGAGGAGGCGCTGCAGGCCGTCCCCGTGCCCGGTACCTACCCTGACTCTCCACCTCCAGCGAGGGGCCTCCGTTCCCCTAAGAACAAACAGAGATCAGGGACAGACAGTTGCACAGGAGGGTCTGTCCAGGAAAGGAAGTCCTCCTGTTTTCAGATTTCCCACCAGGTAACGGCCCTGTGAGCCGTCCACGCCCAAACGTGTACCTTCCCGTCCCTGCTGCCACTTCCCAGTGGCTCACCTCCTCGGCGCCCGTGGGCGCTGGGCAGCACGTGACCGTCACCCTTGTCCCCGGATGCCGGGGGCGCCCCACGAGCCCCACCTCCTTAGCCGCCTCCCCATTCCTGGCTCCCAGGCTCATCGCCCTCACTGCGGATGACCGAGGGTTCAAGTCCTCTCTCCTTGGGGGTCGCAGGACCCAGCCTCCCCGACCAGGCTGAGCAGTTGCCCCGGGCTGTCCGGCTGCAGATCAGGTGCCGGAGCCCCGGCGCACATTGGAGAGACTGCGGACGTCTCCCCTTCTCCCCACTCGGGCCAGGTCTCCTCTCGCCAGCTTGGGGGCCCTCCCACTCAGGGGCTGGTGGGCCCATGAAGGCCTCGGCAAGCTGACTGACTTTTGCCTGAGACTCTTAGCTGGCTTCCTAGGTCACCTGTTCCCTCACCGCGTGTCTGCAATGCTCTCTGGACACCAGCGCCCGGGCTCCAGCCGCCCCTCCAAGGGCCCTGGCGTTCACGCTCTGGCCCTCTCCTCCTCTCGTCCAGGCTTTCCCCTCAAGGGGCCCTGAAAGCAGGATGTCAGCCAGCAGCCCCTCCCCTCGAGCCCCTCTTCGGCCCGCCATGCTCTCACGCACTCCCTTGTGCATCCAGATCACCGTCTGACGCCGCTGAAAGACGCGAGGGTCCCCGAGGACGGAGACTTTGTCTACTGCGTCCTCGGGCACACACTGCCCCCAGCACGCCTGTGGACTCGGCGGACAGCTGGGCACGTAGCGCTCCCAGGCTGAGGCAGCCGTCGGCCTGATGGGCTGGGCCTCGCCCTTCCCGCCAGGCCCCTTTCCCGGGTCAGACGCCCCGTGTCTGGGCTGCTACGCATGCAGGGAGCTCCAGGACGAGGAGTGGACAGAGGGTTCCCTTAGGAGCAGCTGAGTGTCACTGCCGGGGGGAGCTGTACGGGGGCTCTGGCCTTTGCACTGCAGCTCCTGGGCTGCCCCCCAGCTCTGGGAGCCCCGTGAGCACGTCTCCTCCCCGGCTCTCTGCACATGGCTACCATCCCTGCAAAGACCGACCTCGTGGCGAGCGCCTCACGGCACCCGGGGACCAACCAGCCTGGCCTTGGGGGGTGGCTGAGGGCCTTCTTGGACTTTCAGTTTCAGAGCAGGGACAGTGGGTGGCCCTATAAGCAGCATTTAAGGGACGGGTTACAAACACGGGTACCGTCAGCTGCATTTGCAGAGAATCAAGCTTCGCGTCATAGTAAGTGACTTATGTCACAGCCAAGCCCGGAGTACAACCCTAGGGCTGGAGAGGGACAGCAGATTACGTGAGGCTGGCACCTGGCTCACATGATTTCTATGCCTACACAGAAAACAAACTCAGTGGGACTGGATTTTAGGCACCAAAACCTCTTCTTAAGAGAGAGGAGTTTGTGCATTTTGCAGGGAGACAGTGTGAACAATGCCAAAAGCTGAATTTTAGTTTCAAGTTTTACCTTATCAATGCTTTGAATGGCTTAGGAAACCGATCAGTAACTTCTGAATCCTTTTTTCCTAAAACTCGGGAGCAGTCAGGCAATCTAAAAATACTGCTATTCACAGAAGTTTCGGAGCTGGATGGTGGGCACGGTGCCAACCCTGCGAAGGTACTTCGTGGCACAGGACTGGACACTTAGACATCGTTACAGTGGGAAATACACTATGAATATTTCACCACGACAAAAACGACAGAGAAAGAGATGCCATCGCCCTCAGCAATCGTTCTGAGACAGCAGGCAGACGTCCACGGCCGCCGTGCGGTCTACCCTGTGTTGCTTTGTCTTTCACTGTCTCTTCGTCTTGGAGCAGTGGCCCCGGGGCCGGGCGGGGGGCACGACTTGGATTTGTTCCCGGCTGACTCCCAGAGCCCAGCACAGTGCCTGGCACCGAGCAGGTGCTCAGCAAACATGTGATGAACGGAGGTGAGCGGACGAAGGTGCTCCGGGAAAGCCGCAGGATGAGGTTACCCAGGGCCATTCCCGCCGGTGTCTATGGGGGCGCGTGGCCTTATGGCACCCACGACATCTGGGGCTGGGGTCGCTGCAGCTCGGTGCCGGGATGGGGAGGAGCGGGGGGTTTAGCAGCACAGCCCGGCTGCTTGGCTTAACCACTGAGAGGTCTGTGCTTTAAGTTGCTCTGGTTTTAAAAATTTGTGTCCCCACTGGGGTCCCTGGGTGGCTCAGTGGGTTAAGCGCCTGACTCTCGATTTCAGCTCAGGTCAAGATCTCGGGGTCGTGAGGTCGAGCCCTGTGTTGGGCCCTGTGCTGGGCATGGAGCCTGCTTGAGATTCACTCTCCCTCTCTGTCCCTTGCCCCACTCACGCTGTCTCTCCCTCTCTAAAGATAAAAATAAGTAAAATAAATGTTTCTCCGTTTGTATAACATCAGGGAAAGTCATGAGTACCCACTGGACCTGCTTTAGCGGGCGGCTGTGAGGATGGACCAAACATGGGTGTCCTAAAGGATGGCCCTTGAGGGGCGCCTGGGGGGGCTCAGTCGTTAAGCGCCTGCCTTCGGCTCAGGTCACGATCCCAGGGTCCTGGAATGGAGCCCCGCATAGAGCCCCCTGCTCAGGAGGGGAACCTGCTTCTCCCTTTCCCTCTGCCTGCCTTCTCTTGCTCAAAATAAATAAATAAAATCTTAAAGAAAGAAAAAAGAACCACCCTTGACCCCATGGTGTGAGGCCCGGTCCCCAGGAGCCCCCCTTTCTCTCCTGCCCCACCCCCCAGCTGCCAGCGCCTCCCGAATCGTCACAGGACCCCGGGCCGCAAGCACTTCAGCACACGCTCGGTTGTGTTTTCTCCCTCTGTGAGCCGTGGCAGGAACCCCCACCACGAGCTCTACCCTCCTGGCACCTGTGCGGGCACAGCGCGATCCTGTCAACGGGGCCGGGGCCGTGCAGCTCACTCTGGAGCCTTCCCTTCCCGCACCCCTGAAACTTCATGCTCCCGGATGAGCTCCTCCCCACCTCCCCTTTCCTTTCAACTTAAGGACCTGAATGACCAAATGAATGTCGTGAAACTGGTGTAAATCCCAGAAATAAGGCAGTCACTCTCTGACCCCCGGACGGCGTCTCCTGGAGGCTGAGGACCAGGGGCTTCCCCAGGGGGAACAGTTCCCTGAACCCTGACTTCTTCAGTGCATGAAAATCAGACCTTCGCATGCAAGCCTCCTCTCCTCCTCTGCCTCCGAGGGAGCCCGGGAGCCCAGGAGGCCTGTCCTCCCCCCTCCCTTAGCCCTGCACTTTCCTCTCCGAGCATGGTCGGCAGCTCACGTCACTCCCTGGGATCAGTGTCTAACTCACACTAGCCGAGGGAGGATTCCTTTTATGGTACCCAAAACTAGTGTTTGACAAGCTGCAGAGCCTACACATCTCATCTACAGAACGCCGTGGAAGGGAAGCAAGCGCGCCGTGCGTCTGTCTAGTGGGGCGAGCAGTCAGGGCGCCCCCCAACGCGCAGGGGTGAAGGAGACGGTAGCCTTCCCAACCTGGGCTTCGGCCTCGATGTCCTTGAGTGCAGCCAACTGCCCTTGCAAAGCTTTAATTTCTTCTTTCCTTCGTTTTTCTGCTTCTTCTGTAGCTGCCTTCTTCTGCGCCTGTATGGAAATTATTTCTTCCATTAGAATAGCTATTTAGGGCAGGCTTAGAGATGGGGCGGACACTGCGGCACACGAATCACGTTTCTTCTACGTCGCGACAGTCACCAAACCCACAACATAAGTGGGGTCGGAGCACCGTCAGCAGAGTAATCTGATAAACGTTTACTGACAGACAAGACCACACGTCCTCTTGGCTGTCGCTGTTCCTATTTGCAGATGGGGAAACTGAGAGTCTCCCGGGCAGAACGTGGAGGAGCCAGGACCTGAACTCAGGAGACAGCGTCTTCCTGCTTTCCTGCACGTGAAGCTCCTGGAGAAATCTGTCCATTTATTTGTGGACCAAGTAACTTCAACAGAGGATTGGGTCATGATTTCATGAAAGTTGACTTACCCTGATTTCAGCATCTGTAGGTCTGCCATCGATTTTAGCAAATCCCTCAAAAATGGTTTTATAGAGAACATTCTTGCGCGTGGTGTGGTCATCTGGAGGGAGGTACTCGAGGATGAAGGCCCGGTGCTGCTTATACATGTCCAAGATGATTCTTACCGCCGTCTCGCGGACCTCGTACACTCTGTGCTCCAGGGCACTCACCGAGAACTAAACAGAAGGTTGGGGGGGTCTCGAGGTGACTGAGGCTGACCGCAACAGTCTCTCTTTCCCCAGCATAACAGAAAGAGAGGCACGTTATAAAAATTTGAAAAAGAAAACAAAGACCACCACCCACAGAACTTTGGCTATTACGACACCGAGTTTTGCGTACTGTTTGCCTTGAACACAGAGCTCATGTTGGATTTATATCCACGCAACTCTGGGCTTTGCTTTTTTCCACTTACCACACCAGCAAACAGTTTTTAGGTTCCATCCACCCGTAGACTTCAAATTAAATATTATAAAATCTTCCAATCATAGAGAAGAGGAAATATCAGAAATTTCACGCGTCCACCACCCACATTAATTGACCTTATAATTTTGCCATGTTTGTTTCGGATCTTTAAACGAAACACTGTAGCAGAAGCCTCAGGGGCCCAGCCAGACCCGCATTCACGAGTGTGTGTGTATGCGCACGTGTGTGTGCTGGGTGCGTACGTGAGGTTTTGCGTGACGCTCTACACAGCCCCCTGTGCTTCTCTCTCTGGAACTTTCCTCCTTCCTACTCCCATTCCTCTGTCAAGGACGCTGGTTGGTCACGACCCATTCGGGCCGCCCTGCGCTGTGGGGCCACAAGGACCTGCGGTGATGCCTTCGTCGCGCCCCACGCTGTCGTTACCACACTCAGTACACACACATCTCCCCGAGGGGCTCTGGGCGCCCGCCTCCCCCTCCCCAGTCCCAGCCTGCCACAGGCTCTTGGTTTTACCGCGGGCCCCGGCAGCCCCACTGTGCCACTGCCTCTAGGAGTCCCACCCCTGTGGGTCACCTTCTACCCTTCCCACTGTTTTGTACTCCCTCCCCGGACAATTCCTCAGCCCCATCGGGGCCCTCGGTCCACTCTGGACCCACCACTGTCTTCTCCCGTCTGTCACCTCCTCCTTCAAGTCTTCCCAGCCCCACGTGTCCATCACCGAGTCACTTCTGGGACCTGTCTTCCTGCGTAGTCACGGGCCAAGCGGAAGGTGCCTGTAGCCCCGAGAAGCATGCTGACTGGCCCCACGCCAGACTTGCCACGACAGGTGCCACAGGGTCCCAGTCCGTGCACAGCGACCTGACCTGAGTCATTTCCGGTCAGTTCGCCTTCTCACACGTCAAGGGGCAGTTTCACACATCCTTCTCGTCTCCCAAACCTCCACTGTCCCATCAGGCTTCGAGCGGACCTCGTCCGTGGAGGGGCTGCGTCGTCCCCCCTCCGTGCGCAGCCAGCCAGAGCCCAACCCCGCTGGCCACTCGGGGACCCTGTTCCCTCTTCCTCCTCCATCTCTCTCTTTCCTCCTCTTCCTCCATCCGGACCCATCCTTCCCGCGTGCAGGGGACCCGAATACAGCCACGTGCTCGACCGGCCAGCTATGCCGCGCTTCCTGGGCCTGCGTGCTTAGGTCTGGGGACAGGCGTGTGGGAGCGGCCTGGCCCATAATGACCCCCTCACCACCCCGCACTCGCTTCCTGCACTCGGTGACCTCCGAGTCGCTTGAGAAGCTGGTGGCGTCCTATCGGAAGGAGGTGGAGGCCCGACGGCCGGGTGGGACAGAGCGCTCGCTCTCTTGGCGGGCTGCACAGGACCACAGAGGAGCGGGATCACTCCCTCCGGCGCTAGGCCGCTGGGAGGTCTGCGCCTGCCGCTGCCGCAGAGCTGGCTGGGACGGAGGCCGTGTAACGGGAATTCACGGGTGCGGGGCAGGCCTCGTGTTCTGGGCTGCAGAACAAGGAGGCTGCACGTGGAGGCAAGACAGGGGGCACTCCATGTGCCTGCAGCGCGTGTCACAAGGGCAAACCCACTGGGGCCTTGGTGGCGGCCGGGCAGGCAAGCGATGCCAGGGCCGGACGTGAGTTCAGCGGGGGCAGGGATGTCTGGCCAGGGCCTGGATAGAGCCGCAGGGGGAGCCCACGGCACTTGCTGCGCAGAGAAGAACGGCGTCGCCAGTTACAGAATCGGGGAGGCGGAGACAGGGCGGGTCCGAGAGGAGGGTGGGCGCTCCATCTGGAAGTGGGGCGGACATAGCCGGCCGGACAAGTCAGGCGTCGGGGAGGGCCGCGCAGAGACTGAGTCTTCCACAGGCGGGTGGGAAGGTGCAGGCGAGGTCGCCAGGGGCAGGTGTGTGCACAGAAATGAGAGAAGTAGGCCTGGACACCCCGAAGTTACCGGGACAGGGGGTGAGGAAAAGCCAGAAGAGGGACCCAGACGATGAGGCCAAGCACGGGTAAGTGGGGCGCAGGGCCCAGAAGTGAGGGGACGGAGTGTCCAAAGGCTTCTTTACTCCAGTGTCTGAATCACAGTTCATAGAGGAAGCACTTGAATGGAAGTGGCCCGACCTGATCCCGCCTGGCCTGACGGTACATCTGACGGCACGAGCACTGGTCCAGGCTTCCGAGTCGACGCACACGTGGGATCCACGGATGCCCACCCTTCCCGCACGGACAGGGGGACGCGGAGCGCTGACCGCCCGTGGACGAGCGGCCGTGAGAGCACCCCAGCTGGGCATCTGGCCACGGGCTGGCCGCACGCACGCGCCGAGCTCCCTTCCGGCACATCTGCAATCAGGGAGGAGGGAACCCTTGCGTCTCTCCCAGGTGGGACCTTTCAGGGTGCCCGTTGCTGCTGCACGACCCTTCCAGGCTCTCGGTGTCCTCAGGGACGCAGGTTCTCTGTAGTCTGTCCGCCCTGGCGGACCAATGTGCACACGTCTGTGCCGCCTCCAGCAGAATGAGGGCTGGGGAGCCTTCGGTGCTCTCCTCCGTTAGATGAAGTAGTGACTATGTCTCTGAAGAACTCACTCACTCATTCATTCAACAAACATTCACTGACTGGACGCCCATCACGCTCCAGGCCCAGCTCAAGGGCGGAGGCCTCGGCCACACGCCCCAGAGGTGCGCTTACCTTCATCACGTTATCGATGGTGAAGCCCGTGCCCCCGGTGCCCAGGTCTTTCAGAAGCCGGGCCAGGAGGCCTATCTGGCTCATTGCCAAGTGATTCGAAGAGTTGGCTTTTAACGGCTGCACCAAGTAAGAGGGAATAATTTGGAGACACTTAACTTCCTTGAACAAGGCCATTTCCTATAAAAACCAACATGACTGTGTTAATTTACACTGGAAAATGCTAGAGGCAGCTTAGTATACTTCAGTTTAATCTTCGAAGTAAACGTCGAAGGAAAAAATAGGGAATAAAAAACGGTGGTAAAATAATTTATCTCTAATACGCTCATGTTCTATTTAAGATGTAATGATTAAAAACAAAACCCCAAATCATAAAAATTAAAACACAATCACTCACAGACAAATGAAGGCTTTACAAGAAATGTGATTTAAAACTTAAGATTTCGGGGCACCTGGGGGGCTCAGTGGTTAAAACCTCTGCCTTCAGCTCAGGCCACGATCTCAGGGTCCTGGGATCGAGCCCCGCATCGGGCTCTCTGCTCAGCAGGGAGCCTGCTTCCCCCTCTCTCTGCCTGCCTCTCTGCCTACTTGTGATCTCTCTCTCTCTCTCTGGCAAATAAATAATTAAAAAAAAAACCCAAAACTTAAGATTTCACTTCCCAGGATTTCCCAACCTCAGGAAAAAGGTTTTCTAATTTCTAAAATTTCTATTTACGAGCTGTCGGCTGAAAGGGTAGCCGTGCACAGTCTCTGGCTGGCGAGACTCCTCGAGGACTTACAGGAGCGTGTGAGGTCCCTCTGCTAACGAGCAAGTCTTTCTATAATTAAGGTACTTAGGTTAAAGCAGCCAGACACAGAAAGAGGAATGATAAAGTACTGAACCATATGGGTTGCGATATAGAAAGAAATCAGTTTTGGGAGCTCCTGGGTGGCTCAGTTGGTTGAGTGTCCAACTCTTGATGCTCAGGTCATGACCTCAGAGTCACGGGATCGAACACTGCGTTGGGTTCCATGCTCAGCAGGGAGCCTGCTTGGATTCTCTCCCTCTGTCTCACCCCTCCTCTCCTCTGCTTTCCCTCTTCCTCTCTTAAAAAGTAAGTGACTCAACGAGGAACGATACACTCCCAGTTTCAGTGTTCCTTTTGAAAGGTGCCACCGCCCCCAGATTCTGAGCCCCACGGAGAGGGGGTATCTCACAGGACTTGAGCATCACTTATTTTTACCTTCCTGTCAGTGCAACCTACTTCTTTTTCATTCTCCCCCAGAACTCAGGTTAAAGAAAATGAGATGAGTGGTTCTTCACAAGGAAAAAGGACCCCTCTGAGAAACAGGGAAAGCTATGGATCCTTCCCAACAGAACGCCGTATACAATCTGAGGAGTCCATGGACTTGCTGAAGCCCAAGCAAGGGCATCGCTCAGGGTGGGGCCCCCAGAACTCTCCCGGTCGGAGCCCTCTC
>CM053606.1:2097978-2114312 GCA_028646535.1 Procyon lotor
TGTGCAGCCTGGTCAGCCTGCTCTGGGACAGGTCCGTGCAAGAGAAACTGACTTCTCCGTTGCTTCAGCCACTGTGACGCTCCTTCCTGTTCCAGCAGCTGGAGCCCGTGTTTTAACTCATGCCAACCCTAAAGAGAGGCTTCGACCACTCGGCAGGGCTCAGTGCTGGAAATCTATCCACAGACACAGAAACTCCAGCTGCTCTAGGTCTGAAATTCTTTTTTTTTTAATCTAGTGTCCTTGGGCAGTGACCATTGCAAATTTCTATATCAGGAGGCAAAACAGTGTGTACCATTTACACCTGATGGAAGTCTCTAGTATTATATCAGGTGAGGTAATGCTGACTGTTCTAAAAAAAAAAAAAAAAAAAAAATCCAAAACCATAACAGCCGAACACAGCAGCAGTTTGTGCTCAGATAAAATCCGAATGGGTGCCCCTGATGACCAGGCAGCTCTCCCCCACGCTGCGACTCCCAGCTCTTTCCACCTGTGCCCTGCCACCGTCGGGGTCCTCCCCTGGACTCTCATCCGGTCCCTCGATGGGGACGGAGAGCAGTGTGTGCAGTGAGCGCTGGAGTACCTTCCATCCCTCTGTCCACATTCCTTTGTCCAGACCTCGGTCACCTGACCCTAGTTATAGGGAGGCTGGGAAGGGTGATCGACCCCTGCCTGGAAAACCAATTCCCAGTACCAGCTCCGTGGCTTGGAAGGAGAGGACCGATCTCCGATGGATCGCCAGCTGTCTCCGCCATGACTCCCAAGAGCCCCATGATGGTTCCAGCCCCTTACACTGACAACACGTAAAAATAAGGGTCCTTTCCCCTGTGTGGACATGGGTTACCGTCAACACTCCATTCTCTGCACTAAGGAGACCAAGGCGGGGGTTGGGAGTGAAGCAGACGAGGTTCCACTGAGACTGGGGGTAAGAGTCTGTTCCTTCTGCAGCAGACTCGCATTCCAGATCCTTTCCTTGAAGTCTCATGCGAGGAGAGAGAAACCGGGTAAGTGGCCAGAGGATGGCTGGTTCAAGGAAGAAGGGTTCTCTGGTTCATATCATTTTTTTTAAAGATTTTATTTATTTATTTGACACAGAGAGAGGTCACAAGTAGGCAGAGAGGCAGCAGAGAGCTCCCTGCTGAGCAGAGAGCCCGATGCGGGGTCCGATCCCAGGACCCTGGGATCATGACCTGAGCTGAAGGTAAAGGCTCCAACCCACTGAGCCACCCAGGGGCCCCTCATTTCTTGATGGGCGTCCCGCCTCTGCCTGGTCTGAGAGGGACTCAGCCTAAGTCAGGAACGTAACCCAGACATCAGTGGGGTCCCCTGCGGTCCTGTCTCCATGAAGACTTGCGTTCAAGGACCTGCACTGTGTAGCATTTGATGGTCTGATTTGCTTCCTCGGCTTGACCTCCTGGAAGCTTCTTCCCTCCCTTCCCTAAGCCTCTTGCTTCCATATCCATCCCAGAGCCTCTCACCGGGAAAGCCCCAGGAGCTCTCCCAACACCCAGACTTTGGGCTCTTGCCTAATCCCTCCCTTTCATCTCATCTCTGTGATGTTAGGGAGATCCACTCAGCCTTCTCTCTGCTCTAACCTTTCCTCTGGCCCAGCTTCACCCCAGATCCGGAGGACGAGGAGGGAAACCCCCGCAGTCTGTCTGGGAGGGACTGACCCCTCAGTGGGCAGGGGGAGGAGGAGGCCTCTTAAGGCTCACAGATCTTGTCCCATCACCTGAAATGCATACAGTTCCCTGAGACCCTATGAACCGTGACTGCATGAGGAGGATGGGCAGAACGAAAGCCAAGGCCACCCGGTCATCCAGAGCTGGGGACCCGAGCCCACCACGGGCCACACGCACAGAACACTTGGTGACCCCCACTGGCAGTCACTTGTTGGAAAAGGGGAGGCGGCTCAGACTGCCTGCCTGACTTTGCCCCGCTGGCTAACGGCGGAGCCAGGATCAAACCCAGATCCGTCTACTGCTGAGGCTCCCGTGTTTCATCTTCCTTCCAAGATGAGAAAGGACATGCACCCCTAAAGAGGAGCCCGTGGACAGACCGGCGGCCGCAGCGTAAGGACCCCTTCCAAGGGCTGGCTGGCTGTGGCGCACGTCCCCTCCAGCGACCCAGCACGGGGTTGGCGCGCCCAGGACCCAAGCTCTCCCGAGCCTGCGCGGCAGCTTCTCTGCCGACCTGGCTTTGCCTGACCCACGGGGGTCCCACGCCTCCCCACGCGGCACGGGGGTCCTTCCTCCCTCGGGAGGGATGCCGCCTGGGGAGGACAAGCGGGCGTGTGAGCCGCGGCGCCGCCAACACCGTGATGACCGCGGCTGAGCGGGTCCCCAGACTGGAGCTCGGTCCTTTCCCGGACACTGCCCGTCGAGGGGGCTTCCTTCGCCAGGGTACGGGAGGCCGTTCTCACCCGAGTGGGAGACAGCAGCCTGCTGCCTGAAGTTCAGTGCGAACCTGGGAAGCGCAGGTGGGAGGGGCAGCGGAGGAAGACACGCTGGGGCCGAGGCCGTGGGGTGCGCAGGAGACCAGACTGCGGGCGCAGGAGACCGCGGACTCGGGGCGCAGGAGACCGGACTGGGGGCGCAGGAGACCGGACTGCGGGCGCAGGAGACCGGACTAGGGGCGCAGGAGACCGCGGACTCGGGGCGCAGGAGACCGGACTGGGGGCGCAGGAGACCGGACTGCGGGCGCAGGAGACCGGACTAGGGGCGCAGGAGACCGCGGACTCGGGGCGCAGGAGCCACAGGGAGAGGTTTGAAAAGTGAGGGGAAGTCCCTTTCACCTTCGGCTCCTAAGTCGTGGAGACCTTACCAGCTTTGAGACATCCGCCGAGAAACAGGGTCCCCTGGAGCTGAGCCCGTGGGCCCCCATCCCACATAGACGGCAAAGTCGTGCGGTCGGGTCTGGGCTTCCCCTGGCCAAGCTCGGGTCTCGCCCACGAAATCCAGCCACGTCTCCTTCTAACTCTGCTCCTCAGGGCTCATGTTCCCAGATCCTACCCTCCCCCCAAGGGCCCTATGAACAACCCCAGGCTGGCCCAGGGCTCCTCCCCAGGCCGCCACCACGTCACCCCTGTTCTTGCCCTGCACTCTGCATCTGCCGCCCCGCCCCCTGCCCGGCCCACCGTGGGTGGGAGAGCGACCTCCACGTCCTCTGAAAGGGACCGCCAGTGGGCCTGGCCCCCTCCCCACCTGTCCCGGGGTCGAGCCCCTAAGGAGTCGCCGGTCAACCCGGGGGCTGTGGGGAATCCCGTGTGTGACCTCGCTCCTGCTGCTCCGTACCCACCACCACCTTCACCCTCCCCTGGGACTGGCACCGAACCGTCTGTCCACCCGTCTGTCCCTGTCACCGTCGCTCTTGTCCCCACGATGCAGTGTGAGGGAACAGGAGCAGTGCGGTCTGCATGTAACGCAGACTGAACTACTTCTGGGCACCACAGGGGCAGGACGTACATGACACGGACCATCCGGAAGGGACTGGCCCTGGAGCGGGGGCTGGGAGCGGGGAGCAGGCCAAGCACGGGGAGGGCCCGGGCAGAGGGGGTGAACGGCTCACGGTCACAGGTCTCCCTCGCGGTGGGCCATGGACTGAGCTGTGTCCCCCCAGATCCCTGAAGCCCCAGCCCCCAGTGGGATGATATGGGGGACCCATATGTTAGATATGTTAGATGAGGTCATGGGAGGGGGGCCCGTGATGGGATTAGCGCCCCTTTGTGAAGGGGAGAGACACCAGGGCTCGCCCTCTCCCCACGCGGGGACCCAGGAGAAGGCCGCTGTCGGCATGCTGGGAAGAGGGTTCTCACCGCAACCCGACCGTGTGGACACCCTGACCTTGGACGTCCAGCCTCCAGAACCGTGAGAGTTAAATGGCCAGGTTCAAGCCCCCCGCCTACGGAATTTTACAGCTGAGCCGACACAAGAGCATCTCTGTCTCATTCGGTGTCCACACAACGCATACACAGAGTTGGGGAGCATCTTCCCCTCTTTCCTTGTTTGGAAGACTTTGGGAAGCCGTGGTATGGATTCTTTCAATGTTTGGCGGAATTCAGCAGGGAAGCCCCCTGGGCGGGGCCTGTGTGGCTCAGGCAGAGCCAACAGGCTGCCGTCACTGGGGGGCAGAGAGCAGCGGGTGCATACAGGGCTCCGCAGCTGCGGTAGGGAGGGCGGGTGTGGCCCGAGGAGAGGCGGCCACGGCTGCCTTGCGGGGTGCAGGAGTCCTCCGGCTGCCGACGCAGCGGGGAAGGTACTGGCAGGACAGCAGTGGAGACCAGGGGGCCAAGTGGGTATTGGGGGGCAGCGGGAGGGGGTCTCAGCACACAGCACCGTGAGCTCATCAGGGTGGGCCCTGGGATTTGGGTCCCCTCTGGAGTCCAGGGTCAGTGGCCAGAATCAGCCCGAGGTCACTCGGGGGTAGGCCGTGTCTCGGCCCCCCCTCCTCCCAGCCTCCTGCCCACCTGGCTTCTGCCCGCGGGGTCCCGGGCCCCAGGGGACTCCAGGGCCCACGTCCCGTGCTCTCCGGAATACAAGCCGCGCTCACCGCAAACCACGATGGCCCCTTGAAGTCGTCAGAGCGGCTGCACTGCACGGGGAGTGAAGAGGAAGGGAAAAAACAAAACAAAACAATTTACAATTGCAAATTGGAACTCGTCTCTCCAAGCCCGCACGGTAATCTAGCTCACGGGACAGATGGCGAAGAAGCGTTCCAGGAACATGTTATAACACATCACTGCACAGCCAAGAGCAGACGGGTTCCAGAAGGGCCTGCTGCCTGTCATCCCACCTTGCGGGGCTGGGACAGGTGGCGGGAGCTGGCCCCATCCACCACGCTCCTCTCTTCTGACCCTCAGCCCTCGACTCTGTCCACGGCAGGGGCGCCAGAGCCACGGCCTCGGGGCGCCGAGACCCCCGAGTCCCAGACGCATGAGTCCCACGCCCTGTGCAGCTGTTGACGGGGGCCGGGGGGCCAGACGCTCCCTGGTGGCTGCACTTTAAATTCAGGACAAGGAGGACGGCCGGTCCGGGAGGCGCGCCAAAGCCCACTGGAGTCTGAGCGCAGCTCAGGTGGGGCAACGGCGGGAGGGAGGGGCGGACAGAGGGAGACAGAGAAGCCCAAAGAGGAAGGAGAGAAGACCCCGGCCCCTGGGTCGCTCTGCTTTATGCAAATGAGAACAGGTGTCCCAAAACCGGACGCGTCTGCCGTCCAAGACGCCCATGCTTGGTTCACCGATGCCGCAAGCACGGCCCTCCTGACGCCCGAACGCTGCCCTTTCTAGGGGGGAACAGAGGGCTTAGTGGCCGTGTTATTATTCCCTGAGTGCGTTTGCTCGCGGGGTGACTGAGGGGCTGTCACAGCAGCAATGACAAAGCCAATCTAGTCCTCACCCATGGAGGGAGGCCACGTGTGGGTGACCCGGCCTCGGGGCGGCAGCCGGGCGGTGCGGCAACAGCCAGATGCGGGGCCCTGGCCTGACTGGGGTAACAGGAGGGTGGCGAGACGGCCAGGCGGGACCCCGAAGCCGGGGCGGGGACCGGCGGAAAGGAGGGCCCACCCAGGTGAAGCACCAGAGTGTACGCACAGCGGAAGGACGGAGGGGACAGGCTGGGGACAGCTGGAGGTCCCGCCAGACAGAAGGACTCTGGAATCTTCTGTGGCTGAGTCTTCAAAGCAAACTAGAAATTCTGGAGGACACGGTGATAAAAGGCGTGTACAAGCAGGAAGAACCAAAATGCACGTGTGTCCCCGGAATGGACGGGGAGGGGCAGGTGAGCCACTGGCGGGGAGGAGGGAGAGGGGGCGACCGGCCGACGCCGGGACCTGCCTTGTCCAGAGCCTGCTCTGCTCCCAGCCACCACGGGGGTGTTTGGAAGCACCAAGGATCCGGAAGGTTCTCAGGACCCAGCGCTGCTCTGGGAGATGTTAACTGTTTTCAGCATAAATCCAATACATTTCACAAACAATTTCCTTAATGCACCGGCTGCTTGTCCCTGAGAGAACAGAAGTGATTAATAATGTTAACAATGAAAATGGAAAACCCCCGAAGACCATTTGAGGCCGTGCCAAGCCACACTTGGATTTGAATCAGGCCAGCAGACTTCGCTCTCGGGAGGTGGCCTTGGAGGGACGCAAGTCCCCCCGCTGCCCGGCCCTCCTCTCCTGCAGAGACGGCCCGCAGGGGACACCCTTCTGCCCCCAGGCTGGGGCCACACTTGGCCTCGCCCCCTGGCCCTGGAGAACGAGACGCCCCAGGCGGTTCTGCTGGTCCCAGGAGAGCCCAGGAGGCCCCTGGGCTCCGGGGACGCGGCCTGTGGTGGCCGCACAGGGCTGGCGCCTGGCAGTCTTCCTAGGGTGTCATCCCAGCAGGCGGGACTCCCTTGCCCACTCCTTCATTGATTCATTTGTGAATTGTGAGGTTCACTCGGCAAATATTGACAGAGGGCTCTAGCAAGCCCGGGAAGGGAAAAATGAAGGGCCTTGGCAGAGTTCCTGCCTCGGCCTCGGTCTCTCTGACTCCGGCTTCGCAGGAGGCCGTGGGGCTGTTTGCAAAGCGTGCTCCTGCTTCCTCCAACCCAGAGTCAACAGCAACTGGACGCGGAGGTCACGGGTTCAAATGCCGCCCCACTGCCTTTGAGCCTCGCAGAGTCACTCGGTCTGTGCGCTAGTCTGCGGGGGTTGCCCTAATAAAGCACCACAGGCTGGGGGCTCAAAACAGCACCGATCTCTTCACTCACCACTCTGGACGCTGGAGGCCCAAGATCCAGGAGTCGGCAGCCTGGTTCCGCCAGAGGTCCCTTTCCCCGGCTCAGGGGGTGCACGGCTGTCTTCCGGTCCACGAAGTGTCCTCTCTGACTGCGTGCCTGTGTCCCAACTTCCCTCTTGAGGACCCAGGTCCTAATTGGGTCGGGGTCCCTTTTAATGATTCCTCTACATCATTTAGAGGATTTAGGGGCACATGGTAATAGTCTCTGAGCTTGGCGGTCCTCACAGCAGCTCCAACCCCCTCCCAGAGTCTTGCAGGACCCTGCTGATGGGAGGAACCGGCTTTCCTGGCCAAGGATGGGAAACCACAGCTCTCTGGCGGGCGGGGGAGAGGACGTTAGCAGGTGCTCGGCCAGCAGAGAAAATCCTTTAAGAAAAGCCAAGTTTCCTTGAAAAGGCGTGAGCATAAGGTCAGAAACCTGGATCGGACCAATCCGCGTCTCCCCACTAATCACGCGGCCCGCCTGGCCAGCGGCACTAGACGCTCACCAGCACCAGCTCTTCGGAGGTAACAACAACAACAAAAATTTTAAAAAGGCAGCCCCTCGGTGGGAGGATTTTTGGCGGTTCGTCTGAATTCCACAATGAATAATTTATACAAAGGCTTTATCGGAGCCCAGGGTTGCATGGTAAATGCTCCGTGAGAACATACGCAAACATTTCAACATCAATTTCTCTCTGGTGGATTCAGCTGACAGCCCAAACCAGATTTGGGTTGCTACATCGCTTATTTACGAAAAACATCATAATCCGACTTTTATTTTCATTTTTCCAAGCATTCGCAGGGTGATGAATTTGCGAGGCACCGGCCACCAGTGCTGCTGCTCCTGTTGGACCCGGGGGGGGGGGGGGTCCTGAGTTCTGGAGCAGGACGTGAGGAGAGGGGCTTTCCACCTCCACACAGCAATGAGAATAGAGACGAGGAGGGAAAGAACCACTTGGTTTCTGGGGCATAAAAGTGACGTGCGTGTCCCCACGTGTCCTGGGCCCTTCCTGGGCAGGGTGGGCGGGGTGGGGGGCAGGCACCAGGGCTTGAGCGCGCCAGTTAGTCAGCTTGGGAAGACGGCGCCAGGGTGCGGGCTTGGCCAGGAACCCTCCAAGAAGGCGGGTTCGCAGCCCTGGGTGGGAGGAAAGGGCAAAGATGGGGAGCCGTGGGAAGTCAGTGGGGTCCTGGAAACCACAGAGACACTCCATCTTGAAAAGACCTTGGTGGTCATCCTCGGGCATAGTGACCTGGGCTGGGGACATGGGCAGCAGCCCCCAGCTATGCTGCTGGCTATGTGACTTGGAGCAAATGTCTTCATTTCTCTGTGTCTCTGTTCCCTCATCTCAAAGACAGAGGGATTGTAATCCCTTTCCAAATGGACATTGGGAGGGTCTCTGATGGGGTCATGCCTGTGCAGCCCAAGGCACAGTGCCCAGGTGGAGCCAAACGTGCACCCAAGAAACGCAGGTGGTGGCCCATGCTTATTTGGGGAAGAAACGAGGGACACCTAGAGTGGAGGGGTCTTCCCATCATCCTTCAGTGTGTCGCTGGGACACAGGTCACCTGTGGCCTTCCCCAGTCCTCCCCATATGCGGTCTGGTGCCCACCTCTCCTTGGCACTGCCCATGGACTTGGGCAGCCAATTCCATCTGTCATTCTGCCTGAATCCTGATTAGCCAATCACGTTATGCCATCCCCAGGCCAGTGATTATCTCGGCCAATCAGCACAGGGAATTCCCCTGGTGACTGTTATAGGTCCAGGCAGGGACACATCGTCTAGGCTGGCCAATCAGAGTGATGAGATCTCCCACTCCATGTTCCTCCCTCTGGGTGTTGTCCAGTTGGCAGCTGGCAGCACACATCTCAAAGCTATGAGGGAGGCTGCATGGGGCCAAGGAGAAGCCGAGTCAAGGGAATCACAGAACAGTGAAGCTAAAGCCTTGATCACACTGTGCCTGCAGCTGACCTCCCCTCTGAACCTGTGCTTACATGAGATGACGCATCTCTATATGGTTAAACCATCCTGAGCTGGCTCTTCCAATACTTATGATCCAAGATGTCCTCACTGGCACAAGTCTGAGAATCATTCATTCACTCATTCACTCCTACCGTCATCGCTGAGAATCCAGGACAACGGGGTACTCTCTGCTTAGTGCAAAGAATAAAAAAAGCAAGTAAGAGAAAGTCCTCTGGCCCAAGTGCTTACAGTGCAGGAGGGCAAATAGACAATCAACAGCCATGCACCACCCAGGTGAGTGAAGGACAATGGGGGAGGGTCTGACCAAGCCTGGTTGGAGGACTCAGGGGAATAGGGTCAGGGAAGTTCCCAGCAGAAACAGACCTTGAGCCATGGTTGTGTTCCTTCCTCATAGTCCCTCCGAGGGACCATCTGACGACTGAGAAATGCCCCCTATGTCTAAAGTTAGAGGGTCTCAAATGTGGCCAGACCTCCACAAGGCCCCTCAAGTGTCCAAGCCTCAGCCAAGTGTGAGTCAGTAAAGGAGCACAGGAGATAAAGGAGAAAAAAAGAATGGCCAAGTTAAGGTCATTTCCAGAATTTTATTCTAAGTTCTGAGTAAGTCCACTTCAGTTTTCAAGGACCCACAGAAAGTACTTTCAAATTTAATTTAAACTCATCCATCACCATCCTGGAAAGGTCCATGAGAAGAGCTTCCTGTGGGGGGTGGAGGGGATGTCCTTGTTGAAGCCTAAACCTGTCCTCTAATGAGGCAGAACCCTGGGGTGGCCGAGAGCCCCACCGCCTGGGATTGACCTCACCACTCACTAGCTGAGCGACCTCTACAAGGCTCAACCACTTCCTATGGAAAAATGGAATAATCACATTGCCTGCTTTACTAGTTAATGTAAAGAGTCTATGGATAAGGGAAATAAAGTTCTTAGCACTGTCTCTGGTATGCAGTGGGTGCTCAACAAGTGTGTTATTTTCTAGACACTTTCACTCTAAATGGTCTATCAGTGAGGATCAGTCCATCTGGCCAATTGGCCAATTGGTATAACAGGGATTCACCTTCCCAACTTAAATATATATATGTATATAAAACAACAGTTTTTACTCCATGGACATCTGGCAACAACAACAACCAAAAAAAGTAATTTCTAAGATATAGGAAATAAACAACACGAGCCTGAAGAGCTCCCCTGCTTGCTGCATTGCATGAGTGTCCAGACTGCAGCATAGGCACAGGCACGGGGAACCCAGATGGAGGCCAAGGGACCCAGAGTGGAGAAAACAGAGCTAAAGGCATCTAGCACTCCCGGGACACAGCATTGGAGAGGGGAAAGCTGCAGAGAGAATTCTGGAGAAGTACAGAAGACCCCGTTCAAGGAGTGATACGTGCCTGTGGGGGAGGAAACTACCCACGGCCGGGCAAAGAAGCTCCCAAAAAGGATTAGCAGGAACAGTGCCCAGTGCTCGCACAAGGCTGAGAATTACTGCTCCCACCACCAGACTGGGAAATTCCATCCTTCACAGGACACTGGGTAGAGTAGCAGAAGGGTCTTGCCTCCGTCATGGGGATCTGTTACTCCCAGACCAGGTGCTGATCTCCTCTGGGGTAAGTGCTAGGGATAATCATTACTGATTCGCCAGCCCCGCCTGACAGATCTTAGAAATGAGATCTGAAAGGATCAGAATGTTCCCAAGTACTTTAATTGGATCCCAGAACAAAGCTCAGGGATATTTTCCATCTATTTAAAAAAAAAAAATCCAGTAACTAGCAATGTAAAATTTGAATGTCTGGCATCCAATCCAAAATTTCTGGGCATGCAAGGAAGCATGAAGATGTGATTCACAATAAAAGGAAAAATCAATGAAATCGGAGCGATGTACATGTTAGAATTTACACACAAGAACATTTATTACATGGGGACCTGGGGGGAATGGTCAAAATTGGTGAAGGGGATTGAGAGGTAGAAACTTCCAGTTATAAAATAAATAAGTCAGGGGGATAAAAAGTACAGCATAAGGAATATAGTAATATTGTAATAACATTGTACGGTGACAGATGGGAACTACACTTACTGTAGGGAGCGTGGAGTAATGTATAGAATTTTGCTGAATCATGATGTTATACACCCGAAATTAATATAACATAGCATGTCAACTCTAATTCAATTAAAAAAAAAAAAACTGTGTGGCTAAAAAGAAAGCTAGCAAATTTCAAAGGTCCTTGTTCCCAAATAGAGAATTAAAGTTACTTGCTGCCAACCCAATACTGAAAGGGAAGAACAAAGCTAGAGGACCGATACTACCTGACTTTAAGACTTACTATAGATCTGCAGTCATCAAGACAATGCAGTATGGTGAAAGGGCAGACAAATAAGTCAGTGGAACAGAATGAAGAGTCCAGAAAGAGAGCCCTGTAAAGATAGTCAACTGATCTCTGACAAGGAGCAAAGACAGTACAATGAAGCAAAGATCGCTTTAACAAATTACGCTGGGACTACTAGACATCCATGTGCAACAAAAGTGAATTTAGACCCAGGACGCACATCCTTCAGGGAAACGAACTCAAAATGGATCACAGATATAAATGTAAATGCCAAGCTATAAAACTTTTGGCAGATCACAGGAGAAAACCTAGTTGGCCTTGGATTTGGTGATGCCTTTGTAGAGACAACAAACACCAAAGACACAATCCATGATGGAATTAATTAAAAAGCTGAACTTTGTTAAAATTAAAAACTTGTGCTTTGTGAAAGATGGTGTCAAGAGAATGAGAAGACACGCTCAGAGCAGGAGAAAGATTTGCAAAAGACACATCTGATAGGGGCGCCTGGGTGGCTCAGTCGTTAAGCGTCTGCCTTCGGCTCAGGTCATGGTCCCAGGGTCCTGGGATCGAGCCCCGTGTCGGGCTCCCTGCTCATCAGGAAGCCTGCTTCTCCCGCTACCATTCCCTCTGCTTGTGTTCCCTCTCTCACTGTGTTTCTCTCTGTCAAATAAATAAAAAATCTTAAAAAAAAAAAAAAAGACACATCTGATAAACGACTCTTACCCAAAACACACCGGGAAAACTCTTACATCTCAACAATAAGAAAACAAACTATCGCATCTTAAAATGAGCAAAAAATAAAAAAAAAAATAAAATAAAATAAAATAAAATGAGCAAAAAATAATAATTTTGAAAAACTATCAGAGAATTAGCGAGCTGAGGAACAACTTCACACAGGCTGATATAGTGTAATTGGAATCACCAAAGAAGAGGAACACAAAACCTATTTAAAGAAATAATGCCTTAAAATATTGCAAAATTGATTTAAAAAAAAAAAACTATAAACCCACAGATTTAAGAAGCTCAATGAACTTCCAGCCCAAGAAACATAAATGCACATCATTTGTTTAGCCTCAACGATAAAGAGAAATTTGCAAAATTAACCACAGGAAAAAGACGTGTTACACAAAGAGAAACAAAGTCAGAATGACAGCAGATTTCTTATTGCGAACAATGTAAGCAAGGAGACAGTGTGTGAACATCTCTACATTTTTTTTATTTCTGATTTTTTTTTTAAACTGTCAACTTGGAATTTTATACAGTGAATTATCCTTTTTTAAGAATTAGAATTCTTTGTTGCATTTGCATATAGTGGACACGATATGTTATATTAGTTTCAGGTGTATGACATAGTAATTAGACAAATCTGTAACTTACGCTACACTAACAATGCAGCCACCACCTGTCACCATACAGCACTGTTACAATTCCATTGACTATATTCCCCATGCTGTACCCTTTCATCCCCGTGACTTAGTCATTCTGTAAGTGGAAGCCTTATACAGTGAAATTATCATTAAAAAATAAAGGCCAGGATTCCAACTTCAGATCAGATCAAGTAAGCACACGCCACCTGGTCTCTCCCACTACATGCAACTGTAGCCCCTGGACACACGTATGGACCGGTTATTTAAGTGTTTTGAAAAGTAAATAGTAGCGGGCAGATTGAGAAAGAAAACCAGATTTTTTTAAGTACCAAAAGTGGGCACTGGCACAGAGGGAACTTAAGGAAAGCCTTCTAATTCTGACTGAAGGAGAAGGAACAGAGCCTCCCAATGCTCAGAGAAAACATGGACATCCCACATCTTTTCTCTTCTATTTTCTCACGCCCCAGTCCCCATGTGATCCTGAGGCAGGACCACACTAGAAAGGAACAAGAGCCAAAATTCTAAGGCAGAGGAAACGTCCTCTCTAGTTAGTGGGTCTAGGATCCTAAGAGGGCAGGGGAAGCCCTACTGATCTTTTTCCTCTGTCTTTCCCCATCACTGGCACCAGCTAAGGACATAGTCACAGAAGTGCATGCTGGGCAGGGTCACCAGAGCCCTAGGTTCATGGCCAGAGGACTAAAAAGGACCAGAGACTATGGGGAAGACTGCAGAGAGGGGAGAGCTCTGGAAAGCAACCCCATAAAGTTGCTCTGAACTCCTGGTCATACCGCCCCAGCCACACGTGGCAGGAATGTGATCCTAGATGGGATACCAAACACTCGGGGAACTGAGCCACCTGTAGCTCAAAGCCTGGCCCCTCAGCAGAGCACACGTGAGACAGATTCAGAGGGTGCTCCGAAGCCTTTGAGAACGGAGCTGACCTTGGAACCACAACCCACAGAAGATGCATCGGAACATGTGGCCGGAACCCAACCAAGCTTACTGTTTGCTGAAACAAAAACACCACCATCCCTCAAAGTGTAGAAACAAAGCACAGAGTCTCCTAATATTCACAATGTCCAGGATACAATCCAAAATTACATGGCATATGATGAACCAGGAAAATCTCAACTCACACGGAGAAAATCAACAATCCTCACCAACGCCAAGATGACACACATGTTCCGATTATCCGACAAAGACTTTAAAGCAGCTATTATAAAAATTCTCCAAAAGGCAAACACAAATCATCTTAAAACAAAAAAGAAAATACAAAGTCTTACTTAGCAAAGGAGAAGAGCTAGAGAAAAACCCAATGGAAACTTTAGAACCGAAAAGATACAATAATTGAAACGTTAAAACTCGCTGGACAGGGTCAAAGTAGATCAGATACAGCAAATGAAAGAGTCCCTAAAGATCAAGACAGATCAACAGAAATGATCAAATCTTAACAATGCAGAGAATAACAGCTGGGAAAATAAAGAGAAACTCAGAGATCTATGGGACAATTGAAAAAGAAAGTCTACCATTCATGTCGCTGGAGTCCCCAGAGGAGGAGAGGAAGAGCACAGTGTGGAAAGAGTATTTAAGTAATGGCCGAGGAGCTGCCCAAGTTTGGCAAGAGACACAAAGCTACGGCCTGAAGAATCCCAGTGGACCACAAACAGGACCAACCCAGAGAACCGCCCTTCTCCTCGGCCAGGTACTTAGCAGTGGGCAGCGACCAGCAGACCTGGCTCGCCCGCGCCCTCAACACGCCCAGACGGGGAAGCCACAGCACACCGAGTCATAGAAGAGGCCGCCCCTCAAGTGACCTTGGCCTCCCTCTCCTTTCCTTCGGTTTTCTCTCAATCTCCAGCAGATCCGGCCCCTGGACAGGTGTGCCTACAGCTTCCTCCTGGCTGGGGGCGGGGGAGGACTGAGAGAAGGCTGGAGCCGCCACAGGTGTTTCCCACTCTGGATCTTCATCCCAGGGTCCGCCTCCCCGCCCCGGGCTCCTCCCAGCCTCCACAGGTACCCTGGACTCTCTCTGCCCCCCTCGCACGCACCATGGCTTCACCCCCACAGTTCTTGGTACCTTCAGCCACATGTGTGCCCTGCACCCCTGTTCCCCCGTGATGCTGTGCAGAATGGGGACTTGGGCGCTTGTATCCAACGGAGCTATGAACAGTTTGAGCCCCTCTCCTCCCTGAAGGCCCCCAGCATATTTGGACCAGAGCGCAGGGCCTTTGGTTCCTCCCTGGGGCAGGCACATGGAGAAAGTGATGCTGCCCAAGTTTGACCCCACCCCTAACCTGTAAAGCAGCTGAGGTCAGAAAGGACAAAGGGATCCCAGAGATGCAAAGGAGTGTCTCCACGCCAGCGTGGGGGACACACTGACTTACCTGCTCATGGCTCGACTGCCCTTGTCCTTGGCCCCCCACAGCCCCACCCCAGCTCTGGGACCTGCTGAACCCTTCCCCCTCCTGCCTGGTGGGGAAGGCAACACACAGACGCAGGTCTAATGTTTTCAGCCCACCCACAGTCTGGGGTCCACCGCGAGGGCTCCTTTTCCCCTCGCATCTAGAGAATAGCACAGCTCTGGCTGCTGGTGTCAACCCCCTCCCAACACTCAGCTTTCATCCACCCCCCACTCCTCCTCATTTACAGGTGAGGAACCAGGTATTGCCCGAGGGACCACACCTTTTGGTTGGAGAGCAATTCCCATGCAATTTCCCCCCATGGGCCCTGGGGGCCCCTCCCCTGCCTCTTTCTCTTGACATCGCTGACAGAATCCCATCCTCATCACCAATACGGCTCCATGGGAAACCGCAATGGGTCTCACAGGCCGGGAGGTCAGCGGGACGGCTTTACCACACTTTCAGGCAGAAAAGCACAACACCGCCCGCGGGGCCAGCTCCGGGAGCAGGGAATCCACCGAGTTCCCCGGCCCCTGTGCAGAACCCCACAAGTACAAGGCCCCGGGGCCCCTCTGGGATGCCCGCCCATCCCTCCCTCCCTCCCTCCCAAGAGACCTTCGCCCTCCTCGGGAATGAAAACCCCACCCCAGCCGGAGAGGGAAGGCTTCAGGCTTCCTGCCCTGGCTCCTCGGCCGGCCTGAGCAGAGGCACGTACCTGTTCCATCAGTTTGCAGACGCCCTCCACCAGGGAGCCCCGGACTGGGCAGGCCCCCACGCATTCCTGGAGAAATATCTCCCCGAAATCAAGGACGGACTTGGAGGGATTTGTTTCTAGTTTGTGATTGAAGTAGAAGGGGCTGGGGGGGGGGGGAGGATCACTGGCCCCAGGTGGGCTCCGGGGCCACCCACACAGCACCACTGTGGACGGGTGGCAGAGGCTAGAGGGACCCCAGACAGAACGCAGCAACCTGCCCCGGGAAGGACAAGGGCTCTCAGACCATGGCGGGGAAGGACCTGGGGTCCGTGTGCGTGGAGGTCCCCGTGCGACCTCACCCTGAAGGCAGGAGTGCGCGCTGGGCACCGTGCTGCCCACAGCACCCCACCGGCCCCCTCTCCGGGTGACGCAGGGACCCTGGGGCTGGGACCGTTAGGCCACCTGGCTGCCAAGTGGCCTCAGTGTCCTGAGGCATTAACATTCCCTCACTCTTCCCGGCAGAAGCACAGCCCCTGGAGCCAGACATCCTACGTCCAAGTCCCAGCTCTGCCACTTGCCCCCTGTGCGACCTTGGGCAAGTGTCCCCCTGCCTGTGTGATCAGGGGGGAAAACGGCAGTGCCTGGGTGTCCGAGCGCTGCATGAGCTAACGGAGCGCTTCATACGGTGCCGACTACACAGTCGGCTCCCCTAGACTCGGCTTCTCAACCCAAAAAGTGCGGCTCAAACACAGACGAGCTCTTCCCCTGCCCCAGTCACTGCCACCAACAGGTCGCCCCCCCACTCGCCCCTCCTCCAACGAGGACGCCCCC
>CM053606.1:2124900-2135843 GCA_028646535.1 Procyon lotor
CCATCCATCCATCCATCCATCCATCCATCCATCCATCCATCCATCCATCCACCTATTCATCTATCCATCCACCCACCTACCCATCCAACCAACTATCCATTTTTCCATCCGACTATCCATCCCTCCATCCCTCCCTCCACCCAACCAACCACCCATCTATCCATCCATCCATGCACCCGTCCTTGTGGATGGGGGTAGAGTGGTGAAGGCAATGGAGGGTCCCTTCCAGAGCATACAGGGCCCTGGGAAGGCTAACATTGGGCATCTTAGCTGGGACGGTCAAGGTAGGGTTTCTCCAATCACGTGATTAGCTCTGAGACCTGAAGGATGAGGAGACCCCAGCCACTTGGAGAACAGAACAAATCCTGTGATTTCTTCTTGGGCCAAATCCCAGAAGATCATTGTGAGCACTGGACCTTTTCCCCTCCTTTTTTTTTTTTTTTTTTTTTTTTAAATGTTACCTTTAATTCCTGGAATTAAAGGTAACATCCCTCCCTCCTTGTTTGTCTAAATCCTTGTGACAAGAGGTCCAGAGGAAGGCAGTAGAGGGCTGGGACACAAAGCGGGCGCTGTCCATTTTCCTGTTCTATCATCCAGAGAAGATGCCCTTCGTCCTCAAGGCTGCCAGAAGGCTGCCATGCTTCCAGACATTGTGCACACAGCCTAGGCAGGAAGAAGGCAGGAGGGGCAAAACCACCTCTTCTCGAAGGTTTTTCTTTTGATTTGGAGGGGACACACTGCTTAGGGACTTCTGCCTAGACCTATTTGGTCAGGATGATATGACGCAGTCCTTTCCCTCGTAGCTGTGAGGGACGTTGGGAAGCCACCATTCTGACCTGCCGGCCGTGGGTGTAAAGGAGGACAGGGAGGCAATCGGAGAGACCCTACCCCAGGGGGTGTCTGTCTCCTTGCCCCGGCTTCTCGCACTGTGTTCACGTCTGCAGCGCAGAATCACCTTGTGCTGTTACATTGCTCACACTCACCTGTCCTCCTCCTGTACCAGTCAGCAGGTTGGGGGCTGGCACGGTGCCCGGGGGTCTTTCTCCCCTTTGGCGGAACAAAGTCCCTTGTGTGAGGAGGGGCCCTGTCCCTCTGGGCACAGCTCACCTCCCCCTGCACCAGCCTCACCACGTGCTGTCTGCCATTTTGAAATGTTTTCTTATTGCACCAGTCGGACCCCATGGAGTCCCTGTGCTGTGTAATTATCTTGAGGGGCAGGACCTCAGTGTCTTCCCTTTTACCCCCACATTTAACACCAGGCCCCACAGTCTCCCTTGGTCCATCCCTCCAAGCCCATGATGAGGACCCTGTGGCATTCGCTTCCCCACTCTGCCTCCTGGTCACTTAGGATTCCTTTCCCAAGGTCTCGGGGGTCGAGTTCCAGGGCAGACTCTGAGCAGGAGGGACTGCTCGGCAGGTTTCGGAGGGTCACGGGCTTGAACACCCACTCCCTTTCAGCAGGCTCACGAGGTTCACCGGGGTCCTGGCCTCCTCCAGGAGAGCTCGGTAAACCCCCGGTAAAGTGTTTACCCAACAGACAGGCTGGAGGTCCTTCTGGAAACATGCATTCCCTGCTGGAGCGACTCGTAAGGAGTCAAGAGCAGGCACAGCGGAATCGTGCTCTGGCTGGGCCTCAGGCCAGGGTCCCGCCCATGTTTGCAGGCCTGCTCACACCTATGTGACCCGACACCCAGACCGTCCACATGGACCCTCTCCGGCTCAGGCCTGTCGGCTCGGGCACCCTATCTCTCCAGCGCCGTCCTCTGCACGCCCCGAGCTTCTGCAGTCGGGGACTCGTAAGTCAGGAAGAAAGGAGCTTTTCTCAAAACCAGCTTTTCTCTCTTTCCCCACAGATGCGTGGCCGGGCTGTGGGCCCTCGAGGCCCCCGGAGGTCCCCCTCCCCAGATCTTTAACAACGTGTATTTTAACCTCTGTGTCGGTTAAAACTATGCTGTTTTCTTGATTCACCTGCACCTGGGAACTTTCATTATTGTCGTTATGGAGTCAAGGCTCAAATGTAATTCTTCTCACCCCACCGGTGTCCTGGTGCAGTGGCCAGTGAGGGGACAGAAGGTGAGGTGTCCCGGGGGTCTGTGATGGGAAGGAGCATCCATGGGGGGCAGAGAGGGCACCAGGGCTTGGGGACTCTGAGCAAGGTTGTGGGGCAGCTTCTACTCCTGTTTCAGTAAACAAAGCCCGTGTCCGCTCTGTGGGGGCTGGATGACCTCGGGGAATCTCTCCTGCAGGCGGTGCCCAGGGCTGGGCTGCAGCGTGGCTGGAGGGCGATGTCCCCTCTGCAACAGGCAGTGGGTGGGAGATGCCCTTTGCTTGTGGATGGGTTGGGGGTTTGCTGAGCTCTCCTCCTGACGTTCGGACAGGTCCTGTCCTGGCGTCTGGGCTGGCCAGGGCGGCCCCTGCTCAGCCTGCTGTGGACCCTGATGCGAGGTGTCGGCACTGGGGAGGGAGTCGACGCCCAGAGCACAGTGCTCTCCGGCGAGCCTGAGAGCCAGCAGACTTGGATCTAGCCCTGGGTTCAGTGCCACCCCCCGGTGGGACCTGGGGCAAGGGGCCCACTGTCTCTGGACCTGCAGGGAGCGGGGGCACTGGGGCCCGATGACCACGAAGTCAGCACCACTGTTCTGCTTGCGGCTTCTGGAGGGTGTGGCGGAAGCTCGGGGTGTGTGACCGTGACACTCAGGGCTTTAACCTGTGGGTCTGAGTCATGATGCCGTCATCGGCAGCAGGACTCAGTTTCCCCCAGCCCCTCAGCAGGGCCCCGTGAGCTATTACCCTGGCCCTCTGTCGGGGGCACCTGGGAACTGCCTCTCTTCACGGTACCGAGCTCCCCAAGACTCGGCTTCCCCTGCCGCAGAAGGACTTCGTGGGGATCCCTTCCTGTGCCTGGTGCATGGCTCAATCTTAGTATTTTCTGTGCACGACGAGTGAGCCCGCCCAAGGCCTGCCTGGAAGGTTCTGGCTGCACCCTGATGCTCAGGGAAGAACGGTACAACAAAGCCTCCTCAGGGCAGCAGGCGCCCGTCACAGGGGGCTCCCGGCAGAGGCCGGACTGCGTAACTGCCACCACCCCCCCGCCCCAGGTGTGCGCGGCACTTGCCCGGATCCGCTCCTTGCCCTGTCCCCACTGTTGTGTGTGACCTCATGTCACAGAAGAAGAAAGGGTCTCTAAGTGGTTGATGAGCTTGTCTAAGTGGCAGGACCCGGGCTTGGACCCACGGCATGTGACATCGTTAGGGACACACTGGCCCGCAGCCCGGAGACTGTCTCTGCCATGAAATCTTGATTCAGCATCAGAGGCGCAGGGCCGCGGGGACCAGGGGAACCAGGGACCTCGACTCCCTGGGGGCAGCCCAGTGCTGGGTCCCGTGGGGCTGGGGAAGGCCCGGGATCCCCCACGGGCTCACCTTTCCTTTAACATCGAGCGACTCTACTGTCACCCTCAATGAGGGCAGCTCTGTCCCCCCAGGGGACTCTTGCAAAGTTCGGAGGCATTTTTCGTGGTTACAACTAGCATGTGTGCTCACGCTCTTGGGACCGCGGCCAGGGCACCCAAGCAGCGTCGTGTCTGAGCTCCAGCAGAAGCATGAAGGTGCTGGGGGGAGGGTCCCTTAGCTTGGCTGTGAGCACGAGGTGGTGACATATTGGGGGTGGACCCGGAGAGGTGTCTGCTACCCATTCCCCCCTTCTCCAGAGTACCCTCCTTCTTGGCCGTTCCCTGATCAGGGCAGGGATACACAGCCCACTGAGCCCGGACCCATCATCGTGCTCTCTGAGCGCCTTGACCTGGGACACAGACACCCAGGTCAGCGTCCCCGTGTCTTTCAAACAAGACTTGTTGCTCGAGGGTGGGCATCTCCAGTCAGGGCACGGAATGGCTTGACAGCAGAGGGAACAATGGGGCAAACGCGCCCGAGTTTGAGTTCTGAGCTTTGCCTCGAAGCCACTCACCTCCCCGCTGAAACCAGCCGGGGTGGGTGGGCTTCTCCCACTCTCAACCAAAAGGTCTTGTGTGCTGAGCTGGTGTTCCTGATGGTGTGGAGACCTTCAGCTTGTCTGACTGGTGGCCTTGCCTGGGACCCTGGCCAGCCCACGGTGGGGTCCCCAAAGGAAACTAAGAAGTGACAGGATGTCCTGATTTCTGGTGGAACCCCAGCAGGAGGTCTAGGATGTGCGAGCCCTCGAACGTTTGCATGCTTGGGAGCTGGTTGTTTGGGGACAGAAACGTTATCTTGAGGGTCCCTGTCCCTGCGCTCGGGATGAGGGCTGGGGGGGCTCAGGGATTGTCCTAGATGCCCCGGGCACACAGCATCACAGCTGCTTTCTTTTGCTTCATTCCCCAAACGTTTGGCACTGTGATAACTAGAAGTATTTCCATTCCTTGTTATGGGCTGAATAGTGTCCTTCCCACAAATTCAAGTGTTGAAGCCCTGACCCCAGGACTTTAGAACATGATTGTATTTTTAAAAATTTTTATTTATTTATTTATTTGACACTGAGAGAGATCACAAGCAGGCAGAGAGGCAGGCAGAGAGAGAGGGGGAAGCAGGCTCCCCGCTGAGCAGAGAGCCCGATGCGGGGCTTGATCCCAGGACCCTGAGATCATGATCTGAGTCGAAGGCAGAGGCTTTAACCCACTGAGCCGCCCAGGCGCCCCCCATGATTGTATTTTGAAAAGGGGTCTTTGAAGAGGTAATTAAGGTAGAATGAGGTCATGGGGGGGATCCTGACTCTGTGTAACCCACACAGAGGGATGATGTGAGGGCACCCACGTCCCAGCCCAAGATGCTCAGAGGAGAGGAGACGGCCCCCCTCCACGCCGAGGAGGGGGGCCTCAGGAGAAACGAACCTGCCCACCCCAGGACCTCCCAGGACGGGGAGAGGCCACGTGTGTGTGAGGCAGACCCCTGGAAAGCCACACGCCTTCTAATGCCAGCCCGTGGCTGGCGTGCACCCGGGATCGCACTCCAGGAACAAAGGCAGGACAGGTCGCCAAGCAGATTTGGGGAAACAAGAGACCCCAGGGATGCCCCTTCCCTTTCATTGGTTCGCCCCGTCTCCCTGTTTTCCTTTTTAAAATTCTTATTTAGGATTGTTCTTTGGAGGTCAGAACACTGTTGGGGGGAAGGTGACGGGCTTATGGGGCCCAATTCCATCTCCAGACTGGGTGGCCGGTGGAACCTGCTGCCTAGGGTCTGAGAGAGGAGGAGCCGACCCCGCAGGGGTGCAGGGAGGCAGGGGAGGGCCCTCCCGTCCTGGCGAGACAGATCTCCCAGGTCAGAAGCTGAGCTCTGGTACCCACACAGGGAGGGAGGGGCGAGGAGGGGGGGCAGGGTTCCGCTGAAGCCTCTGCTCAGGCAACACCAACCCCAACTTGGGGGAAAAAAGACAAGGAGCAAAGGTGTGTACGCAGTGTCTAGTCCCCCCTCTGTGAAGAAGGAAATGTAGACGACACTGAACAAAGAGTCTCTCGAAGGTCTCGGTAATTATCTGGGCAGTTGCAGCTCGGCGGGTGAAGTTTAAATTTGTTTACATCTCTGTCTTAAAAATTATCTTAAAAAACATGTTATTTTAATAATAAAGATAAAATTAGGAAAATAAAACCTTGTTTCCCTTGCGTAGAGAAAGCGATGGAGGGATGAGCCTTTGGCGTCTTCTACCCGGGCTCTTTGTCACTTGCATCGATGGGGACTCAGACGTACCACGAGGTCGGCTCGGGGTCCCACTTCCCCGTTTGCAAAGGAAGAACATAGGAGCACCTTCCTGGGGCTTTCGGGTAAGGACCACAGTGAGGTCATCCCCTTGCTGTCCTGGGCATACCCCGTGCCCCCGCACATGTGAGCTACTTTTACGACTAGGATGACTCTCTGGCCAGAAGCGTCGCTCAGGGGCCAGGAACCTGGGTGAAAATCCTGCTGATTCACTTCATGGTGATCATCTTCCTTTATTGGAAAGCAGGTCCTACCTTCTCTGTTGGAAGCGGGTTTTGGCGGGGGGGGGGGGGGAGCTGCCTGAAGGAAAGCGATGCCCCCTCCCCTGTCTCCTGGGGTCGTCTGATGCTGTTTCCCCGCAGCTCGGCGTCTAGCCCTGGATCAGACTGGGTCAGGCACAGTCGAGACAGAAAGGGTAGGGGGGTCCCTCCAGCCCAAACCTCTGGGGAACCGACTTTGTGTGTGTTCGGGGAAGGGGCTTCTCCAACAGCCCAAAGTCCTGAGTTTGAGGTGGGGGAAGTGTTCCGGGTGGGTGTGTCCCCCCAGCCGGGGAATCCCAGGCCTGGGCGTGATCTAGACTTGCCCCGTTCTGATCTCCCGTGGGGGGTCACTCAGCCACGCTGATCCGAGCTCCGCCTCTAAATGACTGCTATTCATCCCCACTCCTGAAAAGGATGCTTAGTGTTATATTTTTGTTGTTGAGTGATATTTAGCTTTCTGCACACAGGCCCCCCCCAAGGAAGGCTTTGATGGCTTCCCACTTCTCATGTGTTTGCCCCGAAGCAGTCAAGCATCTGAGCTGCCCAAGACCTTGTAAAAACAGCAAGAGATGCTCTGTGAGTCTTTTTTTATCAACGAACAAAAGACCCAAACAAGACCAAACCTTTAAAATTCTTTCTCTTTACTTGTAGAATGCAAGCACGTGTTTAAACGCCTTCCACGTTGGGGAGGGGGGGGCACAGTCAGAGGCTTTGGTCCAGCCCTCACCTCCCTGTCCCCACTGGTTCCCGGAGGGGCCACTTCTACCTCTGCTGTCCTTCCTGTGCTCATAAAACACGCTCTAAAGACCCAAGCAAACAAAGGTCCCTTGAGATGAGGACTCTAAAACCAGCAGGCACCGCCATAAAGAGACACATCGGGAGCATCCATCACAATGTCACTGGGACTCGAGGGCTTACAGTCATTTCAGCTCGGAGTTCTAAAGCAGCTCGTGCCAAAAGGGATTCCTTAAATCCCATCTATGCCCACGTGGGACGGGCGGCGACGTAGCTTTCCCGACGTGTCCCGGACTGAGTATTGTTGGCCCCGACAGGTGTGCGCCCTTGTGGATGGTGGATGCTCAGGGCAGACAGGAGTCCGAAGGTTCCTGGTCATTCTCTCCGACGCAGTTAACAGAGGCAGAGCATTTCTGTGGCGGGAACACGCGCTCATCTACCCCCAGGTCTGTTCTTGTTTGAGGTGAAGACGTACAAACACCTCTTATAAAAGGAGTTCTGCTTCAAATCCTTTTTTAAAATCAGGAGGAAGCACACATTAAGTTAAAAGCACAGATTCGCTTTTTAAAAGACGCAATGTCACGTTTTTAGTGTGAAAACCTTACTCTCTCTGGCTCGTAGGATAGGGCGCGGAGAGCTCGGTCACCCCGGTGTTAGTTTTCCGTGTGACATTGCTCTTTCTGTTCTTGGAAGAGTGAGAAAAAGATAGAATGCCGAAGAGAACGGTGACTATAGAACGCCAGATGCCAGCAGCAGGGAAGGGTCGGCGGCCACCGCAGGCCTGGATGTGAGCGGGAACTGTGCCATGCGGGGGCCCTGGGGCTGGGGGGACCCGGGGTCGGGGGTCTGGGGGAGCCCCATGGTTGGGGGCCTGGGGGAGCCCTGCGGTCGGGGGTCTGGGGGAGCCCCGGGGTCAGGGACCAGGGGGAGCCCTGCAATCGGGGGCCTGGGGGAGCCCCGGGGTTGGGGGTCTGGGGGAGTCCCGGGGTCAGGGGCCAGGGAGAGCCCTGCAGTCGGGGGCCCGGGGGAGCCCTGCAGTCGGGGGCCAGGGGGAGCCCCGCGGTCGGGGGCCCGGGGAAGCCCTGCATCGGGGGCCTGGGGGAACCCTGCACCGAGGGGGGTGCGTTTCTGCTGCCAGCAAACTCTGCGAGGCAGGTGTTCACGGCCGCCCCAGCCTTGGAGGCCGCCCGACTTTCTACCCGTCTGCACACAGACGGCCCAGCTGAGCACACAGTGGGGAGTTCTCTGTCTTTGAGCCATTCAGTCAGTTCCAAATAAGGTCATCCTAATCTCAGAGGAGTGTCTTCACTTCCCGTGTGAATCAACCTTGCGATCCGTGGAAGTGGCAGGAAAGTCGTGTGTGCCTCGCGCTCTCGTCTCTGTGCGGCGTGGGGCTGGGGAGAGGGAGGGAGGGAGCTCTTCCTCCATGGCCCGGTTCCCACTGTCCTTCCCGGTCTGGGGGAGCTGCTTCCCATTAATAATGGTTAATAATGTAATAATAACAGTGATCAAGTGCGTCGCGGTTAATGCAGGGGAGGCGGTTGCGCATGACACGGATCTTCCCGCCCGCGGCGTCTGCGTGGACAGTGACGTTGGCAGATCCGCTGGTCTGTGACTGGGTTGAGCAAACGAGGTCACGCACGGCCAAGCAGAGGCACCTGACTGCCCTGGAAATGTAGGACCCGATTCCTGCGCGACAAATGGAACGAGGCGGACGCGGACCCTCACACTCAGTGTGGCCCCGGCAGCCAGCCTCTATCGAAGAAAACTTAGGTGAGCTTTTGGTTAAAACACAAGCGATCCTGGCGTTTGCACGCCCAGCTCAGGAGCCTGCTGGTTGTGGGCCTGGAAGCGAAGCGGCAGTGTAGTGGAGGGGGGGGGTCAGCTTCCTTGGGCGTCTCCAAGGGGCTTCCGGGGGGAGGCCGACGACATCGTGCAGCTCCCAGCACGGGAGAACTCCACGGAACTTTGACAGCGTAGGCGTTCGTGGCCCCAGCGGGGTAACGGGGACACCTTGCCAGGCCGCTGAGTGCCCCCCGGCTGGGGGACCCTGAGTCCTGGCAGGAGATCCCGGGAGGGGAAGGCGGGCTCCTGTTCTCGAAGGGGCTGCTCACAAGTTGGGCACAGTCACGGCTCTGACACACGACGGGGGGGCTGCCGGGCCGGGCGGGGCAGTGACTCGGGCCTCCTGGGGGCGCTGGGTGAGGGGCTCCTCCGTCGGGCCCCGGGCTCGGCCTTTTCTGCGGGTGGCCGTGCCAGGGCCAGGCCCTTCATCAGGGACACGGAGAGCTGGTAAGTTCAGAGTCCTGACTGGGACCCAGGACTGTGTTGGACCCAGAGTTTGCGAGGCAGCTGGAGCCCTGGGGGACGGAAGTGCCGAGGGGGCACATTTAGGTCACAGGAGACCCTCTAGGTGACCCTGTTTAGGAGACCACCCTGCTGGGTGCCGGCTGGTGGGATGTGAGATGCGGCAACACCACGGAGACCTTGGGGCAGTTTCTGGGCAAGATTCTTTCTCGGGGTCTTAAAGAAAACCTCCTTTACCCTTCACATCAGGACATGTTTTCTGTTTGGTTGGCGCCCACCCACATCGGTCAGTATCATCGCAACTAAAGTCATGGGTCTCCTGGCGCTGGGGTCTCGGAGGCGTCGGGGTCTTGGAGGCGTCGGGGTCTCGGAGGCATCGGGGTGGAGCCCGTGTCGACTTTCCACACAAGTCAAATGCTCCTGCGACCGGCATTCTCTGTTTCAAGCCGCTCCTGCTTCCTGCTCTTCGACTTGGAAAGGAGCCCTTCAGAAAATGCCCCCCCATCATGTAGGGTAAACTGAGGCAGAGAGGCTTAGGAGGGAGGCCTGCGGGTCCGCCGCGGGTGGGGCCCAGCCCAGGGGCTCCTCCGACTCCGTCGATACCCAGCGGATGACTGCTGAATACATTTTTCTCCAAAGCTGAATAAATGGGCCTTTCCAGAAATTTAGTAGGGGAATAAACCACAGAAGAAAAATCAAAACACTTAGAAAAAGTCTTTTAATGTTTTTATTTACACCGTACATGAACATAGCCGCTCGGTTCAGGACTGGAGCTGTTACATCATTTATAGCCACAGGACCAGTTCCTGACGCGCTGTGTTTTCCAGTTTCACAGGCCCCGGAGGCACCGGCTCTCTGTTCCTTTCTGCCGCGGAGAGAATGAGCGTCGGAGCCGCGGCCGGAGGGGAAGGGCGGCTTCCCCCGAGCTCCAGAAGGGAAGGCGGCCCCGAGTCGCGGGAGGCAGACGCCGCACGGATGTAGGACAGCAGAGTGGTTTATAATGGAAGGATCGTAACTTATTTTGACACTGATCATGTATTATTCAGCTTGAGTAAAAATAAACCTTATTAACCGGGAAAATAGATCCCCTTCTCAGCCCACGCTATGCCAACTGCTACTTAATAGCGACGATCAGGACAGTAGCGGAGTTTGCTCAAACATCTGATGGGCGCTCAAGGAATCAAATCCCTCGTGGGGAAGAGATGTACAAACACGCAAATGCAACTACATAATGCGCTTGGCCTCCCCCAGCAACGGAGCCCGGGCTGCTCTGCTGGGGTCACATCCCGACGGGTCACCCCTGCCGGGCCCTGCGGGGGTGGGGTCAGCCGGGCCTCCTGTTGGCGCAGGTGGGGTCAGTCATCTACTCGCTCATTCACTCATCCTGCTATGTGACACCAAGTCTGTGCCAGGCGCCCTGACCCACAACCCCTCCCCCCGTCCCCCTGGGGATCCTCCCAACTCCATAAAACAAGTATTACTGGCCTTAATTTTGCAGAAGACAGAGGCTTGGAGGCACGTGAGCCGTGGATGCCAACCGGTGACCTCCTGCCCTAAGCCCTCCCCAACCTCCCAACCCGTTGATGGCCCCATAGTGCACTGAGCAGTGTCTCCCCAAGTTCGTGCCCACTGGGAACCTCAGAATGTGATCATATTGGAAATACAGTCTTTGCAGGTGTTGTCCAGGTAGGAAGGGGCCAAGCTGGATGAGGGCAGGCCTGGATCCAGTGACCCGTGTCCTTGTGAGATAAAGGAGACACGCTGGAGAAGCCCCCGTGACAGCAGAGACCCGAGGGGGCGTGTCTGTAAGTCAAACACACGGAGGACTGAGGGTTGTCACCCGAAGCTGGAGAGGGTCATGGGGCGGATTCCCCCTCAGAGCTTCCAGAAGGGTCCAACGTGCCGACACCCTGGT
>CM053606.1:2136343-2158873 GCA_028646535.1 Procyon lotor
CCCCAACCTTACCAAGGAAACCCCTGTGGACTTGCAAATGGAAAGCATCTGAAACTGGCATCCAACTTGGCCCCACCCGCCCACCTATGAACCAGCCTGATTCGTGAGTTCTCAGAATGTTCTAGAAGAGGAATGTGCTTGGGGCTGGCCTTGGCACGCAGACACCCCCGTGGAGAGGTCGGTAAGTGCCAGGCTCTGGCACTCGCGCTGGAAACGCAGGCTGGCCGGGTCAGCCTAGGAGCTTGCGGGGCCCGGCGGGGGGCCCGGCTCAGCCGCCGCTCGTCCTCGACCCAGAGACCGTGGCCCCTCCTCTGGCGCGGGGCCGCCGACCGCCGCCCCCAGGGGTCTGGGCCCTGGCCTGGGACACCTTGCGGGCAGGGGCCAGCTCAGCCGGGGCCTCTGGGTTGAGAAGCCCTTTCCTCCACCCGCCCTGTCCCTGCCGAACCTCCAGGCTGAGGGTCTCAAGAGTCAGCCCACAATGAGGAGGGCCACCTTCTGCTAAGACAGAGGAGGGCTTAGGACCACGTAGCCCAGAAGCTCGGTAATGGCCAAGGCCGCCCAGGTTCCCCTGGACCCCAGTCTTGGAAAACAGGTGCAGAGAAAGTAAGCAGGCCAGCGTGCGTCTGGAGCCGGCTGGTGCCCTTTCTTGGTCCTTGGCGTCGGGCCTCCCTGTCTCATCGCTGTGTGTGTCGTCCGCAGGAAACCTGGGCTTACCTCCTTCCGAGGAGGGGTAGCTTGTCGGGGGCGGTCCCACAGGGCCGGGTGCTGGGGGCCCAAGGGAGCCCTCCCCCCGAAGGCCCGGGGGTTGGCCGTCAGAGCAGGGAGGTGCCAGCAGCCCTGACCTCCCTTTCTCTCCTGCATTTCCCTCAATTTCGTCTCGTCCCTGTGGGCGCGGCCCAGGCCCTCCACGCTCCCCAGCAGGGAGCTCTGGGACACAGGTCCTCAGCGCGCGTGGGTTTGGCTTTACTGTTTCTCCCGACACTGTATTTGGGAGGAATCTGGCCTGGCCTGGTGGCCTGAAGCCCAGGGAACACCCCCGCGGACAGAGGGCGAGAGAGCCCAGGGTCCTGGCCGGATGCCGTGAGGCCGGGCAGCCTCCCTGCTCTGAGGGAGAAGCAGATGCATGTCGCCCACCTATTTCCTCCAGAACCTCCCAGCAAAGCCCTGAATGCAGAAGGCCATCACCCAGTGACCTGCAGGGGACCCGGCGGGGCAGCGGGAGGCGTGCACCTCAAGCTTGGGGGGTGGGGGGACCCGGGCTCCCCGTTGGTCCCTGTTGAGACGTAGGAGCATCTCAAGGTGCAAAGCTTACAGGCCCGGCTGGTGGTCACAGGCCGGCTCCGTGGGGCAGGCGACGGGTGGCCTGCAGGGACCCCAGCCGCTGGTCAGTTCGCGTCCTGCGGTCCGGCCGGGGTGGGGGCTGCCACCAGGCTGCCCGGAGACTGGGGCAAAGGCGCCCTCTGTCGCCTGTTTGGGGGACGCGTCCTTCCTCCGGAGCTCCCGGGGAGCCTGAATGCCGATGCACGCCGACCTCACACGTCCCAGCCTCCCCAGAATCTATCTGCCTTTTGGGAACCTTTAAAATAGAGTCAAGCCTTTCCCGCTCCCGTCTGACTTCATACAAACAGCGCGGTCCGTGAAGCGTGAGAAGTTTTAAAGCATTTAAGTGGCAGCGCGTATCTGGGGAGGGGACTCGGGGCCGGGGGTGGGGATGGACATTGTCCTACTAAGTCGGTGTTCGTAGAAAAGCAACCGACGATGTGGCCGGAATGATGAATCTGCTTCCCGGTGGCCTGGCGTCTATGCAGAGCACGAGCATTCCCGAACAGCTCCGGAAACAGTGGGGGCGCGTCTTCCCAGGGCGGGCTCTCCCCTGTGCCGTCCCAGCGGGGCGTCGAGGGCAGGGCTGAGGGTGCTGGGGCGGCCGGGAGCCAGCGGGGGCGCAGGGCGCGGGGATGCCAGGCTCTGTCCTCACGATTGTCCCTCGAACCTCCCAGCTTCGGGAGAAAGCTTTTCCTCCCCAGGCTCAAAACTGCCCGTGTGCATTCAATCACTTTTAATAAACATCTTTAAATGCTTTATGGGGGTGGGGTGGTTTGGGTTTTTTTGTGGATTTTCTTGCATGTGTCTTAGTGTCTAAAATGTCAGTTTTCCACCTGGGGGCGGATGCGTGGTATTTTTTTTCTTCCTCTGCAGTAATTTGTTTATCCTTCTTGTGACTCGCTGTGGGAACGGTTACGCCCTCGAGTGTCCGTCAGGCTTGGTCCACTGTCCGATGCCAGCCCTCCACGTGGGTCTCGCCGGGTAGACAAGCTGTGTGGGCGGCCCTGGGGTCCCCAGGGCTCCAGGAGGGGAGACCCCGTTCCCAGGGGGGTGCACAGAGGTCCTTCACCAGCAGGACAGAGCAGGAGGGACAGGTGGCGGGGGAGGAAAGGGTCCCCTTAATAACCCCGCCGGCACTCCCCATAACCTGAGCCTTCCCTGGCCTTCTCCGTGGGGACCTGGAGAGGATCTCGGGAGACCCTCCAGCAGGGTCCCCTCTGAGCAGCCCGGGGCCTCCTTTTAAATCTGGGGACCGTGCTGACCTCTGGGCCAGACCAGAAGGAAACTGTCCCCACTCAGCCCGCTGTGCGGATCGCTAACAGTACGGGAGGCATTTCCAAGGCCCGCGGGCTCAGCTTCGCTGGCTAAGACCGTATGAGTCCCACACTCAGGGAGTAATTGATGGAGGGCCCAACAGCTGTGGGGCTGCGGGATGGGGGGTGTGACCCAGCCGGAGAGAACAGCCCCTGGTGCGCCCCGGGGGGCTGCTAGGACTCCTGAAAGTAGTGTGTGTGGCCCACCCTTGGTGGGTGAGTCCCTCTCCCCATCTGGTGTCAGGCAGTCGGGACGAGCACCTTGTTCTGTGCATAGCCCGGTCCCACAGAAGCCCCTCACCCTGACCCCCCACCATGGGGATGTGGGCTCCGGGGACAGACTGGTCTGTGGACGGAATGTGTGACCTCGGGGCGAGAGATCCCAGGCCAGGGAGAGAGGGCTGCAACCCTGGGCCGTCGGGTCGCTGTTTGGCTTCTCAAAAAGGCCTTTCCTCTAGGGAACTTCGGAGAGCAGGCCGAGCCTGCACAATAGAGCCACAGAAATGCAAGGTGACCGGGCCAGGCTGGGGGCAAAGCCGGGAAGGACCGGAGCCGGAGCCTGGTGCGTGCAGTGGGGGCACGGCAGTGGTCACCTGGGGCACGGGAGCCTCGGCACTCTGGCCCCCTTCCCCGCCGTGAGCCCCGGGGCGACGTGCTCCCGGGCGGCTGGTAAGCCAGGGAGGAGGGTGCCGGCCGGTCCCTCTGGCCAGCTGGGTCCTTGAGCGCAGAGCTGGAGGCCCGGGGCAGCCTCAGAGGGGGGCAGGCTGGCCCTGTGAGGCCCCGGCTCCAGCGGGAGTCTCTCCCCCGGCCCTTGCTGAGGGTTTCAGGGCCCCCCGGGTGCCCACGGGGCGAGCCGGCGGACATGGGACGTGTGAACCGCAGCCACCAAGCCAAGTCTGGCTGGGGGCTCCCCGTCCCCACCCCCAGCCCCGCAGAGGGCGAGCGCCTCTCCCCTCCTACGGGCCACCTGGACGTTCTTATTACCTCTGCAGGTGTCACTGGGAAAGTAGCTCGCTCTCCGCCTGCGCCCCATTGTTCTCGGGCTCTCTTCTAGGTCATTTTACATTTTCACCTGATCCCGGTAATTCTGTAAAACGTTCCCAGGCCACAAGGCGACCCCACGGCAGCTGGTGTGTCGTCCCCGCTCACAAAGCTCAGATGCGAGTTCCTCTCCATTCTGGCGCTGGTCCTGGGTGCGGGCAGGTCCGCGGCCCCCGGGATGGCACTGACGCCTGTGCCCGGGCCCCGTCCTCCACCCCTGGCCCAGGGTCCACGTCGGCTGTGGTCGCGGTCTGCCCGAGCCCGGGGCTCCCCGGGGCACGGGCACCTGCTCAGGGGAGGGTGGGGGCCGCACGGGCTCGGGGAGGGGGCCCGCCCGCAGCGCCCACAGGCAGGCGAGCTTCCTCGGGGGAGGCTGAGGCCCCGCCGCGGGCGGCCGGGCAGGCGTCTCTGCGACCGACCGGGGAGCCTCACCAGAGCGCCGGGCTGAGAGCCCCTGCGGCGGGAGACAACAAAAAATAAATATCAAAAGAACATTTGAAGAGCTCAATAAATTGATCATATCCCAGTGAACCTTCACCCTCATAACGATGGGACTATTTAAATGCTAATGTCATTTTTAAAAAAGTCAATTACAGGAGTTTTGAAGCAATGAAGTCAGCTTTCTCCTGGCTCTCCTCCCGCCAGCTGCCCCCCCTCCCCCGCCGTCTGCGGGCACCCTGCATCGAGCACCCCCTCCGAGTGGTCCCGGGCATCGCATCAAGCCCGGACAGACCCCAAAATGTCCGCAGGCTTGTGAGGACTGGAATGCACATGCTGATAAGGGGGCAGCCCGCCCCACCCGTGGGCCCCACCAGGTCCCCAAGGGGGGAAATGGGGGGAGACTCCCGAGCCTCCCTGAAGGTCAGCCCCGGCCATGCCCCCTCCCTCCTCTCGGCGGGCTTCCCCGCCCACCCTGTCCAGCCGAGCCCTCTGGGCTCCAGAGGGGATGACAGGCTCCCCTGAGGCTGGGAGGGGACAGTTCGGGGGCTGCCGGGCCATCCCAAGGGGCAGTGCATGGGGCCCCGGGAGGAGGGTTCTGAGCGCTGCTCCCCCTTAGGGGCCTGGGGGTCTCGAGCACACACCTCTACCTCCCACGGTCCCAACGCCAGGCTGGCTGCCTGACCTGCCCCCGTCCCCACAGGCTCCCGTGGGCTGCACTTCACTCTCTTGGGCCTTTCTCCAACGAGGGAAACAGAGGCACGGAGGGCAAGGGGCCTGCCCACTCACATGCTGTCGGGAAAGAGCCGGAACCCGACGCCTGCTCAGGGCCCCGCAAGCCACACAGTGTGGAAGCCAAGCTTCTGTGCCAGAAGGGGCCGTCCCAGAGACCCCAGGTGTCCCGTCCGGGGGCCCGACCTCTTGCGCCCCTGAGGAACCGGTCCATCCCAGCCTTAAGGGGACGGAGACCCACTTCCCCGCATTTCAGGGCCTATGCTGCTGAGTGCTGCCCTGGGTGCTCCCACCCGGCCCCTTGGGTGGGCAGTGGGCAGCCCCAGCAGGTCCGGGACGTCCTCTGTGGCGTGAGGTGCTGGGTCAGGGTCAGGGGACAGCCGGGACCCCATTTCTACTCCTCATTCTGCCTCTTTTCACCCCACCGGCTAGTGCTTGAGGGACTTTAACCCCGAGCATTCACGGTGCAGGTGAGGGACCCCCGCCGGGATCCAGGCGTCAGGGCCGGAGAAGCCAGTCTGCCCTCCCCCCTCCCTCCTGCCCCCAGCACGCATCCTCTGGGGGGGCGTTCCAGGACACCCCCCTCCTCCCCCGATGCCATCAGAGGAAAGGCAGGCGTCCTCTCCCTGCATTTGGCCAGTGCCCTGGGGTTTTGGAGGCTTCGGAATTTTCAGGGTGGGGAGCGTCCGATGGGGGAGGGAGGCCTGTGATCCCTGGAGCCGCCTCCTTACGGGGCCTCGGGGCAGGGGTGCAGCTGGCCCGCTGCCTGGACACCATCAATCCCTCACCAGTGACCCCTGCCCGGCAGCGGGTCTGGGACCCTGCTGTCTGCCTCGGGGTCTAGGCATGCGCTACTAGCCTCGGTGGAAGAGCCCCCCACGGGAGGGGAGACTGCCCGTGTGGTCCCAGCAATGGCAGGTGAATTGGGGGCCACCAGATGGGGAGGCTCAGGGCCATGGGAGTGTGGTCCCAGGCCCCTCGCTGCAGGACCGGGGTACACGCTGCCCGTGCTTGAGGGGGTGGGGGTGGGGTGGGCAAGCTGCAGGTGCACGAGCCCCCGGGGAGCCCGGATGCCGCCACAGTCTGAGGGCCCGGCCGTGATGACGGGCCCCACAGGAGACCCGGCTCTGGGGCCTCGGGGGAGGCACCTGCAAGATGGGGCACCCACCGCGCAGCAGGTAAGGGGGCTGACCCTGGGCTCCTGCCCCTGCGGGCGCCGTGCAGGGGCTGACGCCCACGTTCACAGCCATGTGCCCTCAGTGCATTCCCCCTACACGTGGCCCGGACCTCCGGCCCCCGTGCTGTCCCTCTGCCGGCTGCTCCCTGAACTCGACCCACCTTCCTGCCACACGTCGGGGCCCGTGCTGCACTAGGGTGGGGGCTGGAGCCGGGGAAGCCTGTCCCAGTATCGGCTCGGCCCGCAGTCCGCATCCCGACAACACTGGCCAGGGCTCCGGTCTCCTGTGTGGGGCTCCCTAAGAGGGCAGGTCCCGGCATTGGGCGTAGAAAATGGAAGCAAATGACAGGTCATGCCCAGCCGCCCAGCTTGGCTCTGAGCTTCCTAAAGCGTCAGCTCCTCCCACCTTCCTGTGGCCTGGACAGAGAGGGTCTCGGCAGCCCCAGGGTCCCGATGTGGAGATCCGGGCACACAGGGGACAGAGCCTCGTCGAGCCCCACAGATGGGGTGGGGCACAGATGGCCCCAGGTGCTCAAGGGATTGCTCCCTCCTGCTCTTCACACCCCTTCCGAGCCCAAACCCAGCTGAGTGTCAAGCCAGCTCTTCCCAGGACGGGGACAGAGGGACAAGCTTGGGACACGGCCAGGGCCACCATGGCCAAGCAGGCATGGGGCTCCCCTCCTTCTCCTGAGTGCTGTCCCTGCTGCCGATAAGCCGCTGGGCCTGAGCCCACGGGGTGCTGGCTGAGGGCACATCCCCTTCTCTGGGGAAAAGGGGGCTCCAGGAGGCCTCACGGCAAAGGGAGAAACTCAAGACGGGGGGCCGCGGATCACAAAATATTGCAAGATTTTCGGAGGCAGGCCCTATTCGATCCGTGAAATGGGATACGCGCCCTGAACTTGGGCACATAATACAGCTCTGTCTGGGAAGGGCCGGGAGCACCGCGGGCCCGAGCTGTCTTTCAAAGAGCGATAGTTAGGGAAATTAGTGGTGCAGAAATCCATCCCCGTCATTCATCGGGGCCTTATTAACTGTCCTACGGTGTGAGAGGGCAGCCGGCCGCCTGACCGAAGGGCCTGGGAGACACCGTCTTGTCCTCCGCACCAGGGAGTGCGCGGGAGGGACACCCCAGAGGCCGGGGACCGGCGGGGCCCAGGGACCCAGCGGGGTAGACAGCGACGCGGCTGCCCGAGATTAGGAGCAGGGGATAAGGAGCTAGCCCTGCAGGCAGCTGCCCCGTAGGATGCTCAGGAAACATCTCTGTGGTTCTGCAGCCACTGGAAGTGCAGAGGGCTGGCCCCAGGGTCCACAGGCCTCCACGGTACCTCAGGTCACGTAGACCACCGCCGGCCACCACGGGCCGGGGCCCCCCAGCCTGTGGCCTCTGACAGAACCGGCACCCGGGTTGTGGGAGCTCTAGAAGCTACAAGCGCCAGAGAAGCGTCCCGTGCGTGACAGGGAAAGGTAGCCCCTCCCGGCATCATCTGGGAGCACGTGAGAAATGCAGGCCCTCAGCGTCCAGCCCAGCCTCCCGCGTGGGGCTCCCGGGCTGTGGTCGGAGCTCTAGTCCCTTCCCACCGAGTCCTGCAGCTGAGGCGACCGGAGGTGGAGTCAGAAAGGCTGCTTTGGGGGCCAGGGAGGCCTTGGCAGGACGCGCGCCCTTCAAGGTCATGCTAATGACCTTCCGGACGGGATGAACTTATTGAGGGGAAAACACGTTGGGTTGTTTGGTGCGATGGCATCCCCGGGGCGGGCCTCGAGCCCGTTACTCAACACTCGCGTAATTACGGGCCGGAGCGCAAGGAGAGGGAGCGGGAGGCGATAGCGCGGCGGGGAGGGGGGCATGGCCTCCCCAGACCTGTGCGTTTTTAGCCCCCATGGATCAGGGCAGCGTCCGGCTCTGTGCAGGGAGCCTTTGATGGCCCGCCGCGGCCCCACCCCCGGGGAGACAGGGAGCAGGGAGAGATAAACAGCCTGCAGAGAGCCGCGCGAGCCCCAGGGCGCCTCTCTCTGCCGCCCTGCGTGTTGACAAGAGCTCTCTCGGCAAGTAGCGCACACGTAACCTTCGCCCTTGACCGCACGGTCTGGTGGCAGATAAGAACCCGGGGTGTCAGGAAGGGGAAAGGACAGGAGAAACAGTATGCCCGCCTCCCCCAAGGAAGGCTGAGACAGAGGGTGGGGAGGCCGCGGGCTCCCCTGGGGCTGGGGTGCCCAGGACGCAGGACTTGGGGGGGTGGTCCAGACGCAGGGGTGGGGCTCAGGCTGAACATCCTCTACTGACATGTTGACTGGAGGGGGCGGGACTCCAGAGGAATGACTGACCCCCTAGAGGACCTTCAAGAGGCCTCAGTGGGTCCCTGGCGGCTGAGAGGTGTGGTGAGCTCTGCGGGGGAGATAGCGAGGCCGGCCTGCTCATCTTGCTGGAATTGCCCCAAACGGGGGCATCTGACTCATGAACTTGGACTTGGGCTCAGCCTCGGCTCTGCTGTCTGTCCACAGCTAATCAGCAGGCCAGGGGACGTGCCCATGTGGAGCGTTGCACGAGGACAGGAGGGGGGGACCCTACAGACCCCGTACCCGCCCTGCCCCCCACCCCGGGCCTGGCAGGTGGCCGGGGCTCCCGGGCATTCGGACCAACACCCTGCACTCTTGAACGGCCCCTGGAGGAGAAGGGAGGGAGAGAGGGAGGGGCCTCGGCAAAGCCCCCCGGAAGGCCCGGCAGCCTGGGGCGGGTCTCTCCCCACCGGAGAAATGCGGTGTCACGCCGGCGTGATTGCGGGGACGGCGTTACGGTAACCAGGACCCACATTTGCATCACCATCCCAAAGCTTCGCCGTGTCGGAACGAAACCTTTGAAAATCGCCATGGACACTGGTTTTGATAATAATACGTGGGTAAAGGTCGTATTGCTCTCGGAGCGAGCGGTGGTTCATCCATCTGTGAAGCAGGACCGGGCGGCAACAGGAAGGAGCCGGTCGCCCGGGGCAAAGTCAGAATGCAAAGCTCATCAGAGGCGGTGAACTCGGGCGCCTCGCCGCTAAATAGAATTCCATTATTGTTTCATAAATAGAGAGATTGCGGTGCCCAGGCCAGGACCGATGATCACAGGGGACGGAGCCTTAGCCAGACTCGAGACTAGTATTTGTTTTGAGTAAGTGGTTGTCTCGGCTAATAGTAGGGTGTTTGGTCGTTAAGAGCTTGTTGAGCGGGATTTATGGAAGAATCCTGCACGGCTGTTGGTGCCGGATGCTCGGCGGTTGCCGGGAGATGGGGAGTTGGCCCCGACGTTGCTCCATCTCCCGTGGGTTTCCCACTATCTCCTGGTGAGCGTCCCCCCTTGGGAGCGGGCGGGCTCCCTCTGGCCCCGCAGAGCTGGGCTCTCTGAAGGGCACGGCCACAGCTCTAGCCCGGCTCCTCCCGGGGGCCGGAGGGGGGGCTTGGGCATGCGTGGGTGCATGCGTGTGCGCACGTGATGGGATCTGGGTACGAGAGCCTCGGTGAGGCCGTTTGTCCCCGTGTCCTCCGGGACCGGGGCAGCCCCCTCTGCGCCCCACTGAGGACGGCCCCAGTACAGGACCAGCAAGATCTGGGGGGGCAGGGGAAATGTCATCAGGTGCAGAGCCCAGCCCAGCGCCCCGTGCAGAGGGCTGCGTGCCCTCCGGGCCAACTCCACAAAGCCTCCCCAAGGGGCTTTTCTGTGTGGGGGGAGCAGCTGACAGTGTGAACCCCTCCCTCCATTCCCGTCTGTGCTCAGCCTTCTTCTTGGCTTGGGGAGCATTTCCAGACCTTCCACCTACAACTGAGCCTTTCTCTCCCAGCTTGGCTGCAGGATCCCCTGCACGGGGGCCTCTGGGCCATCCCCAGAGAGTCCGTGAAGCCTGCGGGGCTCGCGCCTAGGCCCTCTGCCCTGATGTCCGAGGGCACAGCCCCTCCCAGCTGGGGGCACCCACGTGCCCCCTCTCTCCTCCTCACAGCACCTTCTCCCTGGGAGCAGGGTCCCCAGGACGGCCAGCACCCCACAGCACGCTGGACCCAGGGAGCCTGGAGGGCAGAGACACCTCCCCCCAAGCCCCTCGGCGGCAGACTGGCAGGCCCCCGGCCGCACCTTGTGGGGCCATGTTGAGTTCTGAACTAACGAAGACTGTGACAGTCCTACAAGGACTGCCCACACAACCGGCCGGGCGCCCCCGTGGAGGGCAGGCCCCCGTGGAGGGCAGGCCAGCGCGCACCTGCAAACAGGGCCCGCCCACCTGTCCTAAGAACCTCGGGAGCGAGCTGGGGGGGCACAGGGAACGCCCTCAACCAACCTTGAAAAGCTGGACTGACCCTTGAAAAGCTGCCTCCCCCGAGGACCCGAGCTCCGGCAGACCCCATCAGAGGTCCTGTGTCCGACTCTCTTTGCATTTACGGGAGCAGCTGACGCAGGCAGACAGACACGCGCAGGCGGGAGAGACGGGCTGATGCGGGCAGGGGGCTCACCCTCGGGGGCTCACCCCTCTGGCCTCCGTTTCCCCCCTTTCCACGAGGGTGGGCTAGTCTGATCGTAGGTCGGGAGGCGTCCCCTCGGGCTCCTTGTGCCATCCGTGCCTCCAGACTTCCAGCAATGAGCTCACGCAGGTGACCCCGTGTCCAGGCCCCTCGCTGGCCCTCGTGCCCCCGGCTCCGACCCCCCGGAGCTCCAGCGCCGTGGGGGATGGGAAGATGCAGCCTTTGGTACAGGTGTGCAGCCCCCACTGATCAGAGGCAGGCCGCACGTGTGCCGGAGGAACAAAGGGCCCCTTGACTGTCACCTCCCCGGGGGCCACCCCCCCCCCCCCCCCGGTGAGCCAGCAGCCACACGCTGCCCCACTCCTGCGGCGCCGTCCGGCTCCCGGGGCCCGCACGCCGCAGCTCGCCCACCGCACGCTTTGTTTAGTCTGGGTTTCTGGGCGTCGGGCTCTTTTTTTCTCCAAATTCTTCCAAAATTCTGTAGGCTGAAGACACCACTCCTGCAGCCCAAGGGAAGAGTAAATAACCATCCTCGATGGAGAAGTTCCTGTCTCTCCCGAGGGTGGGAGCTCGCTGGGGGAGGGGGTAACTGAAGCGTGACCCCCCACGCCCCGCCGGAAGGCCTCGCGTCCGGAGGTCAGTGTTCCCAAGCCCCGGAGCTGGGGTTGGGGGTGGGGGGCTCCGGCAGCCGCCCTGCCCAGCTAAACTCCGGACTGTCCCCGGGGCGCTCCAGACCCGTCTGAACCGTGGGCTCAGACCCCAGAGCAGCAGCCTCACTCCCTTCCATCCTGGCTCAGAGCGGCGCCCGCGTGGTGGCGGGGTCCCCGCCAGAGGGACAGTTCTTGGCCCAGCTGACCAGTGCGAGGGGCACGAAGCTTCTTGCCCGGATGCCCCGCGGGGGTGCCATCAGCCCACCCCACACAGGGACCCAGGACGCGCTCCAAGCGGCGATGGTCGTGGGGGCGGGGGGCGGGCGTCTGTGACCAGGCTCAGCCCCCAGTGCAGGGTAAGCCCACCTCGTCACTTGACCAATGCTCCATGCAGGGTCCTGGGCCCCAGGAGGTAGAAGGGGGCATCTGTCTCCCCAACAGCCTCGCCTTCAAGGAATCTAAGAGAATCAGGGCAAGAAGGATGATGCAGAAAAGCTGATTAGTGCTCGTCCTCTTGTTTTATGTGCCCAGGGGACAGGCCGGGAGCGGCGTCCAGCTCGGGCCCTGCCCCAGGCCAGGGGGCTCATGCTGGCAGCTGGGAAGGAGCTGCTCAGGCTGGGGGCAGGGGGGGCGGCTTGTGCACCCTATTTAGGCATAAGGAAAGGAGGGAGCAGTTGGGATTTGGGACTGATGCCGGCAGCTACTGCCCTGCACCCCGGCCGGGCTCCAGCCGCGGTCTGTATGGCGCATCTCCCGTGGGGGGCCTCTCCAGTCCGTGCTCTCGAGCCTCGTCGCTGCTGTGGGCACTGGGGTCTGCAGGGGGTCCAGCCCCTCTTTGTGGCTCCTGGGCTCAGGGAGCCCCGTCCACATCAGTGAGGAGACGCTGACCGCAGGTGATGGGAGGACCGGGAGGCAGGAAGGATCCAGCGGGAACCAGGTCCTCACATCAAACTGAGGGGCACACGGCTGGACCCCTGCCCTCGCACAGGGCCCTTGGGTGCAGCAGGGGAACTGATGGGGGTCACAGAAAGGTCACCCCAGGGTAGGAAGGAAGCAGGAGAAAGGGGCTCAGGAGTCCAGAGGAGGAAGGAAATCCAGGAACCAACACTGAGGGGGTTCCAAAGCACCACCGAGGGGCCCCCCAAATGCCCCGAAGCAGGGAGGCCTCCAGGACCACTAGAGAAGGTCCCGAGAGCTAAACAGCAGGCGTCGGATGGTGCAGAGCAGCTGACTTCCACGGTCCGATCAGGTGCTGCTTAGCCCCTGAGAGCTGGGGATGGCTCCCTCCGCAGACCCCGCTGCCCCAGTCCCCAGCGCCCTCCCCGCCGTGGTGCAGCCTCCCTGAGGGCACAACCCCAAGCAGAGGGGCCGTCCGGGATGGAGGACACGGCACAGAGCCACACTGGCCGGTGCGGGAGCCGAGTGTGACCACCGAGTCCCAGAGACGAGGTCGGACGCAGGAAGCACCGAAGTTTTCATTTCCCTAAGTCCGTTCCCCTAACCGGATGGTAGGTCTCTGCCTCCCAGCAGTGCAGAGGGTCTGCGCTGAGACCTGAGTGTCCCCGAGGCAAGTGACGGTGGCTGCAGCCTGGCCCCTCCCATCTGGCGTCTCGCGAGCCCCCTGCCGAGGCCCCTCGGGAGACACTCTGCCCACGAGGCTTCTCGTGTCCTTGCAATGCTGCCGTCCCGTCGGCTGAGGTCAGGGCCCCTGCCCGGGAGCCGGGGTTCCAGCCCCGGAGCTGCGGGAGCCGCAGAGGGGGGCCGCGTCGTGCCGCTCTGGTCACTTGGGGGCACAGGGTCCTTCTTCTACGTGTGCGTCCGCTTGGCTGCAAGCCTTTCCTCCAGCCTCTGGGAGTGTGTCCCCAGCAGCGCGCCCCGACCTCCAGCACGAGCCATGCGTGTCAGTGACCAGTCCAGCCAGGGCTGCACGCCGTCCCCCCGGACCATCCTGCTCCAGCACCCGCTGCGCCGGCCGGGCCGTCGACTCTGCCGCTGGGGAGACGCCGAGTGTGGCTGCTCCTGCTTCTGATTCTCCCGGGTCCGCCGGGCGCGCGACGGGCGCGTGCGAGCCGACAGCTTCTGTCTCTGCCGGGACCGCCGTCTCTCCTGCCGCACCAGACGGGAGCGCGGCCCCCCGGGCGGTGGAAGGGCCACCTCCTGGTGCCCGCTGCTCGCTTTCTGTGCTCATCAGCCACACCTGTGATTGCCTCCGTGTCCCCGTCCCCTCCCCCGAGTGGGCATCCCACGGACAAACACACTGGAAAGGAGCTGGTGCTCTCGAGGACGGAGTCCCTGTGTCAGACCCAGAGGGATGTCGGGTCTCCGTCACTTGACGTGACTCCTCGGTCATCACGCCCTCCGCCGTCTTTGCAGGGACATCCCACGACCGTGAGCACCCCGGAGCTAACTGCAGGATGCCGCTGGCCGCGACGAGGGTTCGGTAAGCCCCAGCCACGGACCGCGGCCAAGGCCCACGGGGTCTGAAGCTGGTCAGGACGGGCACACTCGCCCATCCACCGGGGCGCACAGGAGGCCTGGCCAGAGAACAGGTTTCGCCCTTTGTCTGCTGGGTTATCATTCCTGACGCTGAATAGGCCACGGACCCAGGGGGGCCCGGGATCCAGAGAGCTCCCCAACCGGCTCGCTCACGCCTGAACCACACTCCGTTTCCGCCCCACGTCCGGAGACCTCTTCCCCCAGCCATTCCCAATCCAGTCACATCGCCCAGCACCCTCGGAGCCTCAGGGGCCGCCCCTTCTCCCGCTTGGGCCCCTCCCTCGGGAGCTGGCGCGTGCTCAGCCATCCTCTCCTGCAGGCACTGAGCTCGGGCCAGACCTGGAGACCCCCGAACCTCAGTGAGACGCCGGGTCCTTCCCGTTTATCTGTAGACACAAGGCCTGTCCTCATCATTTGTGGAAGTTGAGTTCTAGAAGGTTCCTAGGGGACACAGAGAGCGAGGCTCCCGCCCGGCTCCGATCACTTTCGTCAGCCGGTCAGGACACAGCCGTGTTTGGTGTGTGCTTGTGTGTCAATGCACCCTCGTGGGCACGGCCGATTCACGAGCTCCTGGACAGCAGGGCTGTGAGTCGTGGCCGCACAGAGCTTCCCCAAGAGGCACATGGAAGCCTTCCTGTGTTTCCTCGCTGGACTGCCCTTCAGCCCTATGCATGAGAGTCATTTTAGATAATGAAATCACCAACAAAACCCAGGAAAAAATGCAAAAAACGAGCACTAGGTGCATGGGGAAAAGGACGCTTGACTGCCGCCTGGGCTGCAGCGAGGAGAGAGCACCGGCCGCCTGGCCTCCGCGGGCAGCATGTGCGTCCACGCGCGACGGCCAAGGCACAGCCCCGGGTCTGGGGATCACAGACACACCTGAGCAAGTAGGTGAGTTTGCAAGTGGGGACTTGGGAGCGAGAGTCCGCTGTGTCTGACACGACAGAAGGTGCCTCAGCTTTGCCGAGATACGGCGCACGTGCAGTCACGCGACCCTGCACGACCCCGAGAAGGGGACAGTCTGGGGGGTTCGGTTGATCCCCACGGCGGTGCAGCCGCCACCGGCCCCCGGTCTCAGAGCATTTCCGCCCCCCAGAGAGGAAGCCCTCTGCTGTCTCCACCCTGGAAACCTCGAGTCCCCTCCCTGTGTCTGACGGGCCCTGTGGCCGCTCCTACCCACGGGGCTGTGGACACGTGTCCTTTCACATCTGGCTCCTCTCGCTGAGCAGCAGGTGTTCAAGTCTCCCCATGCTGAGGTGGTGTTGCTGCCCCATTCCTCGTACGTCTACTGTGGGGGGGGGGACACTCGGGCTCTTCCCACGTTCGGGCTACTGTGAATGCTGCCGCTGCGAGTGTTCATGTCCACATTTTCCTTGGACGTGTGTTTGCGTCTCCTGGGCGTGGACCGAGGAGGGGGCTGCCGGGTTGTAGGGCGAGTCTGCGTCTGCCGCGGCCGGCCCCTGCAGCGTCCCAGGGTCGAGCCCCACACCCTGCCCAACGCTCGGCGCCGTGGGTCGTGTCCGATGGTGGCAGCCCGCCGCTGTGACGTGCCCTCTGTGCGTGCCGGGAGCTCCGAGCTGGGCGCAGCGGGGCAGGAGTCCAGCCGCGGATTTGCAGGGGGTGGTCCCGTCTGGGAATGACACCGTCCCTGAAACAGGAGGGAGGCCAGAAGCCATTTTCTGGGAACTTCCTCTTGATAGGCCTCAGTCTGCCGAGAGCGGATCTGTAGCCCAAGACGCACGCCCAGCCCGCGGTGTGGAGCCAAGACGGTGCGTACCTCGGCCTCAGCTGGGCAGGGCCCTCGGAGTGCGGGCACAGGCTGCAGCGCATTATGTGCAACAGCTCAGGGAGGGGGCGGGGCTGTGCACTGTCCCGACGGCGGGACCAGATGGGCCCTCACGCGCTGCCCTCTCCGGCGTCCAGGCATCCAGCAGGCCCCGACCCTCCGCAGAGGCTGGGGGGCGGTCCCAAGTGCAGGGTCACCTCCCAGGGTCCCTTCTCCCCAGACGTGGCACCATGGCCACCACCGGGGAGCCCGGGAGGCCGCGCAGCCCTCGGGGCCCGGCCAGCGCAGGGCAGGCCCACCGCTGCCCTCCGACCCCCGGGATGGGTTGTGCGGACGGAGGGTCGTCCAGTCCCGGTGTCCCTGAGAACACCTACCGGAGGCCCTGTGGGCAGGAGAGAGCGCGGATCTGTGCGCCCTGCCTTCAGGCCGCAGACCGGCACTGCGGTCGTCGGGGGCGAGAGCGTGTCCACTCACACGCACGAGGACGCACTCCGGAAGAGGCTCCCATGCACACTCTGACGTAAGGGATCCAGGCCGAGGGGCCGGGGGGCTGCTGGACCCACGTGCAAAGCCCGCTGCACGGGCTGCACCCTGGGTGGCGAGAAGGCGGCCGGCCGGCCAGGACTCAAGCCTGGGGCCCACGGAGCGGTCCTGCCGGCTGCATCCAACACCCCGTCCTGAGCGTCCCTCCCCGGCCGCACCGCCCAGCTCCATCATTAGGCATAAGTGGATCCTCCTTTTCTTCCTTCTGTCTATTTGCTTTCTTACTCGGGCCGCTTCGTGTCGCTCACATTTTGGCTGAAGTTCATCGGTCCATACAACCCGTCGGTCCCCACAAAACGGCGAAATTCTCGGGTCCGAGAGCCGCGGGCACGGAGACGGCGCAGCCCCAACACGGCAAGGGCGTGCAGGGTGGGCGGGACGGTTGGGCCTGTCCCTGTGGCCCCCGTGGCTGCGTGGATCCGTGTTACACCTCATCTAGGCAGAACCCCACAGCGAAGGCCGGGGAGCAGGACCCACACTCCAGAAATCTTAGAGATCGTCCCTGGAAGAGGGCCGGGTGGTTTTCAGGGATACGCCCCCCTGACCTGGAAAATGCCACGGTCAGAACGAGCTGGGCACAGAGGGTTCCGGAAGGCTGGACGTCCCTTACCCCCAGACGCAGCGACATGGTGACAGGCGAGTGCCGTAGACAGAGAAGTCTCCGTGAGAGTCCACCGCGGCGGCATCCTGTGCACACAGGGGCTGTGTGTTTGGGAGAAGTTGGAGTATTCCACGGGAAAATACGAATGCTGAAAAGTTCGCTTTTAAGGTGGCTTAGTGAGATGTAATTCACACCCCAAACAACTCACCCCGTTAACACGTACAGCTCGGGGGCTGCTGTCGTGGCATCACTTGGCCGTGGACCACGGCGTTTGCCCGGTGTTTGCGTGGTGATCTCCTGCAAGGGCAGGGTCACCGGCCACAGCCGCCAGGGCAGGGAGCTCAGCACCACGTGGCTTCCACACGATCCCCATCCGCTGTCAGGGCTCCGACCTCCCCGACCCAATCCCCACTCGCCTGGGGTCCTGGGGCCACACCGAGGGTCCTGTGTGCTCCCCACTGAGTGTGGGGCAGCCCACACTCCACTGTGCGTGGCCTCGGCTGGGGTGGCTGACCGGCCTGGTTCGCCCAGGACTTTCCCGGTTCTGGCGCTGAAAGCCTGCGTCCCGGGACACCTGTCAGGCTCCTGCAGACCAGGATGGGTGGTATTTATAGACCAGACCCTGACCGTGGCCGGGGGTGCCTGCTCCCCCAACCCAGGAGATCAGCAGTGTCCCGCCCTGCCCATCCAGCTGCGGGGGACTCAGCGTCTTGCTCCCGTCCCCGCGGCCACTTGGCTCTGTCGCGTGTGTCCCTGTGCCTGGCTTCCTTACCGAGCGGTGCACCTCTAGCCCCCAAGCCCCCAGCTCAGTGCGGCTTTGCCGAATCTCCTGATGCTCTGAGAAGGAACAGAACTCAGCCCAGACGCCGCCCAGCGAGGGGTCACTGCACACCTGGGCTCCAGCCAGACCGCGGGGCGTGCTGTGAATTCGTCACCTCCTGGCTGCGTGGCCCTGGTAGGTGACACCACCACTCTGTGCCTCAGTTTCCCCTGTCAGAGACGGCGCTGGCAGCGTCTGGGTGACGCACTGCAGGGACATATATGCTACCGACGAGGACGGCAGTGGGGTCTAGGGTGGGCTGGTCCCCAGCAAAGCGTAACGTTCTCAAGGGGTTTGGTTTTCCATGGCTCCTGCTTGGGAAACACCAAGCACCCTGCCCCAAACCTGTGTGAGCGGTCTTCCCAGGGTCTCACCTCACGGATGGGAAGAGCCCGCACACCCCCGGCTTTGGCCCTTCCCTCCTCCCCCTCCGTCCTCCTCCCCAGCACCCGGTTCCCATCCGGAAGGCCTTCTAGCTCCCCTTTCCGCAGACGAGAAGGGCCCAGGCCCAGCCCCCTCTGTCCACGGCGCCTGTGCCCTCTGCTTCCTCAGGGCAGTGATGGTAGAAGGTCACGGGGAAGAGACCTCACTCTGATCAGTCACATGGCCCCCGGGTGTGTCATTCCGCTCAGCGCTCACGACCGAGCCCAGCACGTCCCTGGAACCGGGGTGCGGGGGGTCTGGGCCCTGTGTCCTCAGGCGTGGGGGGAGCTCACCTGACTTGTAGACCCACCATCCCAGCTCCACAGACTTCGGCAACGTTCTTGACCTCCCCGCACTGCGTTTCCTCTCCGTAAAATATCGTAGCGAATAACGAGGACCAGGAGTAAGAGAGCAAGGGACTGTGGGCTTGGAGGGGATGCTCGGGAAATGGAGGCCAAGGCCACTGTGCCGATGATGGTGCCTCTTCCCACGGGCCGCCCGACCAGCACGCCCGGGGCACCCCGGGGCCTTAGCTGGGACGCTGGAGGCTGGGCCATCCCGGGCTGGAGCAGGGGAGCCTTCCGGAAGCCCACCCTTGTCCTTGGCAACCCCAGCTCTCAGGGACAGGGTGCGCAGAGGGCCTGGGGGGCGGGGCTGGAGGCCGGGGCCACGGGGCAGAGTCCCCTGAACAGTGTGCCACATGCAGACCCCAGACCCCGAGGAAAGCCCAAGGCCACCCTGTCCCCGCCGGCCCCGGGGTCCTGGCAGGGGTCGGACCGAGTCCGGCCCCCAGAGAGAGGGGCCTCGGGCCCGACCTCCCCAGGTGTGTGCACGCACACGTATGTGTGTCATGTGGATTGCACTTGGCTTCAATCGTCGTCCGCACGGAAGGTGCATTGTAAACACAGAGCCAGGATCCGGGCTCGTGGACGCGTCCGTGCGGGTGTGAGGCTTCACGGCCGCGTGGGGAGCCGGGACAAGCAGGCTCCGCCCCTGCGTGGGCCCCAGGACGGGTCACTCCCTCGGGATGACCCATTTCCCCCTCGGTAAATGTGGGCAATCCAGACTCTGTCTCGTTGGCCCTGGGCGTTGGGAGGGGGGATGGAGAAAACAGATGCAAAGCTACTCAGAGGTGAAGCCAGAGGCGGGAAGCCCACCGTGAGCGCGAGGGCTCTGGTCCCTCAGCCTCGGAGTTCAGTGTCCCCCGGCCCCTGCGCCCAAGGAGACCCCGGCCCCTGCCATCTCACTCACTCTCTGCTCCGCGAAGTAGGGCACTCAGCCTAGGGGGCTCAGGACCAGCCCGCGCCCCCAGCTTTGCCCGTTTCTGGCTTCCTGCCCTGCGGGGGCCTCTGAGCTACGGGGTCCCAGCCGCACGCAGTCCCGGGTGAAGTCGGGCTCTCCAGAGACAGCCCGGGGACCGGCCTCTGGGACGAGGGGGGGGCGGGGGGGTCCCGTGCCCGTGGCTGCCCCACATCCCCCCAGGCCCAGCCAGCAAGTCCTTGTCCCCTGGGGGGACCCAGTTGTGGGGCCCTAGCCCCAGGAACCCCCTGGCTCCGCCCCTCCCTCTTGCCTGTTAATTATTTCGGTGATTCTGCAGGACCTCAGGTGGCATCGCCCCAGGGAAGAGCATCCCTGTGTGTGTGCGTGCGTGTGCACGTGTACACATGCGTGTGCAGCACTGGCATGACATCCTCGGTGGCCGGGTGCTGACGATCCTCACCCGGACCTGGGTCGAGACGGCCCAGCCTGGGCTGCCCGTCGTGTGCGGGTGAGGGCCGCGAGGCGGGAAAGGGTTAACCCGCTCGGCCGGGCGCGCGTCCTGTGCCAAGACGGGCCGTCCCTTCCAGCTAATGGAAACCAGACCCCTCCTGAACAATCCCCACAGTGTTAACCGCTGCTCCCAGGGACGCATCTTTGTTGTTCGTCCCAAAAAGTAGGCTCGGTGCGTTTGCATTTGCTGCCTTGCTTTCTTTTGCTTTTGGAAACAAACAGGAGAAGCCAAGTCCAGAGAGAGAGAGATTCTTTATTTCTTCCCCAAATCGCCTAGAAACCTGCCCCTGCACAGTGCGTGCCTCCCTCCGTCCTGTGCCCGCCGGCCTGCGGCCAATCCCGGCTCCAGGGAACCGTCCTGGTCAGAGAGGTCCGGGCGCAGCCGGCGGGTCTCGGGAGGTCGCAGATGCAAGGGACGAAAAAGAAGAAACTGTCAAGGATCACCACGGCCAAGCACAGGGCCAAGCACGGAACAGATCTGTCTTCCTGTAAGCCTCCCCGGCAGTCCAGCTGATGGGGAAACTGAGGCACGGAGAAGTCCGGAAGCTCTCCCAGGTGGCCCAGCCAGCAAAGGCAAGAGCAGGAGGCCGGGCCTGCGTGACCCCAAAGATAGCCCCCTCCCTGTCTCTCGTCCCAAGAGAATGATCCCGGGATCCTGGGTGCACCCCACCTCCCGCCCGGGGAAGCCCGAAGTCACCGTCTTCCTAACAAGCCACCTAAGTCAGAGAGCCCACACACCGTGTTGCCCCCTTGTCCCTGGGTCCCCAGGAGCTGCGGAGCCAGCGTGGTTTGCTCCGTCCACCCCGAAGTCCCATGTCAGCTCCTGGCTGGCAGCACCCAGGCCGGCGGGCTGACTGCAGGTTCAAACATCAGGTTCAAAGGCTATCTTTGGGGTCACGCAGGCCCGGCCTCCTGGTCTTGCCTGGCTGGGCCACCTGGGAGAGCTTCCGGACTTCTCTGTGCCTCAGTTTCCCCATCAGCTGGACCGCCGGGGAGGCTTACAGGAAGACAGATCTGTTCTGTGCTTGCCCGTCCCTGGAGAGACGCCCCAGGCTCTGACCTTGACTTTCTGTCTCTCCCTCCCCCGTGTGAGTCGGCCTGGCCGTCAGGATTCTCAGGGCTGTGGGGGGTCAGAGGAGACACTGCAGGAAAAGGCCGGGGCTCGGCCTGGCCACGTCACGGCCTCGCAGACAGCGGTGGGGCCCTGTGCCCCTCACCCCCATCGGGCTCTCCTCTGCGACAACCGGGCTCCCCTGCACCGGAGCCTAGGGTCACTGCAGGTCCCAGCGAGCAAGCCGCGCCCAGCAGTCCACGCTCTGGCCACGCGGGGAGTGGCGGGTGAGCCACTGACCCGGCGGCGAGGTGTTCGGTAGCACAGGCCCTGGGGTGTGGGGGACGCAGGACCCCGCGAGGCATGAGGCTGCTGCCCACCCTCTGCTCGTCCCAGAGGCCGGCCCCCGCCCTTGCCCGCCGCACCCCGCCAGCCCGCGTCCCCCGGCGACGCCAGCATCCCGCCCTCGGCAGGACACGTCCTGAGCCCGCCCAGGAGCCCGAGGCCTGCAGGTCCCCACACGGGTAAGCTCAGGGAGGACTTTCAGGAGCAGACCTTCCGTCCTCACCGCAAAGCCCACTGACAGCCGCCCTGCTCCGCTCTGAGGGCTGGAATTTCAACCTTACACAAATATTCCAGGGCTTTCCAAACGTGTTCCAAATAGACATTTATGTTGGCTGAGGCAGTGTTTTCCTTTTATTGCTGTTATGAGATTCAACATTTTTCCAGAAATAACTTCTGAAAAGTGTGCCTGGATTTTGAACACGTGTGACCCTGACGTGCGGGGAGAGAGGCATTCAAGTCATACACACACAGCCGTGTACACTCGTGCGCGCGCACACACACACGCACACACACACGCCGCGTGTGCCTCGGGCGGACGCCGTGGGAAGTGCCGCGGGCCTGTGTGCCCCGAAGGGCTCTGGGAGGCCCCGAGCGGCCCCGCGGGAGGGCCGTGTTCCCACGCGCCGGCGTAGGTGCGGGCCGGGGCCGCATTGCGCGTGGGATCTCCCGAGCGAGCTGGGGGACCTCGGGCGCCCCGTCCTGCCGTGGCCTGTGCCCTTCCCCGTGCGGCGACACTGAAGGGGATGCTGTTTCCGTGGCCTCATCCAGGGCCTCCTGCCCACGAGGGCTTGGGCAGTGAGGCCGGAACAGCCCTCGGAAAGGAACGTCTGCCGCTCGGCTCTGCCCTCGGGGCCCGCGAGGCTGGACCCACGCGGGCCGTCAGGATTAGTCAGCCCAGAAGCCGTGAGTCAGAAAGGGAGAGCGCGGCAGCCAGCCACCACCGACGGAATTTACCAGAAGGCTTTGGGAGGAAGGAGCCTGGTGCTTGCGAAGCCAGCTGCTGCTCAAGGTCGGCCGAGGAAGATGCTCGAGGCCGCACCCACCAACGTCCAGAGCACAGAGACCAAGCAGAAAGATGAATCAAACGTGGAGGGAAACTTTCTCCCCAAAGGAGAAAGAGCGGGCTGGGGTCTGCTGCTCAAGGCCCTGTGCCCCTGGCCCTGCGCAGCCCCCGGGACAGCACAGCTGCCCGGGTCCCGGGCCCTGCCACGGGCTGACCCCAGCAAACCCTGGGCTCCCCACTGCCCCGGTCTGGGATCTGCGAATGTGTGAAGGTTTTAGCTGCCAGCTGGAGCTGGAAGGCAGCCTGGGGCCTCGCCCTCCAGCAGGAAAGCTTGTAACCGGCGAGGCTGGACCCAGCCCAGCATCCAGAAACAGGAAGAATTAACAGGAGTGAATGTGAGCGCTGTTAGCACCCCTGGCTGCGATTTATGACCCGCGGTGGGGACGAGGTGGCGGGGTTTCGTCCATTTGAATATAAAATGTAATTAATGAGTCACCGAGATGGGTCCGCCTACTGGGAGGCATGGGACC
>CM053606.1:2159373-2175792 GCA_028646535.1 Procyon lotor
GGAGAGAGCGTCTGTCCCTGGAGGCTGATGGGATGGCCCAGAGCCTGCCGCTCACAGAGCCAGGACGAGGACCTGGAGCGTCTGAGCCCCAGCCTGGCGAAGCCCCCCCCTCCCCCCGACCACCTTGTGTCCGCTTATCACCGAGGCCAATGTCCCCGCCCGCTCTTCCCTCTCCCTGTGAAGGAAGGAAGGTTGGGGTTTTGTGTCACTTCCCCCTAATCGCCTGGGCCCCCGGGGCCAGTTTGTTCTCAGCAAACCCCCTCCTCCTCCTCTCCTGGGCTTTGATCTCTGGGTTCGGGTTCAGCCGCTCCGTTGTCTGCACTTACCAGCCTGGAGGGAGGGTGTCCCTGACCCCCAGCCGCGGTCTGGCAGACAGATGGGACAGGAAACGGGGGTTTCTTTCAGCCTGCGCCCCTATTCATCTTGGATAGATTACAACAGTAGCAGCTCCAAATGTCTTCATAGCCCATTTATGATAAAGCGATGGTAACATCACACGAGAAGAGAAATGTGCAGATTAGTGATATCCGGGCAAAGATGGATTAACTGAGTTCACGAGATTTGCTCTGAGCGGCCCCTCCCTCCCCCGCTCTGGGGAAGCCCCTGGGGGGGCTGGCCGGGAAGCCCAGTGGGCCTGGGAGGTGCGGCTCGAGCCCCCTCCCTCCCCTCCCTTCCTCCCTCCCCCTGTCTCCCTCCCTCTCCTCCCCCCCTCCCCCCTCCCTCTCTCTCCTCCCCCCTCCTCCCCTCCCTCTCTCTCCTCCCCCCTCCCCCTCCCCCCTCCTCCCCCCTCCTCCCCTCCCTCCCTCCCTCTCCCTCTCCTTGCATTCTTTGCCTTTCCAAGTTTTTGAAAGTCTACAGGGCAATTCTGCAGCAGCCCAGATAAATCAAGCTGCCAGTTACTTTGCAGAAGGCTGGGGGATTTATATTTGAATTTCAGGAAGAGGGGCAAATCCATCACCCTGGAATGCTGCATCTATAGATTTTAAAGTTTGCTTGAATTATTATGGGGGGGCCTGGTGTGCGGTGGAAGGGGATTTGGAATAAAACCAAGGAGGACTGGCCAAGGAAGCGCTTCTAGCTGAAGGACACGGGCACATTTATAACCATCAATAAGAACCATTAAGACCTGCGGCTTTCTCTTTGTTCTTTTTAAGAGGAAACACTTAACAATTTGTTGTTCTTTGTTGTACTTTTTTAATGAGCCAAGAGAACATTGCCCTGTCCCCGAGCAGCCTGGAGAGGAGGGGTCACAAGCTTTGTCTTTTATATTTTTCATCTTTTTCGTTTACATGAAAACTGACAAGAAATCCCCCCATGAAGGAAAGCCGATCTGCCTGGGCGGGTTTCAAAGAGTTCCAATTTAGAGCATCCCGAGCGACTTCATTGCTAATCATGTTTTTACTTTCCTGGCCTACCAATTGGAGGCCCCCCCAGGTCACTCTGGTTTCTATTGATTAGAGCGCGGCTCCGAGGTGAGGGCCCAGGATGACGGGGTGGGGGGGGGGGGCAGGCACGGATGCTGCAAGCGGCGGTGGCCCGGCCTGGAGAAGGTATCTGAGGATTGGAATGACATCTCAGGGGACCGTCTCAGGCTTCCAGATTCCTTTCATCCATCAGATGGGAGAACAAGCCACAGCTTTCAGTCGGAGAGGGGCCGGGGCTCTCTGCCGGAGTAAATGGGCTCAGGCCACACAGATAAAGGGCTTCTCCTGTTCCTTCTAAACCGTTTCAGGCAGGAGTCGTCCGTCACTGACTGGGAGCAGGTGGGGGTGGGGACGGACCTTTCAGCTCTGATTAGAGGAGCAAGTTCAGGCCGCAGTGAGGCTTTCGAAAGTCTTTCCAGCCCTTCTTTACTGCTTTACTTCTAGGGTTTGCCCCACGCCATGGGGGAGGGGCCTCCCGCCTTCATCCCGAAGGAAACCTTCCTTTTCCAAGATACACAGATCGGGTCCGGCCGGAAGAGCTCCGGGCCTCCCAGGTCCCGGCTGCATATCCATCCAGCTTCCGGGAAGAACGGGTGTCCAGTAAATGCCCACAGTAGTCACCACGCATGGGGAGGAAACCAGAAAGGGGAGGGGCGGGAAGAGAAAGGGAGTGAACGGTGTGGAGGGGTGCAGTGTGGCGGGACACAGGGGTGTTGTGCGGCGGGACGCAGGGGTGCCGTGCAGTGGGGCACGGGGGTGCAGTGCAGTGGGACGCGGGGTGCCGTGAGGCGGGACACAGGGATGCATTGTGGTGGGAGGTGCCACCTCGGGTGCCAAGTGGTGGGAGGAGGAGTGCAGTGTGGTGGGACACAGGGGTGTTGTGTGGGGGGGGCGCACAGGTGCAGTGTGGCGGGGTGCAGGGGTGCCGTGAGGCGGGACTCAGGGATGCAGTGGGGCAGGAAGCAGAGATGTGGTGCAGCGTGACGCAGGGGTGCCGTGTGGCGGGGCACAGGGATGTTTGCCCCCTTGGCTCTGCTCCTGTGACATAAGCGGGCATCCCCGGGGATGCTCCTGGCACTTGCTCGGGAGGGACCATGATGAGCTGAGGAGGACAGGCCCGGCCCGCCCGCACCCTGCCGAGGCCCCCAGCCGACTGGGAGGGACAGCGGGGCGCCTGGTCTCTCCAGGCTCCGCGACTGCGCTCGGTGCGGGCACGGGGGGCCGGGTCCTCGGGCAGAGGTGCAGAGCAGGGACGTCGCCAGGGAGGGTGTCGCCGGCCTCCCGCAGCCCCTTGCTTCTGCCCAGATCCAAGCTCGCCTTCAGGACCCAGCCTCCTCCTGCAAAGCCGCCTCGGGCACAGGTCCCCCGGGCCTCCCCGCTCCTCACCGGCCCTGGCCTCGGGGCCCGGCGGCTCAGGGACGCGCTCGGAGGGCAGGCCTGGTGGGGCCGGCGTCCTGGGCGCCAAGCCTGCCACACACCCCAGCCTCCTCACCCCAACACCACCGGCTCCTCGAGGGATGCACGTTGCTTATGGGATTATTTCCTTTTAATAAAGACCAAAAAAGTTTCCAAAGGCAAAATGACAGGCTGGTTAACTTTATATCCCAACTCCAAAAAGATACATTTTCCTCTTTGTAATGCACTAGTTAGTGGTTACTGGCACATTACATTAACTAATTTGAGATCGAATTATCAAATTTGCTCATTGCTGCTAGCGCTAATTTGAAACCTTACAATAAAGAAAGGTTTGAGAGGCACATGAAAGGGCGCCACCCACGGCGGCTCCGAGCCCGGCCCCGAGCATCACAGTGAGCCTCGCAAAGGGTTCGGGGTAATTGCAGTCATGAGCCGGAGTTGATTGAAGAAAATTATACCCCAGTTTTTTACTACAAGTTTTTTTTGTGTGGCTTTTCTTAAATTATGCGGTGAAATTCAATTACAAGGGAAGACACGTAGAGGACTTTTAATAACTGTATTAAGAGCGTCTTTCGAGCCCTTTCTGCTCCCTCTTGTCAGGTTGCTAACCTACAGCCTTCCCAGACGTTTCCTGTTCTCCAGGAGGTAGGGTGTCCTACGAGCGTGTGCGCGTCTTTAGAGAAAATTATCTGCTTTGGGTTTTTTCATGTCATGCTTCTTCTTCTTCTGCAACTGAAACCAGAAAGTGTGGGGCGCGCGCTTCAGCTCGTGGCCTACACGCACGCACACGCACACTCGCATACACCCGCAGACACACACGTCTGTGCACGTTCACACATAGGTCATTTCTTTCCCAACCTGGGGTTCTTTGCTCCGTCCTTGCCAGCAACGCCTCCCGGCCTTGAACTTCCTTGTAGGGTGGGGGATCTCAGTAGTCACGCCTCCCAAGGGCAAGTTACGGAGGCAGACTGATGAATGCTGCGTGTCGTCGGGATATGTAAAGCACGCCAGAGAGCAATGGAGGGGGCATTTCCCCCCTGCTCCTGGAAAGATGTGTAACAATAAAAAGGAATCGAAACGCCGAGGGGACTGTGCCTTTGGCCAGTGCCCTGCCCACTTCCTCTGGAAAAACACAACTGCGGATGAGAAGGAACAGCCCCTGAGCTCTGTAATTAACTCCTTCACATTTTTAAGGCCACGAGGGGCTACTAGCGTGGCGTGCCATCCGCCGTGACACCCAGCAATTCCTGCTTCCACCGTCTGTGGGAGAAGCTGGGAGGGCGATGTTCCTCCAGAGGGTTTCTGCGGGATACACGAATGCGGATGCTGTGGTCAGGGGTCCCGCGGCTCCCGAGGCCACCTCCCTGTGCCCCCTGCAGCCCAGCAGGGGTAGAGGAGCAAGGAGGTCAGCCGGGAGGAGGTCGCAGACGCGTGGCTCCACGTGGGGTCCTCCTGCTCCCTCTGAAGGTCAAAGGAGACCTCAGAAGCCGGCAATAAGGCTCGATATTTGGAGGGTGAGTCAGGACTGGCCAGTTTCTCCCGACATGCTTGGAAGACAGGGAGGGAGGGCGAGCGGGAGCAGTGGGGAGGGGTAGAGGCAGAGGGAGAAGCAGGCTCCCGGCTGAGCAGGGAGCCCGACGTGCACAGACCCCTCACCAACCGAGCCACCCAGCAGCCCTGTGCTTGGACATTTATTTCGAACCGTCCCGCCTTCTCCAGCTCGGGAGAGCCTTGGCCCTCGGGCAGGATGCAGAGCCATGGAGGATGGTGTGGACAGTGGCCTTCTGGTTCCAGCAGAGCCCAGGCACAAGCCTGAGGCCATCGAACCAGGTGCAGGGAGCGTGGGAGCGAGACAGACAGGGAGAGGAGCCTCCCAATGTGAGCATCTTACTGGCCGGCCCCTGGGTCCAGGGATGGAGTGGACGGGGCGGGGGAGTGGACCGTGTCTGAGCACCTGTCTGATCTGTCTGATGTCCCTAGGGGGGTGTCTGAGCACTGTCTGATGTCCCTAGGAGCCATGGTCCGTGGGCAGCCATGTGCTTGTCCCGTGGCTTTCCGATGACTCTCCGCAGAGCTTTGGCCTCTTCTGCCCCCACCTGAGGGAAGCGCAGACAGGTGCAGCGGGGTTAGCCGAGTGGGGCTTCCCGCCTCTGGGAGGGAAGCGGGGTGTCTCAGGGCCACGACACTGCTGCACGGGGCAGGGACCGGGAAGGGGGAGAGCGGAAGGCTGCGCCTTCAAGGAAAGTGCTGAGGACTTGGGGCCACAGTGGCCAGGTACGACCTTAGGAGAGACCTACTTCCTTTTTCCTCGACGCGGAGCCAGGCTAAGTGTGCACCCGCGCCCTCTGCTGTCGGTCAGCTGCGCTGCGGAGCCACACGAGAGGCCGAGCGCCCAGAATTTAAAGAAACCTGCCAACGGGGCCGAGACAGGAAGATAAATGGCCATGTCTGGGAGGGACCTGGCCCTACAGGCCCCCGGGAATTTGAACGCGAGGCGGTAGCCATTGCAAGGTCCCACCAAAAGGCAGATGGTGCGTCCGCGTGTGCGCCCGCGTGTGCGCGTGTGAGTGCGGGGCTGGGCGTGCATGGGCCGAGGGGAAGCTGCCTGCAGGGGCCCCCACGGTGGGGGGGGGGGCAGGGCCCGGGGGCTGGCGGCTCAGGCCCTTGTTATCGCCAGCCCGGGGCACAAAGTCTGCCTCTGTCCACCTGACCCTGAGCAGGTAGCGGCGAATCAATGACGGGCTCCGGCCTTTCTGAAGAAACCCCTCCCGCGGGAGCCATCCTCCCGGCCCCGCGCAAAGGTCCTCCTGAGATAAGACGACGTTCTTTGATGTCCCTCCGTCCCTCTACGGGCTTGTCCCCGAGCCCAGGTGACTCGGGGACCCCGCCCACCCCACCCTCGCCGCCCTTGTGACAGGAAGAGCTTCCGGGCTACCCCTGCTCAGCCGGCCCTTGAGGAGCCGGGGAGCCTGGGCCCAGGCCGGGGGTGCGTGGGGGGCACCGTCTAGAGGGGACGGGGCCCCCGACCTCCCTGCCAGCTTCGCCCGTGACCCCGGCACCCTTCATCACACTCTTGGAGAGACGGAGACCAGACGCGGGCGTTTGCGCTTGTCACACAGCGCGGGGGGCGGCTCCAGCCGGTGGGCACGACCCCAGGGGCTCCCCACCAAGGGCGAGAAGGCAGGGAAGCCAGAGCGGGAAGGGTGTGGGAACATCGTGTCCCTCCATGAGGACTGAGGCCGGGCCGCCAGAGCGGGGGTGTCCGAGGGTGCACACGCGTGTGCCGTGTGGGGCAGGGAGCGTGGCAGGGCGCGTGTGTGCGTGCGGGTGCGGAGCCGTCTGAGAAGGCTGCATGCTTGCCAGGCTGCCTCCGGAGCCCAGAGACGGAGAGGAAACGGGCCTGGACTAAGCCGTCGGTGACTGACTCCAGTTACATCACTCTCTTCCCCTCAAGAGCCCATAAATCTCCTGCTCCTTGTAAAAACAGAATTTAAAAACAATCGAGACTGCCGGCCAAGCCCCGCCCCTGCGGCCTGGGGGCTGAGCGGTGAGCGCTGGCGGGCAGGTCCTGGCCCCCAGGTCCTGGCCCGGGGCCCCACTCTGAGGGCGACCTGCTGGTCTGTGGGCCCCACTGTCCTCCGAGGCCCGGGGCGGGCAGGCTGTGCTCGCAGGAACTGCTGCCCCTGTGGTCCCGGCCTCTCCCCAGACGCCGCCCCAGGGACCGGCCAGAGCATCGTGTCCCCCGGAACTGGGCCACTGTCACCCTGCCCATGCACCTCCCCTGCTCCTTGCAAAGCTCCTCACTGCTGGGGACCCGCCATCCCTGTCAATGGGAGAAAGAAGATTCCATTCCACGGATCAGACTGCCGAGGACGAGCTCAGCTTTGGGCTATCCGGTTTCCGGGCCCGTGGGTGCCGAGGGCAGGGCGCTGGCCGGCGCGTGGCAGCCGCAAGGGGCTGTGCGGCAGCATCCTGGGCAGCCCCTGGCTCCAGGGAAACTTCCCCCACTGGGTCCTGGATCCCCGCGGCTCCGAGGCCGCAGGTGGGCCAGGAAGCAGGGGCAGCCTCCTGGCCGGAAAGGAAAAGAGAGAGGGCGAGCCGGGGGCGAGGCAGGCCTCCCCTTCCCCAGTCTCGGGATGGAAGGGAGGCCTGGGCTGAAGAAGGACTCTGGCCCCGGAGCCTCAGGGGGGCAGCCCTGGCATGCAGAGGCCTGGTCACTCCTGGACGCTCGGAGAAACAGCCCAGACAGGGCACGGTGGCCCCGGGGTCCGCTGTCCCTCCTCCCCAGCCACGCCAGGGAGGGCGTCCAGGGTAGAACTCTCCCAGCCCAGTGGGGGCACTGGGTGCTCCAAGGAAGGGGCCTTGCGGGGCGGCCCCCTCGGGTCCAGCCCACCCTCCTCCCGCAGCTCCACTGCCTCCCTGGCCCCCTCCCTGCTCGTCCTGGCCGGCCTGGGCCCTCCCCCTCCCTGTGCTGTTGGAAGCTTCCAGCAGCCTCCCTGGGCACGCCCCCTCTGCTGCCAGGCTGGGAGGCCACCCTAAGACGCAAATGCACCGTAAGATCCCTTCATTCCTTCCTTCCCTGAGGAATGGCTCTGAGTCCCCTGGGCTGGGAGCCTGACGGCTGGGCCCGGGTCCGGGGCTGCGCCGGAGGACTGCCGCTTACTCTGCGAGCCACAGGGCCCCCCGTGTGAGGACCGGCCCCCACGGAGCAGGGTGGGCGAGGCTCTCAGGGCGCCATCCTGGTGGGCCGACTCCTCAGTAGACGCTCCCCGGGGGGGTCCCCACGGCTGGAGTGCATACGGGACACATTGTGGGACAGACCCTTCTGTGACCCCGACCCCTGGCCGCAGTGGGTTTTCGCAGAGGGGCGCGTGCAGACGGCACTCGGGGACGGGCTTAGCATCCGGGGCCACCTAACGACACACTGAGGGGCTCAGAGCAGGGCTCTTGTCTCCTCTTGGGGCTGCAGCCAGGAAGCTGAGATCAGGGTATCCCGGGGCCGGCTCCCTCTGGGGGCCGTGAGGGGACTCTGCCGGGTATGGCCAGCCATCCTTGCCCTGTGGACCCATCACCCCGACCTCGGTCTCTGGGGCCACACGGCTTCTCCCTGTGTGTCTACGAAGACCCTACTTCCAAAGAAGGACCATCCCGAGGTTCTGGGCAGACGTAAACCTTAGGGGAGCCCTGCCGAATCCACTCTAGGGCCCACGGAGAGCTCTGGAAGGTTGGAGGCCAGTCAGGCAAGGGCCACGGCCCTGGCGCCCACTCCCCTCCACGCTGAACCTCACCCCTGTGTGTGTTCACGGCTCCCCTGAGGGCTGATCGTCAGAGCAGAAGGCAGGGGCCCTGCCCTGGCCTGGGAGCCGGAGCCCCGGCCGGAGCCCCGCCCCCAGCAGCTCGCATGCCCCTGGCCCTCTGCTCTGTGCCCCACAGGCTGCCCCAGGCCTGGCGGCAGGGGGGCCACTGTGTCTGGAGCTGGGGGCACAGAAGAGCGTCGCCCGCTCCCTCGAGGACACGCTCAGCCTCACTGGCACCGCGTCCCCATCAGAGAGAGAAAACAGCGCTCGGAGGCCCCAGGACCCCCGCGGACCCCACAGACCCCGTCCAGGGACAAAAGGGCCGCGCACACTACAGGTGGGCCCGGGACCCCAATGCCTCCGGGGCCAGCAGGAAGGCCCCATCCCGAGGGCGGGCAGGCGGGCGCCAACCCTTCAAATCTGACATTCGGGCACTCGAATCTTTTGTTTCTCGGCATCGAGTCCCCGCAGAGCCCCCACCCGTGCCTTCGTGAGACTGTCCAAACCCCCACGTCCTTCTCCCCCCTGGACTCCCCGCCTGAGGTCTCTGCTTCGGGGGGCGGGGGAGCGGCGCCTTGGGCCGTTGGAGGGGTGGTTTAGGAGACGTTGTCCGTCTGTGAGACCGAGGCTCGGCCCACGGCCCACAGCCCACGGCTCGGGCCCCTCTGCCGCCTGGGTGCCTCCCCGTCTCCGTGGACCTCAGCCCCGCGGTCCCGTCACCACCACCCTCTCCGCGATCACACACCCCGGGCGCTCTCCCGACACCCCTATCCGCACAGTCGGGACCGGCAAACGCGGTGGGTCCTGGGCAGGAGTCCTGTTTCTCCCGACAATGGGTCATTTGACCCGGACGCTGATCTGGTTGCTGATAGGGCGCAGATCCGCTCTCCCCGAGGGCTCGCCGCCGCACACGCCGCCACTCACAGGCATCCGGGGTGACAGGCTGGGCCCCATTCGGGAGGCCATGTCACAGCTGCAGGGAGGACACCCGAGGGGCCCGGCGTGGCACCACAGTCCCTGACGTACCCGCCGCCCAGAGCGGGGGACAACAGGAGGGTTAGGGGAGCCCCGCGTTGGGGGGTCTCAGAGCTTCGAGGACGAAGCTCACTTCCTTTCTGGGCGGCCGCTCCCGGCACCGGGCCCGGTCAGCGGCCTGGACGGCAGGGGCTCTGATGGAGGGAGGGAGTCCCCAGGCACCCAGGGTTCAGGAGCAGGGTCTCCGGGGACTGTGCGCTGACCCTGGAGGGCTCCCTTGGTGCACAAGATGCCAGAAGCTTCTTTGGGTCCACATCTCAGGGCTCCGAGCACTGGGCACCTGGGGCGTCTGGAGTCCCGGGGGCAAAGCCCCTGCGGGGCCGCGTGGTGAGCCGGCAGGGCCGGGAGGGGCTCTGAGAAGCCCCCGAAACCCCCCGCTCCCAGCTGCTGGGGCCACAGGATTCCGAGTGTCCTGTTATCAGGGTTTCCCGACCCTGCTGCCGTTCGGGCTCAGATCGCTCTGCTATGGGGGCCGTCCTGGGCACAGTGGGCTGTTTGTAGCGTCCTGGCCTCCACTGACAAGATGACAGGGACCACTGCCAGGTGGGGGGACACCCCATGGCCAAGATGGCTTCCCGCTGCGTCAGCCCAGTGTCCCCGGGGTGGGGGCAGGTTTGTCATTCAAGGGCCACTGGGGCTCTTGCAAGGGCAGCAGGGACCGTGCCGACCCTCCTGGCTCGAGGGCGGTGGGCTGTGGCATCCCGCTGAGGGCTGACAGGATGCAGGGGATACCCGTGTCACCGGGTCACACTTGCCACACAAGACAGCCTCCTCCAGACAAACAGGGTCCTATGCAGAGACATTTTTGCCCCGGGAGTGAGTTCGGTCAGACCCTGGGACAGCCTTCCCCCCTCCTACGGAACCAGGCTCGGGTGTCGGGACCCGGCAAGGACTCAGGGCCACCGCGAGCTGGCTCTGCGTCTCTGCAGCTGGCTGGGACCCTACATGCCTCGGTTTCCCTGCCGTAAGCAGGCCAGAAGCACGGCGCTTGCCTGTCGGCCTCCCCTCCTGCGTATGTGAGGCAGTGAGTTCATTCAGCACGGAGGGAGCCCTCATTCGGCTGGACCTACCCCAGCCCCCGAGGGGCCACTCCTCCTCAGCCAGCTCCTTCCCCAAAGGGCCTCCCGAGCTGTCCCCAAAGCCACCCGATGCATTCTGTTAAAGCCGGGCGTGGGTGCCGTCCTAGGGGAGCCAACACGGTGGGGAGCCCAGACCGGACACGGGCCCTGCACCCCGGGAGGGGACAGGCCCCACTCCTGAAGCATGGCCTTGACCTCGGCCCCGTGGAGCCCGCACCACACGGCTTAGGACAGTGCTCCCCTGTGCCTCAGCCCTGTTCTGGACCCTGTGGCATCCCAGGGGGCCGTGCTGGGGGCGGGGCTGCAGCTGTGCCGTGCACGGGGGAGGTGGGGGGAGGCCATCCTGGGCTCCGAGCTCTAGGGTGGGTGGGGGATGTGCTGTGAGTCTGAGGACCGGGGTGGGGGCTCTCTTCCGGCTTCTTCATCTAAAGGGTTAATGTTGGAGCGGGACCCCGGCTGCTCCCCCTCCCTCTGCTCCCCCCACCCCTGCAGGCCCCCACAGCATGTCACAGTCTGGACCGGGCATCCAGTTTTGCAAGAACAGAGTTAGGGGAGCCCTGAGCAGGCTCCTCGGGGCTGCACCTCCCCGTGGGGCCTGGCAGAGGGCAGAGCAGGGTCGCCACCGGGCTGTGGGCGGCTGGGGCGCTGGACACACCGTTCAGAATCGAGTGAGGAAGGAGCCATGCGCCCAGCAGGAAGCGGCCCTTCCAGGAGCCCTGCGTGCTCCTCCGACCGCCCAGAGGGCAGAGCAGGGTCCCTGTGGCTGAGCTCCTAGGGACACCAGCCCTCCCCTCCCAGCCACCAAGCCCAGTGGGTCAGGGGCCAGTCGTGGGAAGAGGGGCGCCTCAGGTCTGCAGGTTCCAGAGGGCACGTCCTCGAGGAGGACCCCAAGCTCCCACTGGCTAATGCAGCCCTTGTCATTGCCTTGACTCAGTCCTTTGTGCGGGGCTGAGCTGAGCTCTTCCAGGTGGGAGGAGACGCACCCAGGTGCCGAGCTGGGGACAGTAGCCCGTTCGTTAGCCCGTTCATTCCCGGGGGAGAAGGTTCCTGACTCACGGCCCCTTTAAGTACGCAAGCCGGTCTTGCTGCCAGCGTCTCTGACTCCCGTGACAAGTGATGACGGGCCTCTGTCTGCGGAACAACAGCTGGAATTCTCAGCCAAGAGGGGTTAAGGACGCCTTTGAGACTTCTGGCCACCCACTTCACCTTGGCCTTGTCAAGTCACACTGCCGCGTTTAACCCGCGGCTGGCCAGAGCTGCCAGCGGCTGCCCGACGCTGACCTTGAGCCCAGGGCCCGGGCTGCAGCCTGCGGAGCTGCCGAGAACCCCCATCTCCTCCTTGCTCGCTGCCTGTCCTCTCGAGCCCCCTGCCCCCGGCCCACCAGCCCCTTTCCTTTCATGGTCAAGGCGCACTGCCCTTTTCTGTCTGCAGCCACCCCCAGGCCCGAGGGGAGGAAACAGACAAGGCTGGGGGCGGGGGGCGGCTGGGTGTTTAGAGAACCTCCTGGGAAAGCTCAGACCCTGCAAAACCCGGGATCTTTGGGCAGAACGAGGGAGCTTCTGAGCCTGCAGCCCCCAGGCCAGGGGAGCCCCCATCCCTGGGGAGCCTGCTGCTCTCCTTGCCCCTGGGGAGCCCCCGCCCCTGGGGAGCCTGCTGCTCTCCTTGCCCCTGGGGAGCCCCCGCCCCTGGGGAGCCTGCTGCTCTCTCTGCCAGAGACTTTCTCACCTGCTGCTTGGGGCAGAAATTAGAGCCGGCCTCCCGCGCAGGCCTGGGGTCAGAGGGGGAGGAGATAAGAGCCGGCCCTTTGTGCGGAGAGCTTGGCTTTCAGCGCACAGGAAGTGGGCCTGAATGCTGGAGAAGGACTCGGGGGACCGTCACACAGCAGCCGGATTCCATCTGATAAGGAAGGACACTAAACCCGCACTGACAGGCCCCTGCCCACCGCAGCCCCTCGCAGCCCCAGGGGGCTCCTGCCCGCCAGCCCGGAACGACCACCGCCCACAGAGTCCGTGGGGAGGGGGCCCTGGCCTCCAGCCCCCCCCCCCCCCCCCCCCCCCCCGGGGGGCTTTGGCTCTGGCTGACGGCAACTTCTCCTGGTCCCTCCCCCCTTGCACACTTGACGGGCACGTTCCTCCTCAGAGAACTACCAGGACCTCGGGCCTGGGGGCTGCCTCCGACCTCACCCCCCACACCCCCCGCGGGCTTTGCTGGTGGCCCCTCTCTACCCCAGGGTCCCTTGGTTAGGACACATGGCTGCTCCCTCCCCCCCAAGACCCCACCCACGGAGGGTGCGCGGAACAGCCTCGCCAAAGGAGCAAAGGAGGGGACAGGATGGTTGGACAGAGGAGCAGATGTCCCAGCTCTATTTCCAGGCTAAGCAGCCGCTGAAACAGTGGCAGGAACTTGAGGGGGGGAGGGGGGTGGTGCAGGGAGGGGCCTCTCTCAGCCTGTTCTTTAAAAATTAAGCCAAATCCTGGAGGAAAAACATGTTTGTGCAAAACCTCTAATTAGCAGCTGAGCAGGATCCTGGTGCCTGGGACACCAACGGCCCCTCTGCTGGGAACGGGCAGGGATGGCCTTTCTCTCTGTTGCCCGGCACCCTGGGCCGAGACGTTGGCAAGGGGCTGCGCCGCCGTCACCCCTGGGTCCCCTGTCCTGGGCTCTTGGCGGCTCTGCTCTGGACTAATTGGCCCTCATTAGCAGCTTCCCTCCGTGGGTAGAAGAGCCTTGAGCTGTCGCCCGGCTCCCTCTCTGCCTGCTCTGTGCAGAGCCCTGGGCGGGGGGAGGCTTGGGGTCTCCGGGCTGGGGCCTTTTTTCATTTGACACAGATGTCCCCAAGTCTCAAAGGATGAGGGAGGGGTGACCTTTGTGTCTGTGTCCCGGCCGTGGCTCCACCACATCCCTGAAGAATAAAGCCCAGGGGTGCCCAGGGGGCTCAGTCCATTAGGCATCCATTCTGGAGCTCAGGTCATGATCTCAGGGTCGTGGGATCGAGTCCCATGTCGGGCTCTGTGGTCAGCAGGGCGTTTGCTTGAGAGTCTCTCCCTCCCTGTCCCCACCCCCTCCCCGCTCCTCCCCCTGCTCCTCCCTCTGCTCCTCCCCCTGCTCCTGTGCTCTCTAACTCTCTCGCTCATAAATAAGCAGATAAGATCTTTTATAAACTAAATAAAGCCTGGCCCTGGGGCTGGATGGGTAGCCCGTGGCCAGGGGACAAGGCCTGGGGGAGCCCTGGTGTCCCAGGCAGACCCACCCCCCAGGGCCTGCCAGCCCGCACTGCCCTCTGTGCCGCGGCCGCCCGGCCTGCCCGGGCCGCTGCAGCCCATCCCCGTGCTCAGGAGGCCACGCCAACCGCTCTTGCTCGCTCCTGAGTGGGGACGTGTGTGCGCTTGGAAATTATAATTAGATTCTGCCTCACGTTGTGGACTAGTTCCCAAGAAAATCATCTATTAATTGATTCCAATTACTCTTAATTGTTTCTCCTACATTTCAATTAGGCGGCCCCGTTGTTAGCGGCGGGAGCTCCGGTGAGACAAGCGGGCACCACGCCTCTGACCGCCGGGGCTGCAGGGGGAGCTCTGCCGAGGGGCGACGCCGCTGCTCGTGGCCAAGGCCAGCCCTCGGCTCCTGCGGCCCTGGCGGAGCACCGAGCCCTGTCCTCTCTCACGGGGGCTCTGGGGCCTGCAGCGGAGGCAAGGGGGCAGCCCGGGGCCTCACAGTGCCTTCCGTCCTGGGGGGACAGCGGGCCTCACTACCCAGGAAATCAGGCCCCCACCTGCGGTCCGGCCTCAGGAAATGTCCTCAGGGAACCGGGAATCGCCGGGCAGGCAGGGTCAGGTCCTGATGTCGTGGTGAGGCCCACTTTGCTTTATTTTGGCTTTTTGGAGTTTCCTCCCCTAAATCCGTCTGAAGTATCAAGGTCTAATTTTTTTAATTATTATTATGGTGAAATATATAACATAAGTTTACCATTTTAGCCATTTAAAGTACATGGCTCGGTGCCATCTGGGCCGTGCACAGCTGGTGCAACCGTGAGCGCCCTCTTGTCCCAGAACGCCATCGTCCCCGCGAGCGCGCACGGCCCCTGGAACCGCCAGCTGCATTCTGTTCGTGTCCTGGACACGGCGTAGAAACAGGGTCCCCCCTTGGGCAGCCTCTGTCTGGCTCCCCTCCCCTGAGTGTTCTGGAGGCTCATTCCGATGCAGCGGGGCTTGGCCACGGATTCCTTTTTCAGGGCTGAATAGTAGTCCGTCGTGGGGAGAGGACCAGGCCTCTGTTGATGGACATTTGGGCTCCTCCCGCCAGTTGGTCACTGTGAAGGGTGCTGCTGTGAACGTTTGTGTTTGAGGGTCTGTTGGGATTTCAGGGATCTGAGGCTTGGGGGTCTGGGGGGCGCTACTGCTGGGTCAGCTGGTCTACCTACCGATCTGGTTGGTAGTGACAAAGTGTCTGCATTTGGGTGGCAGAGGTGGGTCTCCATCTTTCTGGGGGCACTGGGAGACCCCGGGCAAGGGACAGGAGCAGGTGTAGCTGGGGCGTCAGGGAAGGGGTCTGCCCTGGGAAATGCAAGGCCCTCCGCGCTCAGTGGATGCAGCAGGGGGGCCGGTGGCCGCAGGAGGAGGGCTTGCAGGGCCGGGGGCGATGGTCTGGATGAAGAACGTGGGGTCCCGGGCTGCCCCTGAGCCCGCGGGTTCCAGAATGCCTGCGCCAGGGCATTTCCTCAGTTCTGCACCTCACTTTGGGATCCTGGGCTTCCGTGAGCCTCCAGAAGCCTTCCATGATCCTCGGACCGGAGCACAGGCTCAGAGAGGAGACAGACGTCCCTGGAACATGCTGGGGAGGCTCTCCTCTTAGGCTAAGACGCCTTCTTCCAAAGTCTTCTGGAATCTTCTGTCAGGAGCTGTCGGGGTCCAGCTGTGGACGCGGGTCCGTCTGACTTGGCGCCATCTCACTCAGAAGCCGTGTGATCGCGGCTGCTCCGTGGCCCTTGTCCAACGAAGACGGGCTCGCGGAGCCACCCAGCACCCGGGGACCAGAGTCTGCGTGGCCCCACACCCAGCCCCACGTCAGCCGCAGAAAGCGGCGAGGACGGGCCAGACATGGACCCCAGCCCGGGGCCGAGGAGTTCCCACCAGCCAGGCCTCGAGGTCAGAGAGAGACCCAAGGTCAGCGAGTGAGCCCCAAGCCCCACTGCCCTGTTCCCCGACGGGCATCCTCTGTGTCACTCAGGTCATCCCCGAAGCTGAGACGTCCACGTCCTCCGCTTGCGGTCACTGTGGTGTCTCGGACTTTCCCAGGTTTGCTGGCAGATGCAAGCCTGCCAGCCTCGCTCTTCCTGCCGGCCAGAGCGGCCAGCAAGGCCTGTCGCTGGACAAGAAAGCAGGACACGGAATCCAGGGTCCCCATGGTGCCCAGACCACGGAGGAGACAGTGGGGGCTGGCCCCGGGGTGCCCACCCAGACTCCGCTGGGGCACAGTTACCCGGATGTCTCCACGGTCACCCTGGCCGCCGCCAGCCGTGCCCGAGTCCCGGCGTGGTCTACAGGCTGCCCTCGGCGGTCATCTGGAAGCCGCGGGGAACGGACAGACGGCTCCTCTCAGCAACTTGAACACCACCAACCAAACCCGGTTTCGGAGGAAAGGCAGCTACCAGGTGCGTCGGGGACCTGCCCTCTGTCCCCAACATAAAACAGCGCCCCCGGCCCCACCTCGGCACGGGCGCCAGAGGACGAGACCCACATGGTCGGGCTGACCCAGGAGTCCCCGTGCTCGGGGTCCCCGGTGCTCAGGACAGAAGGGTCGCGGAGCCTGTGTTCCAGGAGCCGGGCCTCCCGCGTGAGGGCCCCAGCACGAGGAAGCCGGCCTCGCGGGCAGCCCTTCCTCACTCTTTCCGCTTTGGAAAGTGAATGAAAGAAGGTTATTGACTCCGAGCGCGGGGCGGCGTGGAAACGTCGGGGGACACGGGAGGCCCCTCCCGCGGGCCTCCACACAGACTGCGCTCTTCGTCCGATCACGGCCACATGGCGCGCGTCCGAAAGGGCGCCGAGCGGAGCCGAGCTTGTGTGTTCTGACTTCTGACTAGCCAACCCAAACAAACAGGACATCAAAGGAGCAGCGTGGGGAGAAGGACCTCTGAAATCTAACCCCAGAGGCTGAGGCTTAAAAAAAAA
>CM053606.1:2176292-2190771 GCA_028646535.1 Procyon lotor
GGTGCTGGTATCAACAAATCGACCAGCTGTTTTCCCCGAGGACTGTGGTCCTGCGGTTGGCTGGGAGGAGATGACGTCACCACGGACGGAGGCGGCCCCGGCGGGCGCACCAGCCTCCCTGCAGGGACATGGAGAATGTCAGCGTTGGGCTCGGCCAGTTCCTCATCACTGCACCTGCCTCGATGTCCCCTCTGGCCTCCTCTCCGCCCTGCTCCCAACGGAAACTAGGCTGTCACACGCAGCGCTCACCTTCTCCAGCAGATCCTATGCAGGACACACCTGTAAATAGGGGCCCTGCTACCGAAATTCAGTGTATAAACAACATCATAGGCAAGAGGCTCATGTCATCATGCGCTCCCATCAGTGATGGCTGAGGACAGAGCCTCTGGTCACAGTGGCCCCCTGGGAGTGGCTAGAGCAGCCTGCTACCCCTGGGGCAGGGCAAGGGGAGGGGGCCTCTCCTGCTGGGGTGAGCCTGGGCTCAGGGCTCCCTGCGGTAACCAGCGGCTTCCTCTTGGGAAACACCCCCAAAACTGCAGGGAGCCCCCCACACAGGTGGCCAACAGGGCTCTCGGACGGAGACAAAGAGGACGGAGTCTCTTTGCTGGGCATCCCTCTCCTACCCTCAGCCAGAGCTGGTTTGTCCCCTCTGGGGACCCCCTCCAGATTCCTGGCTGGCCACCCAGAACACCCAGGGGAGGGCCTTGCTTCTGACCAGTACCGTCGTCACCTGTGGTGGGCGGAGCCCGTCGGCCTCTGAAGAGCAGGTGCATCGACCGCTGTACCAGCTGCCCCGCAGCCACCAGTGGCCAGAAATAGGGCCCCACGGCACGCGCACTAGGACATGCTCGCCACCAGGCACCGCGGGCCCGGGGCTCCGTTCCTGGGTCTTCAACAAGCTTCCAAGGAGAAACCAGCTCTTCCTAATAGTGCGGCCCCATGTGCGGAGCCACCTGCCTCCACAAGGCCAGGAATCAGCAGAGGTTCCAGGTCCAAAGGAGACACTTCTAATTTCTCAGGCAAGACCCGAGACAACCCTGCGGTTGTCGAATGAAGAATTCTGCAGTTTCGGAGCTGGTAACGCGCGGAGGGTTCAGGAAGTCCAGCCTCCCTGCTGAGCACCCTGCAGGGGCGGCCACCGAGGCCTTCTTGAATTCCCCCAGGGACAGGGGGCTTGCCCCTTTGCGAGGCTCCCTGCCCCCTCACAGGCTGCCTGTGGCCTCAGGTCTGCACAGATCCCACTGCTGCCAGCACCATCGCTGACCCCTGAGGGGTTTTCATTCCTTTATCTCCTTGGACCCTTGAACGTGCTCGTCTGATCACCGTTTTGCCCGTGTGTCTCTGTCTTGGGTCAGGGCCACAGCCCACGGCTGGTGGACCAGACCCCCAAACACACCCTCCGCCCACAGCGCGTAGGGACCCCCCTGGAGCGGGGTCGTCGAGGTCAGCTCATCCCCAGGGCTGGAGGGCAGGGTTCTGCCCCAGAAGGCTCGGAGGAGCCCTGCCCGGCCCTTCCCCTTGTCCCCCGTGCTATCGACCGTCGGGGTGTGAGTCCCGCTCCAGGACACCCGGGGAGGACTCAGGTGCTGCGCAACGCCGGCTGAAACTCTCTGCTTCCGCTCCGGCTTTCTGAGAACCCCGCCGCTGCTGGGGGTGTGCCCGTCGCTGCGGCCCCGGCCTGGGCCGGAGAAGGGGGAGTGAAACTCTGAGTTCTGCTGGGAGGAGGGGGCGGCGGAGCAGGAGGCAGAGAGAGCCGAGAGGAAAGCCGGGGAGCACGAGCAGGCTTGGACGCCCAGCCGTGCACCCCGCACCCCGCACCCCAGAGAGCCGCGGCCCCCGCGTGTCTGGGCGCTGAGCGGGAGGCCTGTGAGAACCCTGCACAGTCCGCGTGGCGTCTGGCGGCAGGAGGCGCTGCCGAGGCTCCACGCCACTCTGGGCTCCGGTTCTACGCTGAGAGGCTGTGTGTCACGCAGGAGGAGAGCACGGGCCCCGCGTGGACCGTCAGAGCCCCACGCGGGGCCCCCAGCTCCTTCCTGCAGGCTTTTGGGTCTCAGACCAACGACCTTGGCCCCCATCTCCCGGAAACACAAGAGCCACCACGTCTGGGAGCCACCTGGCTTCTTCCAGGCAAAGCCCCAGGAAACAGGGGCTTTCTAGCCCCTCTCTCTCCGGGAGCTCAGGAGCCAGGCCGGCCTGGCCTTCGAGAAAGGGCCTCCGCGAGCTACCTGTGTTTCCTGGAAGCAGCTCGCTTCTGCCCCTCCCCCTCCCCTGTCCCTCACAGCCAGAGCAGGTGGGGGGCCAGGCCCAGGACGCACCTGCCGGGACCCCTGCCTGCCCGGCCACATTGCTGCTTCGTGCTTAGTCACGTCACTGCCGAGCGCCACAGTGGGAGTGGGGACGGGGATTTAGGAGCTCATCCAAGCCCCGTGTCTGCACCCGGTCGGGTCGGAGGTGTTTCCAGAATGCCTTGCCCCCACCTCCTTCCATCACAAGAAGGGACCTTGTGTTCCAGCTGCTCGTGGACCCCGGGAATCACAAGCACAGTCTGAGCGCACATGTGTGTGCGCCTGTGCCCGGAAAAGAGAGCCACGCGGCTTCGTGGGCCCTTCGAGAAGGGGTCGGGGTAGGAGGAGGAGGCCACTGCCAGGGCGGATGCCATGACCCGCTTCGCACGGAGCCGCCGGAGCGCCCAGGCCGGGATGGCGGGAGGCCAGACTCCCAGGCCTGCGCCTCGCTGCATGCTCGGAATCCGTTAGGAGAGCTGACGACAGGCGGCTGGCGCCCCGGCCCGCGCACACCCCGGACGGGGCCGGCGGCCGCTAAATGTGAGAGCGCCAGCCCGGCGCAGAGCCCACAAATTAGAAGTGCAGGAAACCTCAAATGATGTGCAAAAAAAATCGTCAAGGTTACGAGAATTTTTCCATCCTTTTGCTTCGTAACTCAGCATTTCTGATGGGGGTGATTTATGAGCCGGGGGACCTGGCAGGGGGACCAGGGCTGGGGAGGCCCCGGAGGCCAAGTGGGGAGAACGGGCAGGAGGGCAGCTTCCTCTGGAGGCTCTGGGATTCCCGAGGCTCGGCCCCAAATAACCCAGAGCAAGGCTTTGGAATGGAATCGGGCCGCGGAGCCAGGTTTCAAATCTGGGAAGAGACTCAGCCCCAAGGCCCTGGAGGTCACGCTGGCTGAAGGGACCTGGGGCCCGGATGGGGTGCCCAGGGCCTGGGCCACGCCGTCCTTCCTCCTCGGGCAGCCTGCACATTGGGGCCCAGCACCCATCCTTCCTGTCCACTTGGCCTCCTGGGGTCAGAGCGGGCCCCAGCCGTGCCCCCGAGCTGGGGCGGGGTGGCCCTCACCTGTCCCATGGGCGCTGGAGTGTCTCACCGTGGAAGAGGCCAAGAGAGGGACCTGGGGCGCCCGGGCCTGTGTTCCCAACTCCGGGCCGCCCCGGGCCTTGGCCCAGGTGCAGAGACCCTCCCTCTGGCCCCTGACACAGTCCAGACCCCCGCTCCCGGGGCTCCCATCTCCCCTCACGGGACGCAGGACAATACCGGCCTCGGAGGCCTGTGGTGACTGGGGAGCGGTGGCGCAGGCACAAAGACCCACGCTTCGCAAAAGCCCAGCTCAGCCCCTGCGGAGTCCCTGGGGAGCACGGAGAGATGAGAGGGAGGGACGCAAAGGGGAGGCAAACGTCTGAACCCCACTCCTCCCTTTCTGGAGTCCGAGAGGGCAGGGCCCACGCGCGCCAAGCAATAGTCAGGCTATGGTGTCCTTCCCACCAAGCGCGTGTCCTGGGAGCACTTCTCTGGTCGGAAGAAGAAAGCAGCAGCCCCCCAGGCTCTGGCCCCTCCCTCCCACTCCACCATCGGGGGGCCCACATGCGCCCAGGTGAGGCCCCCGATGCCAGGCCGTGATGGCAGACACAGCCCTGGGCCCTCGCCCCACGCGTGCATTGCTGGTTGGGGCCCCCAGACCGGGACTTCTGCCTTCTCTGGAGGACAGGGCCGGCAGCTCACCTGCTGCGGGATTCCTGGGAGAGGCGTTTCCTCCAACCCTCAGCCCCCGCCGGGAGGTGACTCCCACCCCGCGACCGGCCACGTGGTCAGGGGCTGGGGGACCAGGACTTCTGGGCCCAAGGGGAGGGGCACTTCCCAGGAGTCACAGGGAAGGAGGCTGCTGGCCAGGGTGGAAACGCACGGAGCTGCCCCAGACGGGGACGGGGACAGACCGGGGTCCCGTGTGGCTGAGCGACCAGCCCTTCACACACGCTTGAGGGACCCGGACTGGTTGGCCCGGCACAGGGAAGGGTCAGGAAGGGGGCCAACCTCCAGAAGAGAGAGAGGTTGGTCAGGCGAGGACCGGCGAGCTCACCAGAAGGCCGGGTTTGCCCTCCAGAAGGTGTTCCCCGTGGTGCCGGGGGTGGGGGGCTGGGGGACAGGACCCCGAAGGAGCCTGAGCGCCACGGGCAGTTGGGGCCCCTCTGCCCTGCCTTCACCTCCCCCAGGACAAGTCCCTGGAGCAGCCGAAGCTTCACGCACCCTCTCTGGGGTGACGGAGATGGGGGGCAGCAGAGGAGTCCGTAGAGGGAGTGAGCCTGCAGGGCCCCGAGTCCCCGCCCGGTGTCGGGGCCTGGCCTGGGCCCCCAAGTCTGCGTCTGAGACCCGCATCCCGGGGCCATCCCACGCGGGCGGTGTGGAGAGGACAGATGGCAGGGCGGGGTGCGGCAGGCCCCCCAGGGCGGGAGCCTCTGGTCGCGGCGGGGGGCCTGCAGGCGGCCACGGGCCACGTCCTCATGGGGCCGGCTTTGTCTTTTCCCAAAAACGCAACTGACTGCCCCCACCCCCACCCGAGTGCCCCTCACACACGTGCACACTCACATGTACACATGCGCACATGTGAGCAGACGGGGCAGAGGAGTTAGCTGGTCAGTTGGGATAACTCTTGTGCCAGCGACCACGTGGGGGGGAGGGTCCCATCAAGGTGAAGCGACTCATCTGAGGCAACAAGTGGCCCAAGGGGCTGTGGCCTCGGCGGCAGGGGTGTGGGGGCAGAGCCCACGCGGCTGCGACGGTCCCCGCAGCCAGCACCCCTTCCCCAGCCCGGCCTGTGCCGCGGGCGGGGCTGGACAGAGACGGAGGCTGTGGGGTGGGCATCTGCAGGGGGAGGGGAGGGGTACGTGGGTCCCGGCTGCCCGGCCCCCCGTCCTCCCTGCGGCAGAGGAAGGCAGCGGCACCAACCTATCAGCTGACGGCCGCGAACCAAAGGTTTTGCTTTGTGGGTCCTCCCTGCGGGTTTCCTGCAGTTGGGGTGGGAGGCGTGAGGGGGCCCCTGAGGGTGTTGGTGCCAGAGAGGGGCCTCTCCCACGTGGTTCTGCACTCCTCCCGCTGCCAGCCAGCTCACAGTGCCCTCCTGATGCCCCCCGGTGCCCCTGGGCACCCCAAGGGTCTGGACATGGGCGGCAGAGGGCTGAGGGCTGGACAGAGGGCTTCCCTGTGCCACGCTGCCCCTCCGGCCCCGCCCGTCCATCTCTCATCTCCCCCGACCCTTGGTAGTACTCCTGGCCCCTGGCCCCTTTCTCAGAATTAAGCCCATTTGGGAAAAGCCCCCCCAAAAAGGAGACTGACAGACCCGAGGCCCCTGGGTTTGAAGTCCCTTCCAGATCAGCCTCCAGGGATGCCAGCAAAGCTGGGCCCAAGCCTATCGGCTCTGAGTCTTGTCGGGCATGGGGGGTGCACAGGAGGGGCCGCGTGGGCTCCAAGAGGGGTTTCCAGGAGCCCCGTGTGTGCTGGGTCGGCGCCTCCCGCAGCGACACACCCGCCTCCCGAAACTGCGCTTTCTTGTCCCCCGGAGGCCGGGCGTAGCCCTTGGCCTTCCAGAAGGTGTCTGTGGACATTCGGGGAGCACCCCGAGTTGCTGGTCAGAGGCAGCCCCTCGAGGCCTTGGGGGGGACAGCCTCCTGTCCTTCCTGGGTCCCGATTGTTCAGGGGCGCTCGGGACACACTCCAGGGGGCAGAGGCCCCGGTGCCCAGAATTGGTCTCCTTGGTCTTGGGACAGGTCACTACCTACCCGGCCCTGGCTTTACCGGGTCCTTCTGGCGCCCTGCCCGCCGGGACACCCCTTCCTCCTCCGAGGCCCCAGCCCCTCCGTCCGACCCTCTCAGAGCTGGGGCTGGACTCCCCAGGAAGTGGGCCCGAGGTGCTGCGGCCCCCAGGCTCTGGATTTGGAACCCAGAGCAGGTGCGGCATGGAGCAGGGGTGAGGACGGGGGGGACTGTGCTGCAGCTTCAGCTCAGGGTCCCGAGGTCCCAGGGCACCCCCGCCCTCCGGGGACGGTAACCGACCCGCTAGAGACGCATTCCCGAGATGCACGTTCGGAGCCCGTGTCGACGACAAAGCAGACGGTGCCGGCCGCGGGAGCGTGGCCGTCGGGTGGGCTGAGAGGCCGGGTCCCAGGTGTCAAATGGAAACTTCCCGCCTTTAAGAGAACGGAGTGTTTTTCTTACGTTCGGGGTGACGTGCGTGCTGGTGGGGGCAGGCACACACACACACACACACGCGTGCACACGCACGCTCACGCCGGCTCGTACGCACCCACACACCCCAGCAACACCTTTACCTTCTAGAATGTTTTCCTGCAGCCCAGCGCCCTGGCGCCCCTTGACAGAGGGCTCTGTTCTTAGACGCGGCGGCCTCTGCTTTCTCACATGTGGGACGGCTGGGGCTTCTTGCAACCCCGGGGGCCACCGTCGTGGCCGGGCCAGGGCAGCCGGCTGCTCGGTGAGCACTGGGGCCCGCCTCCCGCCGCTCTGCCGGGCTCTCGGGTAACCCCGGGACGGACAGCTGGGTGGACCGGGCCCTCACCATCGCCCGGGGGGGGGGGGTCTCCGAGGCCCAGACGCTGGACCACCTTCCTCCAGGGCCCGAGCAGCTGGTCCCTCATTGGGCCGACGCACAGCGTGCAGGCTGTGGCGCACAGGACGCCTCTGACCCTCCCCGGTTCTCTGTCCCCGCCAGATGTCCGAAGGCCTGAGCGCCGAGAGGCTGTGCGCGGACGCCGGGCAGGCGGGCTCCGGCAGCTGGCTGAAGTACATCCGGGTGGCGTGTTCCTGCGACGACCAGAACCTCACCATGTGCCAGATCAACGAGCAGGTGGGTGCGGGGCGTGCGCGCGGGCCTCGGAGTGGTCTCGGGGGGCGGGGGGCTCGGCCCCGGACCGACAAGAGGGGCCTGCGAGGTGAAGGGCTGGCGGCCAGGGGCGTCTGCCCAGCCCTGTCCCGCGGTGGGCAGCAGTTTGACAGCTGAGTTTCTGGGACCTCAGCGATGCCCCACAGCAGCCCCATTGGGGACTTCAGCTGGCAGCTTCCGGGGGGCTCGAGAACCCAGACACGGCGGTTTCCGTGAAGGAAAGCGGCGGGAGCAGCAGGTCCTGAAACCACAGGGGTCCCCGTCCCTGCTCCACGGGTCCCTTCCCTGCTCCAGGGGTCCCGTCCCTGCTCGTGCCGCCCCAGGAGGGAAGCACTTATGAACCGTCATCTCCGGGGCTCAGTCTGGCCAGGCTCCCCCAGAAGGGTCAGCACTGCCCTCCCGGGGCACACTGCCGCCCCTGTGGCATCCCCGCCAGCCTGCGGAGGGACCGACCTTGTTTGGGCAAAAACTCCTGGCCCCGCCTGATCTTTCCTGGGCTCGGTGGCCCTGCCTTTGGCCCCTTCAGCGCCAAGGGGCACCTCACTTCTGCAGCCAACCCTCTGGAGGCCGAGGACCCCGCTCAGCACATGGGGTCCACGCTAGCCGTGGTCCTTGCTGCCCTAGGACCACATTTTCTCGTGGTGGCCTTCCAGCCCCGTGAGCAGAATAGGCCAGAAGATGCCAGGCATGAGTTTCTTTCGACCAGGAAGGCCACACGTCCCTGGTGCTGGGAGCTCTCAGTCTATGTCTTTAATTACAAGTTTGCAAGTGGCCCCGGGGCCTCCACGCTTGGGAGCCAGGCCCCTCGGGCACATTTCCACTGAGCTCCCAGAGCCTGGGCCCCTCGGGATGCTGGGCAGCCCAGCCTCTCCCATCAGAGCCGTTGGCTTTTGCCTGTAATACCTTGGGGTTACACATGAGATTTCATCTGCAAAAGGGATTGCACTGCTTTCAAAAATGTTTTCAGAGACCACATAACAAAGGGCACATTCTCCCATCGCCTGTGCAAACCATTAAAAGCGATTCGAGGCTCTTGACTTCAGAGAAACAGTTTTGCATTAAGGAACACAGAGAGCACACACCAGGGAGGTCCCTAGGACCCCCGTGAGCTGCCCCCCAGCTCTCCCTCTTCTGCTCAGACTCCTTCTCGGCCCCAGGGCTCAGCCCGGGTTGAGCAGTTCCCCGCTGGACACAAGTGGGTCCTTGCTTCACAAGCCGGTGAGGTTTGAATCCACCTCCGCTCCTGGGATGTGTGTCTACAGTCTGTCCTTAGAACCCAACATTTTGAAAATTAAGTGGGTTTTTTTTCTGATCACAAAAAAAATATGGCAGAAATTAAAGCAAAAGAAGATCCACCAAAAAATTAGACCTAAAAAAAAAAGAAAGAAACACTTTTCCTTCCTCCAAATGAAAGTGAAATGTGAGTGCAGGAGAATCGGGTGTCGGCACATGGACAGATGGGCTTTCCGACGCCCCTTCCTTTGTGCACCGCGGTGTCCTTGGTCGTGCGTCCGGACGCTGGGGGACAGCAGACGGCTCAGGCTGGGGGTCAGCCTCTGGAGAGAGGCCCAGGTGGGCCGCCGAAGGCTGGGGTGGCCTCCTGGGGGACAGCCGGAGCACCGTGGGGCCAGGCCCAGGGGGGCGCTTCTGTGACGCGCAGAATAGAGTAACAAAGAATCCAGATTCGTTATTTAAGCAAGACGTTTGTGAGAGCATTTGAACCAGACTTAGGTAGCAAAGTAGGTACCTTTTTGTGGCCGACTTCTGGGAAAGCCAACCGGTGTGGGAGTTTCTCCAAGAGGGGCCTGTCTTTAAACATCTTTGTTTCATTATTGATATTCTGGGGGAGCGTGTGCGTCCCCCGCACGGGGCAGAACTGATGGCTTTACAGCAAGGTCTTTCCATCTCTTCCCACCGGGGACAGAAACCCTCTCTGCTGCAGGAATGATGGTCCTTAACGCCCACTGGTTCCCTGAACCCCACTTTGGTCCCCAACGGTTACCCTTCCCGAGGGTCTGGTATAGGGTCGGAAACACTCCTTGCTGTTTTACTCAAACCCAGTATGACATCGAAATCCCTTCAGACCCCTCCCCACCTCCTGGATGTTTCTCTCCAACACGGCCTCAGAGGATTACCCGCCCCCATTTCAGCTCACAAGCTCCGAGGGAGCTTGGGGTGCCCGTTTGAGCAGATGCAACACTGACATGACCCAGAGCATTAAAATGCTCTACCTGGGGCGTTGCTGATCCCCAGCCCTCTGAGGCGAGAGGAGCCCCCCGCCCTTGGAGCACCTCCGAGGACCGTGCAGTTACTCCCAGTGTCACACAGCCTGGAGGTGCTCGCCAGAGTCCCTCCCGAGGAGGCGCCCCTGCGCCCCTCACCAGCCGTGGGGAGGGGGCCCAAGCTCACGCAGGGAAGCAGGAGCAGGCGAGAGGCAGGAGGTGCTCAGAAGGCCGTCAGGTACCCCAATTTTCATCCCAAAGTCTTGCCTTTGCATTCCAGTGGTCAGAGGACAAGGAGCAAATTGTGGGGCGTATTTTCCTTTGCAAAATAATACTAATGATTTTAAACTCTAATAATATGAGAAACTGCTCTTAGATACATCCACACGGACCTCAGTAATTATTGGTTGAATAAAGCAAATTTTAGAAATGCCTTTTTTTAAAAAAACATTTATCTATGTTGAGAGAGAGAGAGCGTGGGGAGGGGCAGAGGGACAGGGAGAGAGATAATCCCAAGCAGGCTCCATGCTGATTGCGGAGCCCAACACAGGGCTCGATCCCACAACTGTGAGATCATGACCGGAGCTGAAATCGACCGACTGAGCCACCCGGGCGCCCGAGCAATGTCTTTTTGAAAGGGATATGATAGGCTAGTTTTAGTTACAAAACCATTTTTTCAACAGACTCCCAAGGCTGACTAGCTCTCTCTTGGTGGGATGGCCACGTGGTTTCCGCAGAAAGTATCTCCACTCCCGTCCTGTTGGAAACACACGTTGCTACAAAGTGGACTAAAAATGCCCCTGAAATATTAATAATAAAACAAAGATTTTTGAAGACAGGCTTCTCTTTGAGAAGGACACATTACACGGTATTAATGGGGTTTCTCAGATTTCCGTAATCCCAAGGGTTTCTACCAGGATTTCCTGCACTTACCGATGCCCCCTGCCATGCGCACACACACACACACACACACACACACACACACACACACACACACACACGGGCTCCCGACAGCACGGACAGCATCCAGACTGCAAATTGAAGATCCATAATGCAGGGTGGGGTTTTCCAGATGGTCTTCGGAAGCTCAAGGCCATGACCTCAGCCCCAGTTTTGAGAGGAGGAAGGAGACCAGGCAGGAGGGGGTCTCAGGGTCCCGAAGAGAAAGTCTCTGGAGTCACAGCTCCCGGAAGAAATGACCTGGTGGCCGAGGGGGAGGCGGCTTTCAACAGGAGATGTGCCCCTGGAGGGAGCCACACATCTCCTCCGGGGACCGCGGCACCCATGGCCGTGAACCCAGCCCAGCATCTCGTTTATGCCACGAGACCTTCCCCCCCAGGCGCCTGGGGCTCTGAGAGGTCCCAGCCCCAGGGGGCCTCGAGGACGGGTGACCTGCTGGTCACTCTGCTGTGCCCTCTCGGCGGCTCTGGGTGGGGGGGAGGGGACACAGCAGAGGCCACGCCGGGCCGTGAGTTTCCTCCAGACTCAGCCCCATCAACTCAGCAGTGACTTGTGCTTGTTACCCGCGTGGAGCCCGCAGACGGGCGGCCGGGCCGCTGGGAACAAAGCATGCACAGCAGACAGCTGGAGGGACGGGGCTTTTTTCCGGGATTTTTGGGGGTGGTCAGATCCCAGCCGAAGACGCCGGGGTGCTTTGATTTACCTTTCCCGCTCAGCGTAAAGGGAGGGCGAAGGAAAGCCCTCAGGCACCTCAGTTCACTCTGGGTGGCACGAGCCCGCCTCCGGCCCCGGGCAACTTAGCCTCCCTCTCCCCCTGCCGCCCACCAGCTCCTGCTTCTCCTCTCGGAAAATCTGAGACACTGAGATCACCCCTGGGGGGTTCTTTCTCCCGTAGTTATGAGCCAACGGGTTCCTTTGAAATGTTTCAGGAGACAGACAGGGTCTGTCCCCGGATCGGTCGTAATGTTCAGAATGAAAACAGGAGCTTGGGAGTCAGACGCACAGGCCTGGTCACTGTGCGGCTCTCCCCCGGTCCCGCCTCACCTCTGCAGGGCAAGGGGGTCGGCGACGTGGCCACAGGGCTGAGGATGCCGTGACGTGGAGCTGGGGTCACAAACAGACGTTGGGGAGCACGACTCAGGGGCTCCGGACCCCCCAGCACACCGAGGAGAGTCCGCCAGGCCCCCCCACACCCCCAGGGCCGCCCAGGGCCGCGGGGGATCCCCGACAGCACCAGCACGGTCCCCGGGGCAGAGACCGCTCAGCCCGGGCAGAGGGGCCGAGGTTCCCCAAAGTGGAAGCAGACGAGCGTGTTAAAGGAAGGCATTTCGTTAGCCGATGAGTCGACCGATAACCACGCCGCGTCGCGAGCATGAGAGCCGCTGCTCGCTCTTAATGAAAACCCGGTGCTCCCGGCCCGAGCGCTTGGCTTTTGCCTCCACTTCCTCTCTCTCCGCGCGCGGCCTGTGAGCGATCCACGGGGGCTGGAACTCGCCAGACGGCATCCAGCCCCCCGTTCCTTCTCCCCCTGCTCTCGACCCCCACGACTTTGTGAATTAAACATTGTAAACGGATTGGGCGGCTGCAATGGTAGCTCGCAGACAATTAGACGCAATTTCCCCTTTGAACTGAAAGGGCAGGGGACTCATTGTAGCGGTTCTTGGCCGGTTTACAGAAGACCTAAGGTATGTATCAAATGCCTTTGAGTCCAAAAGCTGCCGAATTCTCCGGCACCCTCTTCAGAGCAAACTGATCCTCTCTCTTCGGCAAAGAATAAGATACAAATTCAAGCGTGCCGTCACCACACCGGCTGCAATCACGCTCCAGGATTCACCGGATGGAACACGTTATCAGGAGACGCCCCTCCAGAGAGCTGAAGGCCGTCTCTCGAATCGCGGCCGGGAACGTCTGTGTAGACACGGACACACTCGCCGGGTCCAAACGGCACCGCGAAGGCAGAGAGAAATGTGTGGGATTTTTCCCCACGTGTGTGCAGCTGGGAAGGTGATGGGTGCAGCCGCGAGACGGTGAGGACGTGGACACAATTGCTTCAGCCCCGCAGGGACAGACCGGAGCGTGGCCAGCCGTGTCCTCGGTCCCCCAGAGGGAGGGACTGTCTGCACGTCCCAGCTTGGGCCTCCGTGGTTTTGTAGGTTCCAAATGCTGAAGCCCGTGGGCAGCCCCAGGGCCCACGGTCCCAGCCTTCCCCAGACACAGAGAGCCCACAGTTTGGGGGCAGCAAGTCGTGAAGACACACGAAAGCCTTCGTAGGGTCGTTGAAGCGACGCGACAGCACCGGACCCCCAGCCTCTCCAGGGGTCCCCGAGAGACAAAGATGCCCAGGGACCAGCCTCCTCCCTCCGGACGGGCCAGAGGTGGCCGGGCCACTCTGATCCCCCTCGCTGGGTGCTCGTCTCTGCGAAGACACCCGCACAGAGCACCCGGGAGCCTCCACAAATCCCAGCCGGTTCCCAAATCCAGGATGGACAGAGAAACACGCTGGAAGAGATTTCGCTGGTGGTCCTGAAACCCCCTTGAATGTTTCTCGAACTCGTCAAAGTGGGAGCTCTTGACCACCTTCCTGTTTCTGAGAAACGCGTCTGCCCAGGGGCGGTGGGGGGCGTGGGGGGAGCGTGGCCGGGCCCCCACCTCCTCCCTGCCACCCAGGGTAGTTTGGACGGAGTTCCTCCTAATTTAAAGTGTGCGATCCGAAGATAGAGAAGGAATGAAAATCGTGGAACTTAAATCCTCAGGTTCAAAAATAGTATCTATCCCCATGAGTCGATTTAGGGGATCTCGAGAAAGTGGCCAAAACGCTTTCTCACAGCCATTTTTTTTTTTAATCTGAAATATTTGGTCTCAAAGGATGACAATCGTTCGGGGGCCGGAGACGTTGGTTTTCACGGGAGGGTCGGTGTGCCCCAGCGGGTCCCGGCTGAAATCCAACCTTCCTCGGGCAATTTCCCCGCCTGGTGGTCCGTTGGCCCCCGCGCTGCGTCCACCTGCGAGGAGCTGCCTCCTCGCCGAATCAGGAGAGGGACGGCGGGGAAGAGGGCACCGCAGTCGCTCGCTCGCTTGCTCACAGGACCCGGGTTCGGGGTGGTTCGCCCAGACTCGGCAGAGAGCCGGAGACTTTGAAATAAGGACCAGACTTCAGACCCTGTCTGCTTGGCTTCGTTCCTTTGAAAGCTAAGAACAGACGTGGAGTGGCTCCCATGAACTCAGCTGTTGTGGCTTCCCTGGCGCTCAGATCCTGAAACCAGAGGGAAGGTTCCAGCTGGGCCTGCCCGGCGCACCCTCGGAGCCCGGACGCAGGGTTTCTGGGAGCTGCAGCTGTTGGGGGGAAGGCATGGCCTCCTGGGTGCTATCACCTCCGGGGACCTGGGTCCTTTCCCTCGGCGAGGCTGGCCTGGCATCAGAGGGGAGGGGCTCTGCTTCCTGGAGGAACAGACGCCACTCCAGCCCGTGGAAACTCGAGCCCTCAGCCCCCCGCCCTCGGGTCTGAACCCGACCCGCTGTGGGGCGCGCAGTGGAAGGGACCTGACCAGCCCACGTGGGGAGCTCGGAAGGGGCCTCAGGAATCCTGTTAGAGGCTCAGGGCCGGGAGCCGCCCAGGCCTCTGTCCCACCGGGGCGCTGGCCTTTGTCCCGGGAAGTCAGCAGAGCCCGCGCGGACCTGGAGCCGCGACTTTCTGCGCGGGCCGGGCTGATAAGGCCTTTGTGCCGGCGGCGGGAACAGGCCGTAAAAACAGCAGGCTTCTGTGTGCGCGGAGTCGCCCTCACACCTCCCTGCCCTCGGCAGAGGCGGCACCCGCGGCGTCCGGGGACTCCCGCTGATTCCTGTCCCCCTCCGTCCCGCTTCCAGGTGGAGGCAGGCTGGGGACACCCCCGCCCCCACCAGGCCCAGCCCTGCAATTAGCACTAATAGCGATTAATTCCATCTGCCGCTCAAAGTCCAGGCCGCGCGGCTGCGGGCCACTACCCTCATGCCCTACGCTCCAGCCCTGCCAGGTGCCTGGACGACCATCCCGGGCTGGGGAGGGGGTGCCGCTGTGCCCGGGACCGGTCCCCACGGCCAGCCAGCCGAGAGCGCTAGACCCTCCCTTGGCTCTGCGG
>CM053606.1:2196936-2222956 GCA_028646535.1 Procyon lotor
CACCATCATCACCATCATCACCATCATCACCATCACCACCATCACCATCATCACCATCATCACCATCACCACCATCATCACCATCATCACCATCACCATCATCACCATCACGACCATCCCTGCCATCAGCAGCCTCACCACCTTGCTCTCCCTCTGAGCCCTGAGCAAGCACCAGGAGCTATCTCAGGTGGCTCTACACACAGGATCTCAGGTCCTCACTCACCACAACTGAGGCAGGAGCTATTATCACCTCCAGTCCACAGAGGAGAAAACAGAGGATAAAGCAAGCCTTGGACAGTCTTTTGCCTTCTGGTGGGATCTCTCTGCCCCTAAGCCCTTAGAAAGTGCTGCGGACACCTCATGGGTGGCTGCTTAGCAGCTCAGGGGCAGCCGAGCAAAAAGGCCGCCCTTGGGATTAGCTGAGCAGACCCTGAATGTCCCTGAAGCTGAAGCCAGTCTGGAGGTCTGGGCCACAGGAACCAGATGGCTCTGGAAGTGCTCCCCCAGGAGCAGCAGGGCGGGGGGCCTCACTGGGTGTGCGCACCCCAGGCCATGTCATCCTGCTGGCAGGTGGAGAGCCCCCCCCATGAGCGAGGCCACAGCAGTGGGGCCAGGAGGGAGACGCGGGGAGACACAAAGTTCTCCTTATATCGCGTCGTGGGGGGGCTTCGGAGGAGGTGAGTGATGTGTCATGCTGGGAAACCCGGGGGGGTGAGGACTTTGAGGGGTATCACAGTGACCCTTCTGGGGCCCAGTGGTGATTAGTAAGAGTCCTGGGTGTTTAAGAAGGTGGCCAGGATGCTGGACGGCTGTCGAACTCGCAGGAGGAGAGACCGGGGACAGCGTGTAGCCCGTAACACTGACTGGGAGAGGAGATGGGCGCCAGCCCGAGGGACGCCCCCAAACTACACCTGCTTGTGGGGAACACGGCCCTCCCACTCGGACGCCTAGGGACATGGACGATCCGGAGGTGAAAACGCCCGGCTGGGCCCCCAGGCAGAGCCTCGTCTCAGAGTCTGGATATGGGAGTATTTCTGCAGGGGCCTAGGTTGCCGCTGACCGTCTGCGTGACCGTGGTGGGCGAGTTCACCTGTCCGACCCCATGGAACCCCAGGGAACCCCAGGGAAGGAGAGTCTCTGCTTCCCAGGGCAGCCACGAGGCACCCAGCGTGCCCCAGACGCGGCCCACGCTTGTCCCCTCGGCCAGCTGGAGAGCCCAGCAGCGAGCACGCAGAGGTGGCGTCTGTGCCCCCGCGTCCCGGCCCCAGCACGACCTGACGTCACACACAGAAAGATGCGGTGCCCCGGGCCCAGGTGCTCTCCTGCCCGCCCTGGCACCCTCCAGTCCGTGCGGGCCTTGCCCTCCTCCCGGGTGAGCGAGCGGGGACAGACACAGGCCTCCCTGCGGCCGCTTCCCCCTCCTGGAGGACAGCCTGCTGCAGACACGGGACAAAGCAGCCCCTCGTCCCCTGAGCCTTCCGACCTAGGACAGCCCCCGCCACGCCGGACCTTCCTGAAGGCTCATGGGATGTTTTTCTCTACCTGGCCAGTTCCCCTTTACTCCTGCCTCCGCGTTTCTCATCCAAAACAGAAATACAAAGGGAGGAAGTCTATTCAAAGTTCCTCCTCCTCGCTTTATTTCTGCTGCCCTCCGGGCTGCCCATGCTTCAAATTCTCTTCCGATAATTATCGGCCCTTTCGGGGCCTTGGTAACCCAGAGCCGCAGGTTGGGGGGCCCGGAGGAAGTGCCGGCCTGCCTGCGGTGAGCAGCACACCCTCAAGTCCACTCCGAGCGGCGCCAGCTTGCCCGTCCATTCCCGCCCAGTGCGGGGCTGGGGAAGAGCGGCTTCATTATTACTTTTGTTTGTTTTCGAGTCTCTCCTTCCCCTCAGCTGATCCGTGATGAACACCACGTCGGACTCTCTTTATGTGATAATTTTCGATCCCCGGCGATGCAAACATTTCTGTGGCTAAAACTCTGAATCTTGGCCATTGCTCAGGAATAACAGAGGCAAGGTTCCAATAGAAAATAATAAGTCTTGCCTTTTATTACTTAATTTATCAACGGTGTAGTGGGGAAACATCTTGTTATCTGGGTAAGAAGAAACCGTTCACCAGCACAGCCCTGGCTGATGGAAGGGGTGTCAGGTGGAATGATGAATCCCATCCGCATACAAAGAGCCCAGGGCCGGAGGAGGGTATTATTCAAAGAAGGAAATATTATTAAGCAAGAAAACAGTGCACTCACCCTGAATCTGTTAAATTAAGAATCCCACTCTTCCTGGCCAAAACCAATTTGTTATCCTCACAATTTCCCCCGTATATAACAGGGGATAAAAAGGACAAATGGCCCGGAGAAACGACTGCTTCGAATCACCAACCCGCAGGGACACGGCCCGGCCAACACGGCAAGATGGCGCCACTTCCGTGGGAAGCGGGCCACGCACACGGCGCGAGAGGCTCCTGGAAGCCTGTCCCGCCACAAGGACCGGTGTCTGATTTGGAACTTTGCCACGGGCGTCCCCAGGGGCCGGGACCCCGAGAACAAGGGCAGCCGAGGCCCATCAGCCCAAGTGACTGGGGTCCCGGGAGGCCAGGAACCCGGAAGAGCAGAGACCTCAAGAGTTCCAGTGTGGGCCTCGGCACCCGCACAGCAGCGGGGTCTGTCACTGTTGCTGCGAGGGTGTGTGACGAGGTCGCACTGCAGCGACAGACTCCCCGGAAGCCCCATGAAAGAGCTCACGACGGCTGTGTCTCTCCTGCACGCCTCGCGCGATTCGCAGGACGGCTCTGCCTGTGGTGACTGCTGGGTCTCCCCAGAACTTTCTGTCCACGGTGCCGGAGCGCAGAGAGCGCCGGGGCTGTCACGCCGGCCAGCGGCTGCCAGGCCCAGAGAGGCCCACGGGCCGGGCGGTTCATCCGACGACACACGGTCAGACGTTTGGGGAGCGGCCCCGCGCATACACAGGATGGGGAGCCCTGACCTCGGGGGGCTCACGGCCCGGCAGCTGGGCACGGGGCCCACATCTGCACCCACCACGGCGGTGGCGACCTTTGCCCTCGGCGTTGGCGTGGCCCGAGCCCTGGATGAGCACTTCGGGGCCGTCAGGCTATCTCGCGAGCAGATGTCCCCGCACGGGCGTCCACCTGGTAAAGCATCGGACACCGCGTCACAGTGAAGGGCGGCGTTCCCGTTCCCGTGTGACTCCCGTGCAGCCTCCCCGACACGGACGTCCTTCTGCACGTGTTACGCTTCACAGAACACGTGCGTGCGTGCGATTCGCCACTTTCCCAAACCCCGTTCTTCAGAAACTAAGCGTCTCTGTTTTTAGAGTGTTGGTTTTACGGGAAAGTGAGGGTCGAGTACGGGGCGCGCCCACCCCCCAACTTCCTTGTTCCTGACGGCGAGCGCTTGCCGTCCTTTCTTGCAACCGAGGACCTGGCATTGACCGCCACCAAGTAAGGCCCGCGGGGAGCGGCGGGCTCCGCGGCGGGGTCGGCTGTACTTTCTGCAGGTGCAGATAAATGTCGGGGACGCGTAGGCGCCGCCGGAGGATCACTGGGAACAGCTCTCCCAGCCTCGGGGTGGCCCTGCTCCAGCTGCTCGCCCCCAGCCCCGGGACCCGCGGGTCTGTTACGTCTCGTGGCCTCATCGTGGGGCTGGGGTCACAGAGAGCGCGGCCCTGTCAGACCGGCTTCTGTCCTTTGGTCCGGAGTAAGTGCTTCGGTTCTTCACTCGGCCGGACAGCGAAGCCCGCTGTTTAGTGGTTGTCCACATGCCTCTTTCAGGGCTTGGGGCTGGGCTGAGCTGGTTTGCTCGCCCCCATCCCAGCCCCCCCCACGGGGTCTCCCGAGTCTCTCCCAGCAAAGGGACCCGGGACAACCCCTAAGACGGCCTGACATCGCTTTGCGGGGCAGCTCCAGACCACGGATCGGAGCCCTTCTGGGGAAGTGGGTCCTGCTCAGGGCTGTGTGCATCCAGGAGGCCCCGGAAGCGGCGAGGCGGGGGACCCGTGCCAGCGGGGTGCCCTCATCTTTTCCTGCCCGCTCACGGTGCATTCGCCTCACACGGACTCCTTTCTCTGTCCGCACACCTCAGACGGCTGTGCCCACTACAGCTGGCACCCGGGAACTGTCAGGGTCAGCCCCGGTGCCACCTCCTCCAGGAAGCCCGCCACGGTAGAATGCGCGGGCGCCCTCTGCCACAGGACAGCACGCCCGCCGTGCCAGGCACGTCCTCCTGCCCTGTGCTGCTGGCCGCGGCGGACACCGCGGTGACCGTGGGTGTCCCCCTCTTCTTCGGCCATCACCACGACAACCGCACGCCCCACGCGGCCCACGAGTCCCAGGAGGCCGACCGACGCCCAGAGGAAGCTGCCCAGCCGCGCCCAGCCGGGACCCGCCTGCGTGCACGCGTATGAGTGAGACCGTGTGTGAGTGAGAACCGGCGAGGGCTGCCGTACGCCCCGAGTTTGGGGCCGGTTTGCCACACGTTGTGGCAAGACCTCCCTGAGCAGCCTGCTCCAGTGAGCGCGGCCCCGCTCGGACTCCGCTTTCCCTGAGCCCAAGTCGGCCACCCCTCAGCGCCCCTGAACTCGGCTGTGGGGGAGCCCGACTCTGCGTCTGGGGACAAAGCGGGGGCAAGCTCGGAGCGCGCGCTAGAACATGGTCCTCGGGGACGCTGGCCTCACGGTCTCGCCGGCGGCTGCCGAAAACCAGCCAAGACAAGTGACTTAAATTCTCCGCACTTTAGTGTCCTACTCAGTAAAGTGGGGACAAGAACACATCTGGGTGACCGGGGCAAGTGAGCCGAGGGGCATCCAGCGGCTGGTTAAAGGTGGGCTTTTGGTAAATGACAGCGACCGGGGACCCCTCACTGGGACAAGCTCAGCCCCGCCCCGCCTGCCCCCCTTCCCACCCACCTTCCTCCTGGCCCCCTGCCCTCCCCTAGGGCTCCGCGCTCGGGCAGCCCACAGCAACACGAGCCTCGAAGCTGCTCTGGGAGGCGGGAGGCGGCCCGAGGCTCCGTGGCGGCTGGCGGGGGGCCCGGGACCACCACACCCACGCCCACACAGGAAGCCGGGGCCACGGCTCAGAGAAGACAGTGAAGGGCCAGCTGGATTGCTGGGGGGCCCCACCCCTGTCCGCCCTGCACGCCCGCCGCAGACGCCCACCTTTTCGGATGGCAGGTGGCCTCGCGGGTGGGGTGCGTGGGACACAGCCTTCCCTGGCTTCCGCCCCCGGGCATGCCTCGGACACCCCCACGCGCAGCCCCTGTCGTCCTGTATCAGGTCGAGAGGCTTCCCCAAGGCCTCCCCCCGGCCTGCGCCCGGGTGGGGTGGGCTCCTGGGCTCTGGCAAGAGGCACCCGCATCGCCGCAGCCCCGAGACCTCCCTGGGGAACGGCATCTGAGGGGACTCGGGAGCCAGGCCTCCCCCGAGGCCCGGGGTGCTCAACACGAGAGAGAAGGGGGCACGGCAGCAGGGACCGGCAGAGGGAGGGCTCCCCGAGTGCTCACAGCACCTCTCACTGCTGCTTCTACCCTGGGAGGGACCGGCCACGGCGGTATCTCTGTTTGTGTAAAACCAGAAGTCTGCCTTACACTCAGAGAGGTGATGATCCCACGAATGGACAAGGGCAGGGCTTCGGAGCGGAGGGAACCCGGGGCCTGTCCTTCGAGAGCGGCCTCCACACCAGCGACGTCCACTTCGCGCAGGTGTGTGTGCGTTTAAAGCAGAAGACGCTAAACAGGCCTCGAGCGGGTCTATTTTTCTCTCCTAACCGTGAGGCACAATTTAATTAACTCACTATTGCACCCACCTGAAGATTATGGAGTTTATTGACACCGCCATCTGCCTCCCATAAAGCCGGTAATGTAGATAATAAATCCGCTTCATTACCCGGCGCGAGAGACGTCCCGCTCCAGACGGTCTCGCCCAGCACCCCCCCACCCGCCGGCACCACCTCGGACGCCCCGAGCTTCCGCAGTCTCGAGGAGGGCCCTGCAGCGGACGCCCCCCGGCCTCTGTGCCCTGACCCGCTGCAGGTGTCCCTGGGGAGGCCTGACACACCACGTCCACGGCCGGCGTCCACCCGGGCACCCCCCCACTCCCAGCCTCCACCTGGCAGGCCCTGGTGCCCGGAGCCGTGCCGACCTCCGTCTCGTTACCTTGCTGGACGGCCCGGGCCAGGTCGGGTGCTGGAGGCAGACTCTCTCTCCAGCTTGCAGACGAGGAGCCGGAAATGCAGGAGGCCAAGCTCAAGGCCGAGGGCCACCGCGTCCAGGCAGAATGAGGTTTAGAGGGTTGGGGTGGGCTGGGAGGGGTACGGGACCCGGCTCAGCCTCCCGGGGTCTCCCGCCAAAAGGACACGCTCGTTTGTCTACCTTCCGGGGTAAAGCGTATTTCCCATTTCTGAGTCTGTCCTGTGAAATTGGTGATGTTTTCTCTGCCTTTGAGATTTCCGCTTGGGCACAAAGTGTCAGCAGGGTGGCTGGGGGCAAGGGCCTGGCTGCAGAGAGGGCCCCCAAGTCACCTGCTCTCACAAACCCTGCCTGCGGCTGCTGGTGGACCCCAAGGGGCCCTCCGCTGTCCCTCCTCCAGGATCCCGAGCTGCAGCCCAGCGGCCTTCCGGAGGCTGATTCTCAGGTGCTCCAGAGAGAGAGAAAAGCAGGCTCATTGCTTTCTCAAGTGAAAAACAGGAGAAGGTAAACTCTGTCCCCTTCCCCCGGGTGTGGCTCTCGACTCAGCCGGGTCCCTGGGAGCAGCGTGCGCTCCACACCCTGCTGGTGGCCACTGCTGCCCCAGCACCCCCAGGCCCGGGCCGGCTTTCCTGACCCACCGCTCCCCCAGCGGGGCGGGCAGGTGATAAAGGGCACCTCGCCCAGCTGGTCGGACCCTCTCTGCTGGTTTCAGGGATGCTCGGGATGGGGCAGGGGCCCGGAAAGTGGAATCGACTCAGTTTAAGGGCCTGAAAATGCAAACAGGTTAGGTTTCTAATGTCCTTCTCCTCGGCCTGCCCCTGCTCCGTAGCTCACCACGGCCGCCCTAGCGGCCCATTAATCACCCTTATCATAAGGGCAGGAAGGGGGCCCAGGCCCCCCCCTCAAGTTCAGGTGCTTCAAGATGGCCAGAGGTCAGAGTCCGCCCCGGCCCCTCCCTTGGGCCTTTCTGTCCCCGGGGAACTGCAGCCACCGAAGTCACACCTAAGCGGCCTCTTCAGATAAGCGTCACGGTTGTGAAATCAGAGGCCTCCGGGGAGGGGCAGGCGGGGAGGCCGGACCCCAGACCCCGAGAGGCCCGGCCGGGGGCGCCCTGAGCCCCGGGGCTGAGCCCTGCTCCTCCCGGGGCCGGGGGACGGCAGAGGCGGTGCTCTCCGACTTTCTGGTCGCAGCCCCTACACCTCTCCGCTTTGCAGCCTTTGATTCAGCAAAATCAGCTGAAGCAAAAACTTCTTAGGAGTACTTAGTTTCCACGGCAACCGAAGCTGACCTCAACATTATTGTTCTCAAGAGGCACTGACTTTACTATATGTTCATTCACTGAATTAATGGACTCCTGGCTCTTTGATCGGCAGCCCCCGAACAAAGGGGAGGGAGCCAAGCGGGCAGAGGGTTTTCAGCCACTGCCCAGCCTTTTGTCCGGGGGCTTACCGCGTCGCAGCCAGTGTATTCAGCCCCAGATTATCAAAATCAACTCAGGGCTGTCTCCGTGGCAGCTAAACACACTGTGGTTTCATAAAGACATAACTGAGCCTACATGCAAATTATTAATGGTGACCGCGGGGTTCTGAGGGCTGGGGTCTCCGCTGTGATTTTGGGGGGTAACACAGCGTCTTCACAGGTAAAATGCGGGTGAGTGGGGGGTGCTGGTGGCTCCTGAGTGTTTCTGGCGAGGAGCAGAAGAGGAAAAAGGGAAGGACCGCCAACACCCTCCCCGCGGCTCAGGTGAAGTGTGGGAAGGGCCCATTGAGGCTTCCTGATGACCTCGCGTGTGCCCCCCAGCACTTTCGGGGGGGGTCTTCTGCATTTTCGAACTCCCTTAAGAGGTGCAGCCACATCCCTTGTCTCTGCACCACCCTCCCCGGGGCCCCCAGGCCCTCCAGAGCCTTGCCAGAGCCACAGACCCCCCAGCCTAGCAGCGCTGGACGGAGTTTCCACGGCCCCGCCCACCAGACAAGGGAGCCGCAGCCCACCTGGGGCGCGCCGGCACAAAACCCAACTCAGCAGCCCCTGTGCTCTCCACGCCGCCCTCCTGCCGCTTAGAGCGCTATCTTCCGGGAGTCCCTGGGCAGCCCCCAGCCCCCAGGAGGGATTCCGGAGAGTTGAGGCATCTCCCCGGGGGGGGGGGGGGTCCAGGCTGCAAAGCGCATGTGCGTGCACACACACACACACACACACACACGACAGCCCCGTGGTGCAGACCACAGTCCTAACATCCAAATAATCATTTCACAAATTATAATAATCAGTCAATCACCCTGTGTGGACAGTGCCAGGCTGGGCTGTCCCATGGCTTTTATGACCTGTAGCATTTTGCACGTAAATCATGGGAGAGAGATTTGTGGAGCCACCGTGCCCCCTAGTCCAGGACTTCATGAGCTTTCTTTCCCCACCGACGCTCCGGGCACCCCGGGCCGCCCCCGCCCCCCAGAGCGCAGGCTCGGCTCCGTGGCACCTTTCTCCTTCCGGTCCTGGCCCTACTGATGCAAATTCCTGATAGTTGGTGGGGTGAGGGCAGACAGAGGAGGGGAGGAGAAGGAAAAATAAAAATAAAAAAAGGAAAAGGTCACTTCCTTTTGTTTGCCTTTCCCCGCAGTTGTACCGTATTAACACGTCCTTCCTTTTCAAGATGGTCAAAGAAAACAAGATAAAGTGGGACAAAGGGAAGGCGGCCGGGGCTTGCGTGTCCCCTTTTCATATCACCAGAGAGATTAAATCAAAATTCTTTTAGCTGATACCATCTCCCCGGGTGGACTACACTCTTGTTAACGGATAAATTCAAGCCCTCCAGAAAGTCAAAGAATAAATTTAAGCCTTTTGCCAAATGTCTATCCTATTGGATTTTGATAAGACGGCCATTGAGCCTTAATAATGTCTTCCATCCATTTTCAGCGGGCCCTTAACACGGCTCTTTATTCGTCCCCAAAGCCTCTTCGCCGGGTCTTTTTATTACAGGCCCTGGCGGGCTCTCCAGGGAGCCGGGCGACCCGAGTGATGGATGGACAACTCGCTAGATTATCTCCCGCAGATGTTTGCTCCGCGGGAGCCCCGGGCTTTCCCTCTAAGTAAACAGACGAAATAGAGTGCGCTGGAGGGAACGGTCCCAGAGGTCCAGGCGCCGAGGCTGGAAGCGTAGACGCAGCCCGACCCGCAGGCCTGCCGTCAGAGCGACTTCGCGGGCAGCGCGGGCTCCGCGCCCAGGGCGCACACGGGGCGGGCGCGGGGATGGCGAGGGCGCGGCGGGGCTGCGGCGGTGAGCGCGGGTCCCAGTCTCATCAGCACCAAAGCTCGGGGCCAAGGCCTTGGAAGAACACGGATGCAGGGGATGGAGAGGGATGCGGGGATGCGGGTGCGGGTCCTGAGCGATGCAGGGGACCCCCGACCCCTGGGAGGGGCGGGGGGGTGGAGGGATGAGGTCCGGGGTCCGAGGGGCGGGGCCGAGCCTGGCGCGGCTCACAGGCTGTGGCCGCTGTCACTCCCACCGGAGCCCCGCCCTGCACCGCAGGCCCCGTTGTCCTTGGGTTCAAATCCCGCCTCCACCGGCAGTGTGGGCACAGCCCACCTCCCTGGGCCTGGGCCTGGGCCTCTGTCCAAGCCCCCGGCGGAGGATTCCCCGGCGGGTCCAGCAACCTGGCTCTCTAATGCTCAGAATTTACAACCCTGACTGCCCCACAAAATACCCCATTTTCTGCCTCCTTGTCCAGCCACTGATGGCGTTAATTACCGTTTGTGACGCGCGTGCCTGATGCCGGTAAGGAACGGGAAGGTTTGGAGCCAGAGATGTCCACCGACCTACCCAATCCCCCCCACCCCACCGGCGGCAGCCGCAGTGTTTTAAGGCTCCCAAACGTGTGGGGGAGGAGAGGCCCTGTCCAACCAGACATAAAACTCCCAAACCACAAAACTGATAAATGGAGTCTACATCCTCTTGCCAAGGAATTCACTCAACGTGTCCCTAAAACAGCTCGCTGAGGCCCATGTGGTCCTTGCCCAGAACACCGCCGTGTGCGTGGATGTGCACGGCTCCAAAGGGCTCAGCCATCGGTAAGGTGGGACCCGCTTTTGGGAAAGAAGGTAAAGGAACATTTGCTCATTTTCCAGCCTCAGTGCATGAACCCATTTGCGTTTTCGCTCCCGTCTCCTTCCCTCGCTCGCTCTCTCCCGGATGGTCTGGGCATGGAACCGACCCTGACCGGTCCAGAGCTAAGTCCCGGGTCAGGTTTGATCCTCCCACCAGCCTGACCCTGGGCACCATCCCGTCACACTTGAATGCCCCAAATGCTGATAGTGTCCAAGTTAAGCACGAAGCCGGAAAAATCCCAGAATTCAGTGCACAGCTGAGTGATGTGCGGCGGCTTGTCAGTGTATGTGGGGAGGCGGGCAGAGCCCCCTTGCAGGCAGCAGCCTCCCCCTGCAACAGGGACCTGCTGGGTGGTAGGAGGCAGAGGTGCTGGGTGGGGAGTCAGGAGGCCTCGTTCCAAACGAGCAGCCGCCAGCGTCCCCTTTGCTCCGGTGCTTGGGCCCCCCCAAGCGTCCAGCTGCTGTGCGCATCAGGTTGGTTCTGATTTGGGGCACAGAGGGCACCTCTGAGCCCTCCACCGGGGCTTCCAAGGCCCTGTGTTTGAGGGGGTGCCTGGGCCAAGCAGTGGGAGTGGGTCTCTGTGTGGCGTTCCCCCCCATCCCCCAGCAGTAAGCCCTCCGACCAGGTCAGCCCGGGCCCCAATGGGCTGATGGTTTAGGGAAGGAAAAGCCGTGGCCTTCCAGCAACACAGTGGCCGTGCTGGCTGGGGCTCTCCCCGGGCGCGTCTTGTCTCAGAAGCATCCAGCCCTGGCCTCCTCACCATCTGTACATTTGCATTTGACCTGCCTCGACCCCGGTACCCACACCGGACAGCCCACTGCCAGTCCCCCAGGAATGTGTCCCCTCTAACCTCCCGCCAGTCCACCCCACCGTGGGGCAAGGTCCCACCCGTGCCACCTGCTGCTTGGTGGTGGTGAGAAAAAGGAGGATTCCATGTTCTCTCTGGAGGTCAAGACCCTGGGCTTGACTGCAGGGCCTTTTTCGGGGGAGAGGAAAGATTTCGATTCCTTGAAGTACGGGAAAGCTGTTTAAAATTTCTTGCTAGCTTACAGCTTTTAGGGAAATCCGAGTTTGTTCCCAGAGGCGGGAAGAGGGAAACGGGGCTGTTGGGAGGGATGTCGTGTTTTGAAGAAGACAGGCCTCGGGCTGCCCTGGGCAGCGGGGCTGGGACAGGCGGGCGCCAGGCTGGACGCAGACCCTGGGATGCGGGCAAGAATGAGCTAGAAGACCACCCCTTCCAGAGCTCCTTCAGGAAGTCACCGCAGGGCCGGAAAATGCCTCCCTTCACAGGGTTTTCTCCAAATTGAGCATTTGTGGGGTTGGACCCAGCGAGAAGGGTTAGGTCTCTCCCACCCCCCGCGGAGGAGCCCTCCGCTCAGACCATCAAGCCGGGCACCGGGAACACCTGCACCGTCGGGCAGCACTTTTCCCCTCTCCACGCGCCTCAGGCTCCCCCAGCAGAGGCCTCCCCATCAACACGCATCCCGTGATGCAGACAGAGGGACAGCCCTGGGCCGTGTGCTAGGGCCCCACCCTCCGCCTCGCCTGGGCGGTGCTTTGAGACGAGCCCCAGGAGCGAGAGTGCGGGCCTCATTCTACCGGAAAATGCAGAGGCGTGTGTCGGCTACTGTGTTGCGTGTGGGTGCGTGTGTCCTGTGTTGCACGAGTGCGTGCGTGATGGGCCTGGGTGGGCGCCGAGCCCTGCCTGGTGCGCGGCTCCTGGGTGTCTTGGGTGTTTTCTGGGCCTAGTTTACTCTTGTGGAGCTGATGTCCGCCACCCTGCGACTCGCGGTCACCCAGCGGGAGGGCCGGGACGCCGCCCACGCGGAGGCCCCCCTCTCACCTGCCCAGCGCCGCGCCCACGCCCTCTTCGGAGCTGCGCGCAACACAGGCTTTGTGGGATCTGCAGCCGACCGTGGTTTCTCCCCTCCTCCGTCTTCCTGTCCCATGATTACCCCGCGAGACGGCTCAACAAACGTGACCTGTGTTTGTTCCCTTTCCCTGCATCTTCGTGGCCTGCGCGTCCCCACGGACTCTCCTGGGTTTCGGGAGTCGGGGCCAGTTCGGGGGAACTGGTTCCGGCCCGTGACCTGCTGCCAGCCGACACCACGCAGACCGGCATCCGACCGGCCATCCCCGGAACCCCCGGCCCGGGCACGCGTCCCGCCACACGCGATGCGTTGCGCACAGCTGGCCGGCCGCCCAACGGACCTGGCGGCACACACACCAGCTCGGGGTCGCACACGGCCGCAGTGAGGGGGAAGGCGAGGCTCCGCCTCTCCTACCTTTTGGATGCAGCCCTCCTGGGACGACACCTCCGTATCCGCCAGCATGTGCTGCAAGACAATTTAGAGAGGGGACGTTAGTTTCCGTTGACCGAGGTGCCCTCTGTGGGCTGGAGAGCCCCACAACGGCCTTGTCCCTGTGCCCTCTGACCCTGCCTGTGAGCCGTGCCAATGGGCAGGGTCAGCGGGAGGACGTCGGGCCCCGTGCGGCCCTCATGGGGCTTGCAGGCTGCCTGGGGAGGCAGAGCCCAGCAGAGCAGCCCGATCCACCGCTCAGGGAGCTGCGGTGCAGGGGTGGCGGGGCAGAGGACAGAGGTGGGCTGGCGGGGTCGAGATCACATGCCGTCTCTCTGCTGCTTCTCATCTCCCAGACCCCTGGGACGGGGATGTGGTTTTCGGAGGAGGCTTCTCAAAGGAAATCAGGCGAAGGCAGAATGCAGTGGCACTGCTCAGAAGCACCCTGGGGGGCCCAGCGATGACCGGGCCCCCCGGCAGCGCAAGGAGCTCCAGCCCTCCCCTCTGCGGCCGGCGCGGGCTCGGGCTAGCCAGCAGAGAAAGTACCAGCCGGCCTGGGCCTTCCTTCCACCCGGCAATCCTGACTTGGAGCTTTTCTTGGCTCGGCTTTGGAGAGCTGTAGTGCTTTGCCCGCCTGGCGTCTCCTCTTAAAAACCACCGAGCTGCACTCACTCCCAGGGACGGCGTCCCCCAGGGACGGGTCCCCGAGCGCTTTCGAAGCTAAGCAAACTGACAGATTAGCTGTATAAATGGGATTTTCCCTTCAGGATCCCTCACGCCGGGCACGGACCCATCTATAAATTATAACATTGTTTCCATAAGAATAGAATCTGAGATTGAAACTAATATTTGAAAAACAAGAGAACTGGTGTCAGACCCGGGGGTTTTATGTGCCCTCCCCTCAGAGTTACCGCCCTTCCACGGTCCGAGCCAGTGCACAGAGTGCCCGCTGGGCCCGTCTATGCCCGCCGGTGCCCGCCGTGCTGGGTGAGGGGCCGGGCGCACGTCGGCCCAGCTCAGCGGTCACGACAATAAGTCATATTTTTAAATGTCGAGAATTCTCAGCAGTTGGGGATTTTGTTTCTTTTAATAGATCCTGAAACTGTGGTTGGGAAGGTGGTTATACGTGCACAGGGATGAGTCGGAGCCGGTGAGCAGCACGGAGACCGGGGCAGCCCCCCGGGGCATCCACGAGCGGCCAGGTCGCCAGGTGCCTGCGGGAGGTCAGCCCCCGGCGCTGGGGACCGAGCCCGGCCGATAGGTGGGGCCGTGCCTCTAGCCTCTAGCACGTCTGCTTTTTACTCCAAATCCTGAGCCAGGAAGGCTGCTCGGTGGCTTGGTCACCTGGGAGAGGGGAGGAGAGAAGGAGGCAGACCGCCCGAATCTCAGCAGGGCAGTGGCTTCCAGAAAGGGGTCGTGCTTGCTGATGCTCAAAGGCCAGAGATGGGGTCCACCTGCCCACGAGGGGCTGCCCAGGCGGGCGCCCTGGACACAGCCCGCCAGCAGGACGGAGGCCTCTGTCAGCACCACACGGCATGGGGCAGCGGGGGGCTCTGCGCTGGGGTCACGGGGTCCCTGGAACCGGGTGCACCTGCCGCTTACAGGCAGCTGAATCCAGACGGAGAACATCGCGCTTTAACTTCCGGGGGGTGGAGCGCCCGGGGCACAGCACAGACCTGTGGGAAGCAGCCACGGGAGGAGAGGACCCCGTTCCTGGGAACTCCTGAGCCCCGAGCTGTGGCCCCTTGGGGCACCATGCAGTCGCCCCGCAAAGCCCGGGAGAGCGAGCTCCCCGTGCCAAGGCCAGCATGCGACTCTCGCTGAGTATCCATCTGCAAGCCGGCCTTTGCCAGCTCGTGTGCACCCTGCGCGCAGCCCCTGCACGTTTCTAACCCGCCGCGCGAGGCTGACCTCAGAGCCGCCGTGTCGGGATGGGGACAGAGGCTTGAGGGCTGTAGCCTGCCCAGGGCACGGCCCGGGTCTGCTGAGAGGGACGTCCCCACTCCACGGGGGCCCCGGGGCTCCCCCAGAGTACGGAAGAAAGTCAGGGTGCCTCCCCCCAGTGCGCGCTGCAGCCAAGCCCCCGGCAGCGGAGACACCGACCGCGAACCAGCTTTGAGATAAAGGCCGGGCTGAAACCAGGCCTGGGCCTCCCCGGCCAGCCGGCCTCTCGGGGCGCGTCTTCACGGAGAGGTCCCTGCCGCCTGCACGGGCCCGTCTGCACCGCCGTGTTCCGGGGCCGGTGCCTGCTCGCGGCGCCCCCCCCACCCCCACCCACACGCCCGTCCTGGGCCCAGAGGCGCCGGGCGTGGGCTGCCCTCTGGTTGGACGTTAGCACGAGGATCCGTCCTCTTCCTGGTGGGGAACAGGGAGCCTTGCTGGGAGCTCCAGCCTGACACCCGGCTCTCTTCTCCCAGTGGCTGGGGCACGGATAGCTCCGGGGAGGACAAGGACGCCACCCTGTCCACCCACGGGAGGGCCACCCAGGGCCCTGCCAGCCCCCCGGCCGCACACGGACCCCTGTGGTCTCCAAGCTGCTCCATCCCGGGCTCCAGGCGGGAGCCCCCTCCCCCTGTCCGTCGGCCCCTCTGTCGGCCCGGGCGCCCTCCCTTCCATGTTTCATTTGGATCTTTGGTGGCCCTGACCTTCCATCCTCCCCGCCTCCAGTGGGCCGTGTCCGGGGAGGGAGGCCCAGCCTGCAGACCATGTGGGGCAGCTTCTGTCTCTGATGGTGGCACAGGCCGTGTCCCCACGGTGCGGGCGCCTGGGTCCCGTGGGCTCCCTGACTGGCCTCTGAGGTGCCCACAGGGGCCACACCCGATTCAACCAGAAGCACTCGGTCAAGCACCAGCAGGAGCGACTTTCCGAGGGGAGCCGGCCCCTCTCCATCAGGCCGAGCCGAGGGGGCCCAGCACGAGTGCAGCCTTGCTCCCCAGAGCTCTGCTGTCCCTTACGCAGCCGGCTTCTGTCCGGACCCACCCGGGGGGCCGCAAGCCTCAGGCTGAGGGTGGTCAGAACCCTGCCTCTCGTCCGAGGCCAAGAGCAGCCACGCGGGATGGAGTATCCCCGGAAATCCACCTGTCACGCAGCCTTGAGGCTCCTCTCCTTGCCCCACCCCCCAGGGTCTGTGCACCAGCTCAGAGACGGTGGCCCCCCCATCCGGGAGTCCAGGGTCAGACCACACGGTCCCTGGTACGTCAGGTGGCTACGCTGGACCCACGGAGTGCGAGCCCAGACGGGCCGGGCAGGGCTGGACGGGACCGGGGTCTGTGCCCCGCTCCCCTTCTGACTGCAGTGCAGGACCACAGGTGAGTGGAGGGGCCCCCCCAGGTCACGGGACGCAGAGGGGGTGGGGCCAGGGCTCTGAGGCAGGACGTCCCTCTCAGAGCAGGGGTCTGGGTCCGGTTCCAGAAGGTCCATCCTGGCCGCTGCCCCCGGCCTGCCCCGTTCAACAGTCCACCTTGGCAGGCCCGTCATCCTCGTGGGCTCCTCACCCACTGTTGACCCCGGGCGAGAACCACCGGACGCGCCCCTTCTGGAGCCTCTCAGCCCAGCCTTCTCGCCAAGGCTGCCGCTTTGCTGAAAAACCTCTTTATTTTGCTAGCTGAGCCTCCGCACGCGTGCCGCTGGCCGCTCCCGGCCCCACCTCCACACCCCGGCAGAAGTATTAGGTGTGTTTTGATTAAGCATTTTAGCCAAAAAAGGGAGGTCTGACCTCCGGCATTTCTCTTCTCTCCCGGGTCTCGGTGCCAGGATTGAGCTAAGTGGGGTTGGTCAAAACATCTTTTTTGACTCTTAAAATAAATACCCTCTGTTCTCGAGAAAGTCCGCCCAGAGCAGACGCACTCACAGAGACATCTCATACCCTCACAGCTCTGGAGTTCTGGCGTGTCCCCCGAGGGGGGCTAAGCTTTCTGGTCGGTGTCACAAATGGATCCCAGAAGGCTTCTTTCCCTTCAAAATACTCCGTTATTAAAGCATCTGAAACCGTGCCCGTAGGAGGGAGCCCAGACAGAGCCCCGGCCCCCAGCCTCCAAAACCAGAAAGAAGCCGGGGAGGCCCCCCGCCTGGCCTGGGGCCCAAGACGACCCTCAACGCTCTCATTTACTGACCTCCGGCTCCTGGCCTTCGAGCCAGACGCCCCCCAGCCTGTTTCTCCCTTGTTGGTGATGGTGTTCCGCACCCGAGGGTGTGGGGCTGGGTCTAGAAGTGGCTAGAAGCTGATTCCAAGGCCTTGCCCCTGGACGGGGCTGCCGTGCGGGGTGGGCACGGCTCTGGAGGGTCCCGAGAGGGCGGCCCGGGGCCCAGGTGGTCGGTGGAGCCCCCTCTCCATGCCGTCCTCCCTCGGATGACCTCTGGGGGACCAGGGGCTCGGGCTCCTGCTGGAAACACGGACTGGGCAGACAGCTCAACGTGGAGGTTGGTGGCCCCTTGGTGGGCAGCGGCCATGGACTCTGTGTGGCCTGCCCTCTCGGGAGGGTTTCTGCCGGAACCAGCAGGGCCCTCAGCCGGGCCTGATAAGCCGACAGAACCCACAGGGGCCACACTTCACACTCACCCCGTTCTCAGCCTCACCTGCACCTCCTCCCTGAGGAAACGCCATTTTTTTTTTTTTTTAAAAGATTTTATGTATTTGACAGAGAGAGATCACAAGTAGGCAGAGAGGCAGCAGAGGGAAAGGGAGAAGCAGGCTCCGCGCTGAGCAGAAAGCCCGATGCGGGGCTCGATCCCAGGACCCTGAGATCACGACCTGAGCTGAAGGCAGAGGCTTTAACCCACTGAGCCCCCCAGGTGCCCCAAGACATGATTTTTAAAGGACAACTCTCATCCTTGGTTTTCTGTCCATGTCCATGTCCTACTGCGAGCACCAGTCCCCGGGCGTGTGCGCCGCAGGGAGGTCGTGGTCCCAGAGGCCGCGGCGGGGGGGACGCAGTCACCAGACCCTGCCCACGCCTCTCTCTACAAGCCCACCGGGCAAAAACGAGTGGTGCCCCGCTGCACAGAAGGCCCGCTGAGGCCCGGGAGCGGGCCCGGGAGCAGGCGCTCAGGCAGAAGTCACGGAGCCGCTAAGCTGGGGGGCCTGTGTCCACATCCCCAGCCCCGATTCCAGCTCCTGCGCTGGGGGAGCAGGCCCTGGACCCTCCCAGGAGAGGGTGGCCCCCGCGGGCGGGCCGGGAAGGGCGGTGCGTCCCCAGCCGCCGGCCTGGCCCCCAGCACAGAGGCTCTGGCAGTGTTGACGCAGACTCTTGAGCTCCCAACTGGGGGCGCGGTAATATTTATTTATTTTTTGCATTAAAAAAAAATCGGCTTGGCTGTGATCGAGCTACAAAAATGATTTTTTTTGAAAGGCGCCTTGGACACTGTTTTTAGCTTTTACGCCTAAACAGATACTTCTCAGTTCTTTCAAGTGAGAGCTAGCCCGTGAATGCAGCTCTCTCTTTACTCCTAAGAAAAATATTTACACAGTCAAGTACGGCACGGGAAAGGACGCAGTCTCCTTCAGAAGGCCCGTCCCCGAAGGCGCACGGGTCCCACTTGGCTGTTTACACTGCCGGCCCATAGCTCCTCCCCGGGGGCTTCTCCCCGGCCGCTGCCGGGGACCCTGCAGCCGGGGCCTTGTCCGCGATGCCCCCAGAGCCCACCCCGTGTGGAAAACCGCAGAGTCCTACCTTCCAAGCCCTTCTGTGGGCTAAGGAAACCTGGCTACTCTGCCCCCCGGAGCCCCAGGTGAGGAGCCCCGATCTGGACTCACCCCCGGCCAGCTTTTCAGGGGAGCCCCACCTGGAGCTCGGCTCGGGGCACAGGGGCTTCTCCCCTGAGCCCCCAGGAGCGTGGCCGGGCCTGCGGCCTCGCTCTGGCCCCGGGAGCAGGCGGGGCTGGGCCCTGCTCCCGGCCAGCACAGCCTCACGAGGCCGCAGACCTCTGGGCTCGGTGTGCCTGCCGTCGGATGTGCCCAGAACACCCTGTCCGCTGGCAGCTCCCCATCAGGGGCACGTGTGGCCTCCGCCCAGACCCCCAGCCTGCCCGAACCTTCCTTCCTGCAGGATGAAGGGCTGCCCGCCCCTGAGCTCCCGAGGTCCCCTGAGGACAGGACATCACGGCCTCATTTCACGATGAGCACCTTTGGTCTTCACCACCCGCCAAAGGCGCCTTGGAGACAAAATCTTCAAGGGCACCAGGTCCAGGATTAGCGACTTTGGGGCGACAGGCAAACCTGGCTGCCAGGCTCAACCCAAGCCCAGGTGTTAGGAGCACGGAAGGCCCCCGCCTCCTGCTGAGAAGCCCCCCGGGGTGACGGGCACGCAGGCCCTTCTGGGAGCGGGGACGCGTGAGGCAGGGGGTGGTGGCTGGGGGCTGCCAGAGGGGAGGGCAGACCAGGCTTGGGAAGACCCGGGGGCTCCACACTGGGTGTCCTCCAGGGCAGGCCGGGCATTCTGATCTGCGTCTGAAGGCGAAGGCGAGTCGATGTGGATGTGGCCCGGGGCGCTTGGATGGGGCGTGCTGGGCACACGAGCACTTAGAAAGGCCTCTTGGGAAGGGCCGTGGGCTCTCCGTGGGAGTGAGAAGAAGCCCAGAGAGGTAGAGCCACCCTCCCGCACACACACAGGGGTGAGCCCAGGGCCTGCGGACTGGGGCCCGTGGGACAGGGCACCGTGGGAGGCCGGGCCGGGCAGGGAGAGACGGAGGCTCCCCGGGGGCAGCAGCCTGGCCCCCGATCCCAGGTCACCCAGACCTCGACGGGGCAGGGTTCCCACCACACCCGTGTGCCTTCCGGGTAAAGGACCCAGAGATGACGGTAATGCCACCAGCCGGCGGCCCCCACTCCCTTCCAACCCCAGGGTCACCTCCCCAGCTGACCTCAGTGCAAACGCTCCCTGAGTGGACGGCGGGTCTGTGACCCAGAATCAGAGGCCAACAGAGGTGGTGGTTGCTGAGAGGCCCCGGGCAACAGGCCCTGCCCCTCGCTCCTGCCAGCCCCTCGATCCTGCCGGCCTCTGGTCTGGGCAGCGGCCCGCCCCGCCCTCCCCAGGGCCTCTTCTCCAGGGCCTATGGTAGGAGACACGCACGCAGAGCAGGCCCACTCGGCCTGCCCCAGCCGTGACTTTGCTCAGCCCCCTGCATCTAACGCCATGGGGACATGCGCGGAGTTGGGGACAGGCCCTGCGCTGACCACTTTCCCTGGGGCTGTGTTTGCGAGGATCCCCTCTCTCCTTGGACCGCCCCCCAGAGCTCCCTTTCCGGAGAGGGGAGAGTGCGGGTTACCCACAGCTTAGCACATGCCGTTTCTGGGGGGCTTGGGCCGTTCCAGCCGAGGCTGTGAATTCCACACCAGGCCAGACACGGGCTCCTCCCAGGAATACATTGTGTGGCCCCCGCCCCCCAACGCTGCTCAGCTCGGAGTGGGACAGGTCTCACTAGACCATGGGGACCCCTACCCTTCTTTCCTGGCTGCGGCCATGTGCCAGCCTGAGCCCCGGGCACAGAGAGGACGTGCTGGTGGTCCAGGCCAACGGGGGAGCCCTGGCAGGGGCGCCGGTGGGGCGGGGCAGGCCAGAGAAGGCCGCCGGTTCCACGTGGACGTCAGCAGCCGGGGCCCGCGTTCCGAGCCCCTTCTCTGCCAGGCTGGGAGCGGAGGGCAGGACCCAGGACGGCCTCCACGGGCCCTGGTCCTGAGGAGAAGCCTGCCCAGCTGCACCTGGCCCTCGCCGGACAGCTTCCTCCTCCTGCTTCCGGAAGATTGATGTCCCCAGAGGAAGAGCGTGTAAATCACGAGAGCCGGGTGACGTGTGGCACTTCCAATCAATGACTCATGACAAGCCATAACTTTTAGCGCTAGAAAGGGAAGCTCGGGTGCGCCCAGGGCCTGTGGTAGCCAGCTCCGCACACGCACGCCCCCGAGACGGGGAGAAGGTTCTGCAGGGCTGTCGGGTCCTGGGGCTGCGGCCGGGGCTCCCTGCTGACGGCCTGGGCTCCAGAGGAGGAAAGCCAGGAGCTGGGGAGCTCTGTGGATTCCGGGGGGTCCCAGGCCCTGCGGGGGGGCAGGGCTGACGGGGGGACCTCGTGCGGGAAGTGGGTGGTTCAGGAGAAACCCCCGTGACCTCAGCCGCCATCCTCTGGCTTCGGCCCCGTATTGCTCTGAATGTCCCCGGGCCCGCTGTGCGCGCCTGGGAGGGAACTGCGTGTCTCAAGGCTCTCTGCACCTTCGGCCCGCTCCCACGGGGCGGGAGCCTCCTAGGGCAAGGGTGGGCGTGAGGCCCCGCCGTGGTTGTCCGGGAGCAGGAACAGCCCTAGGCCGCAGACGGCCTTGACCCAATAACCAGGGTGAGCGAGTGAGTGGACACGGGAGTCCTCCTTGGATGGCTCCCCGAGATGCTGTCCTGGGCACTCCCGGCACGCCAGCCCCATGGGGGGAGGGGCCGACCGGGGTCGGAGTGGGGCTGGGCCAGCCTGGCTGTGCGTGGCCCAGACCCCGTGCCCGGGGCAGCTCCCTGTGACCGTGGGGGCTGGGGTGCCCTCTGCCACTCCCCTCGAGCCTGTGCTCGGAGCCTCTACCTGGGCCCTGAGGGAGGAGGCACCTCACCTTGCTCGGTTGGGCACCTGGGCAGGTGCTTGGGATCCTATGCCAAGGTCTGGGGGCTATAGAGTCCGGTGCCTTTGCCGTCCTGTGGCCTGGGGGACGACATACTGGGGCCCCCCAGGAGGATCTGAACCACTGTGGGGTGAAGGCGGGCCTACAGCCCTGACACCAGGAGGCCAGGCTACAGGGGGGTGGGCACCCTGCCCCCGGCGGGAGCACCGACAGCCCACTGTCCCAGGCGCCCCTCACTTGGGTCACTCTGCCGGGGGAAAGGCACCGTGGCTGGACCCAGAGGAGGTGCCGTCCCAGGGGCGGCTCTGTGTTAGGGATCAGACCCCCGACGAGAGCACCGCACCACAGTCACCCACCGGCCTCGCTCCCAAGTCCCCGGGTCACTCCTAAAGTCCGACACGCCTCCAGGACAGCGAGACGAAGCAACACAGACGCCGGGGCCCAGCAGCCCGATGGGAGCATTTGCAAGAGCTGCGAAGAGCAGAGGGCTCGGGGCTCTGCCAAGTCAGATAAAGGGGGCCCGACAGCTACCTGTGTCCATTCCCTAGCCGTCACTCAGAGGCTGGAGAGGGGACGGTCTTCACAGAGCCCAGCCACATATTCTAGACTGTTCTTTCATGCTCTGAGAGCCTGGTGTCCCCGGGTTTGTCCCTCCTGAGCATCAGCCACACGCAAGGCACACCTGGGCTTCGGCTCATTTCCCCACTTCCTGACATCAGCGCAGCTCTGCGGGTGGCAAAGCAGAGGAGGGGGCTCTCCCGCCTCGTGTCTGAACACTTTGTCCCCCCTGCACCCGCGCAGGCTGGCCGTCCCTCACTTTGCTCCTGAAAGCAGTCTAGGTGCCACCGAGCCCAGGGAGCGGGCTGCACGGACCGCTCCATGACAGCCCCTCCGGGGAAGCCGCCTCGGAGACCCCAGGGCAGCCCCCGTGGGCTTTGCACCTTGGTGTCTCCCGAGGGGGAACATAAATTACAGGGTCAGTTATTGGTTCTATGTGCACATTTGTCTTTTATGCTCAACCCTTTTTAGTTACGGACATCACCCGGATATTGACAGAATCATATTAAATGCACTTCAACTTGACCCTGCCTATTGATAACGTGTTTGTTAAGATAATCCTTAATAATCATAAGTGAATAAGAAAGGGTCATAGATCTCCGGGCCACGGGTGCCCTGACACTCCAGCGGCAAACCCCCAAGACCCGAGTCGGGGGTGGGGATGCCGGAATCTCCCCTCCCCTCGCGTGTCCCCCAGGATTGGGCTCTGAGTTCCTACCGTCTTGCTGGGGTTTGCGGCGACCTTGAATCGTTGGGAGAGTCAGTGGGAGGGTGAGGGTCGGCACGCCACATTTCAGGGCACAACCGAATTCTAGTTCTCTTAAAAGCGGCAGGCGGCGCTTTCTGGGTTTGAGGAGGGATGGAACGTGAGATTATAGCCACGTGTCTCCCTCCCCTTGGGCCAATGACCCGGGGACGGAAGGCCTTTCCCCTCGTCAAATCCTGGCCTTATCAGCTTGGTCTTTCATTATCCTACTTATTCATTCAGCAAACATCTGCGGACTCTCTCACTTTGGGGTTCGGCACACGCGCACATCCGTGAAACCAGAGGGATAGAGTTTCCACGCCTGATCGTAGGGACACCCGCTGGGGCCCCGCGGAGGGCCGTGTGGACCCCTCGAGGATTCCCCCTTGTCCCTGGGAACGCTGAGCTCGGAGAGCCCGAGTCCCCTGGGCAGCATCACACAGCGTCCCTGGGCCCACGGGCTCTGAGCCATCAGCAGGCCGGCCTCTGCGGAGCCCTGGTGGGGGCAGCGGCAGGGGGTGGGGTGTGAGGGGCAGGAGCCGGGCTTCCTCGCCCACAGAGAATGTTCCCGATCTGTGGGGAGGAGAGCGCGCCGGCCGGGCCCCAGTGCCTGGGGTTTCGGTCACAGCTGCTGTGCTAACTCGAGACCACCGTGCGTGGGGGCGGGGGAGGCTCAGGCAGGGAGCCGCCAACCACGACCGCACACTTTCCTAATGGGACCCAATTACAGCAGCAGCTGCGGCAGGAATTCCGGGCTGATCCGCCGTGAAAAATGGGCAGCCCTCGGAATCTGGCAGCATCACCCCACCACTGCCGAGGCTGGCACCCCGAGGCCAGGCTCACTCCTGGGGGGCAGCCGGACCAGCGGGTTTGCCCCCCCCCGCCCCTGGCGTGCCCAGCCCCAGGGTCAGGTGCCTCAAACGGGCGCTTGGGCACTTCCAGAGGACTTCCCTGAACCGGGGCGGACCCAGGGTCGGGCCGCCTGCCCTTCTGGGAACTTTCAGGGGCTTCAAGGCTCACGGGGAGCGTGAGCCCCACCCTCGCCCTGGGGGCCTTCCCAGAGCGCAGAGCGGCCGCGGGAGCGCAGGGAACCCGGGATCAGCGCCAGCCCTGGCCCTCTGAGCCCTGCAGCCCATCTCAGGACCCTTGCTAACCACACAGCTCCAACTCCCCCATCCGTAAAATGGGTGCAAATGCCCCAGCCAGTGGCGTCCATGACATCCCTGGCAGCCCCAGCGACGAGAACCGCGCCCGGCGAGGGGCCCAGCCCCCCTTCCTTTACGTCCCGCTGAGGACGCAGGTGAAGGTTCCGGTGAAGGGGGAATGGTGTGGTCTCCCGGCGGCGGTCCCCCGTCACAGGCCATCCAGGAGCAGCGCCAGACACGGAGCCATCCCGGGAGGCCCTGCCGGCTAAGTTGCATTTTGAGAGGGTTGTAAAAATAAACAAAGAAGAATATGGGACAGAGACCCCATGCGGCGCCAACAGCCTGGAGCGTTTACTATCCGGCCCTTCCTAGAAGGAGCGTGTCGACCCCCGGCCCACGGCAGACGCAGCTGCCCAGAGGACGCAGCGGGGAGGCCTCCGGGTCCCGAGCCGCCGTCCAGCTGCGGGCCGGGGATGCAGGCCCGAGGCTTCCTGAGCCTTCTGTGGGAACGGGAGGCTCCACGGTCCCCGGGCAGCTCGGCCCGTTCCTGCTCCGCCCGCGCCCAGCCGCCAAGGCAGAACGCGGAAGAAATGCCGGCGGTCTGTCACCACGGACACCCTAGGTCTGCGGCCGCCGTGGGGGGACCGCTCGGGCAGGTGGGAGCGTGGTGGCCGGCGGGCCCCGCGGGCAGAGTTCCCAAGATCACCGGATCCTGCCAACAGCTGCAGCCGGGCCCGCGGGGAGCACATTCCCAGCTGTAACTCCCGCCAGGGAAGGACGCTGTGAAATCCGACGCAGTTTGAAACCACTCTGCTCACGATCCTTTCCTTCGTCGTGTCCCTGTCTGCTTTCCAGCAAGGACAGTGCTCGGAATGGGCCTGGGGGACGTCTCCACCCGCCACCGGGAGTGTCCGCCTCCGGCCACCGGGCTTCCCTGTGATGGGGTGGGGTCTCTTCCCGGGTGGGGCTGGGGACGTATCCTCGCCCACGAATTCTCCCACGGGTCGCGCATGACCCTCAGTGATCTGGATCACCGTCCTTGTGGGCGGCCTCGCAGGCCCTCCGGAGACCCGCCCAGAGCATCAGGAAGGGCACGGCAGCCCCCAGCTGCAGAGCTCCGTGCCCTACGCTGTCCTCCAGCAAGGTCACTCACTGTCGGCGTGGGGACCTGAGGACCCAGACAGCCACATGTCCCGCCTCGGCCGCGGGACACCTCAGAGGTATGTGCTATGTGCCCAAGCACCTGCGTGTACCCCTCGTTCCTGCCTCGCCTCGCCCCAGCCTGCAGAGGTGGCCGGTGCACACGAGGGTCCTGGGGTCATGTCACTGCCCTAGGGAAGAGAACAGCCTCCTGCCCCCACCCCGACATCTGAGAACAGGGTCTGAGCCCTCCTGCCGACCCGGGGCCTGCGTCTAGCCGCAGTCAAAGCCTCAGGAAAAGCGTGCACACCTTCCTTCCTCTCTCCTTTGCAGCCCTGCTTTTCCTAAAATTGGAAAGAACCTCCAAGCTCACAGACCCCGGCGGCATCTGGATGGGAAAGCGCTCGGATTAGCCTTGAGACCACAGCAAGGGTGGCCTGCAGCTTGGACGCGATTCCTAGGAGCCCTGCTGGGGGGGTGGAGAGGGGTGTGCTGAGCTCCTGGCCGTGTGCGTGCCTGTCGGTCTCATGTGACAAGGTCACCATCCGTCTGCGGGGTGCGCTCAGGAAGGTGACCCCCATTGGCTCGGGAGGGACAGTAGGGCGCAGAGAGGATGTGCTGCCGTGGGCCGTCGGGGGGCATGGCGAGACCACCAGGGAACCTGCGGGTCGCGTGTGTGAGTCTCCTCGAGGATCTCGTACGCTGGTCGTGGGCAGCCCCTTTCAGAGACGCTTGTCCGCACGGGGGCCCCAGGCCAACAAGAGGCTCCAGAAAACATCGACCGCATTTTCGGGAATTTTCTTGGACACACTTGGATTTTTAAAGCTCTGTTCTCGGAGCTGGGGGATTGGGGTCAGCTACATAATTTATTGGTTCTTTCCAAAGGTTGAAAAGAGAGCCTAAGCCGGCCAGGGCAGTGTGGGGGCCCAGCGTGCCCTCCACCCCATGAGACAACAGGGAGGGGGAGGGGGAGCGCCCGAGCAGGGGTGCGCCCGAGACCCCAGACGGCTAGGGTCGACAAGGCCGGACTGTGTCCTGGGGTTGGCGGGGCTCCTGGTCAAGGACACGGCTCCCCCTCGGACCCCTGGCCGGCCTCTACTCGGCCTGCCCTCCTGTCCACAGCCCAGCTTCTATTTCTAAGGCCTCGGGATAGGAAGCAAGGTGGAAGCCCCGCTCCGGTTGGCCTTTTGCCCAATCTAGCCTCCGGTTTCAGCTGGGCCATGACCTCTCCTCTTGGGGGG
>CM053606.1:2223456-2268307 GCA_028646535.1 Procyon lotor
GGATGGATGGACAGATGGACTAGTGAATGGATGGATGGATGGACAATGGATGGATGGATGGACAGATGGACTAGTGAATGGATGGATGGATGGATGGATGGATGGTGGGTGGATGGATGGATGGATGGATGGATGGGTGGATGGACAGATGGATGGATGGATGGATGGACAATGGATGGATGGATGGACAGATGGACTAGTGAATGGATGGATGGATGGATGGTGGGTGGATGGATGGATGGATGGATGGACAATGGATGGATGGATGGACAATGGATGGATGGATGGACAGATGGACTAGTGAATGGATGGATGGATGGATGGTGGGTGGATATGAGGACCATCTCCAGGACAATTCTTAACAGGAAAGGTAGAAGGCAGGAATCCTCACTGCTTCCTTCCCCGAGGATGGACCCCATTACCATGACTCCCTAGCTCTTCCTCCCCCCACCTGACTGATTAGTTAATCTGGGGCGAGTACCTGGCTCGCTCCACCCAGCCCCCACCATGGGAAGGGGCCAGTTTCTCTACTGGTCCTTCAGGGTTGCCCTCCCTCCGCTCACACGAAGCAGGCTGCCTGGCCTAGCATTCCAGGGGTGGGGCGACCGTTCTGTGATTCTGGGGCTCAGCCCGAGCCTGCCTGGCCTTCTCGCCAAGCTGCGTGGTCCCCCCGAGCCTTTCTGGAGGACTGAGGTGAGGCTTCAGTTCTCAGCTTAGTTCTCTCCTGATTCTTACCTCTCTGACCAAGCAGGGAGGAGTACTGTGCACCCGCCCCTCAAAGACCCAGAAAGCACCCCCAGGTTCAGAGCCGCCTGCCATCCTGCTGCTGCTCGGGAGAGGAGGGGGCACAGAGAGATGCGCACTCAGTCAGGCTGGTCTATGGGAGCTCGAGGGGAAGACGGTGAAGTCTGACGTTTTCCTTCCAACGGGTTTGTCTCTGTCGAGGGCAGCCATCTGGGGAGAAGCCCCCTCCTCTGCGGAAGGGGTCTGGGGACTACACACCCACTTCCAGAAAGGACTGCTGGAGGGGAAGTGGGAACCGAGGGCTCTGTCTGGCCAATGTTGCTGGCTGTCCCCGCAGCCCCGGCCCAGGAACGCCCCCCACCCCCCGCCCGCCTCGAGCCCCCTCCACCCCGGGGCCACCTCCCCTCCAGGTCTCTGGCTGCCGCCGCCTCGGGACCGTGGCTCATTGGCATTCCCCTGGCCGCACGGCTGCCGAGCAAGAGCAGGAGCGCGGCTGCTATTAACGTGGCAGATTAATAGCACCGAGAAAAGACGTTTCTGCAAACATGCTAAATATTAATAATAATCAATTGTCATTTATATTCTCAAACCCACGCCTGGGACCTCGCCCACAGGGACCGGAGGGCGACGAGCCCCAGCTGCAGGGCGGATGGCGGAACTGTCATTAGGGCCCGCGAGAGCCCCGGATGGCGCCGGGCCCACAGCCCCTGCAAGCCGCACTTGCACGGAAACCTCCCCACAAAGCTGGGGCTTCCTCCCTCGCCCCCCGGCCCAGAGGCATGGCGACCTCCTGATCTGGCCACCCTCTCCCAGGCTCTCCTTTCATCTCAAACACCGACCGAGCCGGGGACGGCCCACGGCGCTGCCTCCTCGTTGCAGTGAGGTTGGAACCGCTCAGCGGCTGGTCCAGTACCCACAGTGGCCGGTCCAGGGCGTCCGACTCTGGCTGCAGTGTCCCCACTGCCTCCTACGTCCCACCAGGACAGTCACCCGGGACCTCACAAGGATGGGGCCGCTCCTGACTGTGTGGGTTGGCATGGGTCTCCCCCAAGATGTGTCTTGTCCAACTGCGGTCCCGTGACAGGGGCCTCATCAGGGTTTGGGGTCTGTAGCATCAGGCAGGCTCTCGTCCAATGTGACTGGTGTCCTTAAGAAGAGACATGGGGAGACACCTTGGGGAGGCAGCCGTGGGACCACAGAGGCCCCCAGTAGATGGCACTTGTTACAACAGCCCAGGGGAGGCACCTGGGGCCGCCACCCTCCCTCCTAGGCCCCCCGTGGGCTCCCTCTGGCACAGCTCCATGAAACAGGTACGGACTGCCCATCCCGCAGTGAGGAAACGGACGCTCTGGGGGACACCGGCCCTGCAGAGCCCCGTTGCTGGGGGTGGGGCTTGAGCCGCAGCTGGGACATCCTGCAGGCAGGTCTCTAGGCTGCGGCCCAGCTCAGCCGCTCCAGCTCGGACCCTCCTCCCCAGGGGCCTGCCTGTGGCCTCCAGAGAGCCTCATGGATCTAGAAGGGGAGCAAAGGGGCCCCCCCTGCCTGGCCGCCCCGCCATGCACGGGAGCAGACGGGGCCCTGCACCTGCTTTGCCCGCCACGCCGCCTGCCCCCTCCCAGGCCTTCATCAGCCGGGCCTGGGTGCCCAGGGGCTGCCCGCAGTGACGGATCCCCCCGGGAGCCGGCCGCCCGCCACGCCCCTCCCTGGCCCCTGAGCCCCGGGTCCGCCAGCCGAGCCGACACGGGGCTGCGGGGGGCTCCGCCGGCAGCCCCGACCACCTGGCCCCGGTTGGAGGCGAATGCGTTATTCTAAGACGATTATTTATCCGCGCAATGCTCCAGGGACGGCGCTGCTCGGGTTTGGAGCCCCCACCCCTATTTCCTCGCTGCCTCCATCGCCCCGGGCAGCCGCTGAATGGCTCGTGATGCCACTGTAATTTCTATCAAGGCTCGTTCCTGGTACGAAGCCTCTTTGTTTCAGAGAGATGTGATTTGGCCTTTTTTCTTCCTCTCCTTTATTCCTTGGTTAATACACCACTTCCCCGAGCCCTGGGGGCAGCGAGGTAGCCCGCGGATTGCTCAAATCTGTCTGTTTTTCTTCTAAATCACAGCCAGCTCTCCCCGGCCCCCCGCGCTAAGCACCATGTGAGCCGGCGGCCGAGCAGGGCTGTTTCCCCCGAACCCTGGCGTCTACACTGCGGATGTCCCCAAGGGGCCCGCGGCCCGATGACCCCCTCGGAAGCCAGGGGGGCTGGCCCCAGACACCGGCGCCCCACGTAACCTGGCACGTGCTTTTTAAAAATCCTGGGAAAAGACACATAGCATCGTAACCATTTTAAGCGCCCAGTTCAGGAGCCGAAGTACGTCCAGGTCCACGTCTTGCACAACCATCTCTACCATCCCCTGCTAGAATGTTTCCGTCTTCCCAACCGCGAGTCTGTCCCCGTGAAACCCTCGCTCCCCCTCTCCGCCCCCAGCCGTCCACCCTTCTCTCTGTCCCCGAATCTGACTTCCGGAGGGACCTCCCGCAAGGGGAGTCCTCTAGGGTTTGACCTCCTGTGTCTGCTCTGTTTCACTGAACATTCTCGCAGTCCCCTGCGCTGGGGCAGGTGCCAGCAGCCCCTCCTTCGGAGGCCGAGGAACATCCCATCGCGTGGACAGACCACGTCTGCGCATCTAGCCGTGTGCAGCCCAATACCCAGGCCGCTTCCCCCCTTGGCTCCTGCCGATGGTGTTGCTGCGAATGCAGGCAGGTCTCTGAGACCGCAGGGCGCGCCCGGCACCAGCGAAACCCTCCCCCCAACCCCGGCCTCTCCCACCAAAGGGAGCACGGCCCCCCGGCCCCCGCCAGGCCGGCGCATTCTCCCTCCTCGCCCCAGCTGGTTCCCCAGACCCGGACACACGGCAGGCCCCTCCACACGCCTGTGGAGGCTGTCTGGACTTGGTCCCTCCCCGAACTAGAGGGGTACCCCCAACCTTCCTGTCGGGAGTTCCCAAATAATGACACAGCCGCACGGTGAACACAGGTGGCACCGGCCACAGGCATGGTCTGTGGTGCCCCTGGGGCTCTGTCCTCGCCGTGCACCCCGCCAGGCTGGGCTCTGGATGGCCGTGCTGGAGGCCCAGGCGAGGCTGAGGCCCAGGCCGAGGGCCCTGTGGAGTCCTGGACCCCCAGACGGAGGAAGCAGAGGAGAACCCGGGGAGCCGGGTCAGCCACTAGGGACCCTGCAGACCCAGAAGCCCTAGCGGGGTGCCAAGGGGTCATGCCGCGCTGGGGACGGTCGCACCTGCTGGCGGCAGGTGGCCCCGTGCAGAGGGTTTGGGCTGAGGTCCCCGCGGGGGTTCTGAGGGCCGGGCCCGGGAGTCGCCCCTGCAGGGTGGGGGCTCCAAACCCAAGGGGTGACGCCCCACGGACGCACTGCGGGCAGAGGACACATCCTGCCCCCTCTGGTCTGTGCTCTGCTCTCCCTCCCTGTGCAGGCGCCACGGAGGACGAAGAAGGGGTTAAGGCCGAGCAAACAGCCCCGACAACCGCCACCAAACTATTTATAGCCGTATTTATCTCCCCAGTTCCTACCAACTGGGCCTGTGGCTGCCATTCACAGGCCGAAGCAAGTCACGCTGCAAGTAAACAAATGCTGCCTAGAAAGAAAAATCACGAGAGGAAGAGAGCCGCCCTGGGTGCCTGGCCCTCCACCCAGGAGGCCCACGGGGGCGCGGGGTGCTGGAGGCCTGGGGGGCCCGCGCGGCCGGGGCGGCAGGCAGGGGAGGTGGCCCTGCTTGGGGGCACGGGCGGCCAGAGCTTCGGGAGGCCGAGCACCGTCCTATCGGGCCTCCAGGCTGCAGCCCGGGTCCGCACCCCCAGCCACAGCTGCCCAGGGTGACAAGCGGCGTCTACACAGGGCAGGGGCCTCCGCCGCACCCACTCGCCCCCAGCTCTGGAGACGGGTGGCTGGTGGCATCTGGCTGTGAGTGGTGGGCGGGGGTCCTCCCACTCCTTCCCCTCTCTCGGGGGCCCCTTGGCTCCCTGGGCTGCCCTGGTCCCCAGACAAAGCCGGGCTGGGGGGTGGCACAGCCTGGGACCCTCAGGGCAGGTTCCTCAGTTTGGGAAGAGTCAGAGCCCCTTGCTGCCCCACGGGGGAGGGCTGCCTTCTCGTGCCTCAGCTCTCCCGGGGCCAAGGGGACCCTCCCCACGACACGGACAGGCACCTGCTCCCCGGGGCCTGTCCCCCTGCCCAGACCCGGGGCTGCAGACTGCAGGGATGAGCAGTCAGCCAGGGGACCCCCACACTCCACGCTGGAAAGCCTGGGCCAGCATCACCCCCTGCCGACGCGGGGGGCCTCTCACCGGCCCCCACCCCAGAGCAGCCAGCCTGGCCCTCGGGCTGCATTTTGCGCTAATAAAGACGTTTCTAGCTTTCAGCGTCAAATAAAGTGCTGCAGTCCGCCGAGCTCGTCCTAGCTCACCCGGTCCGCAGCTTCGTTTGGCAGTCCAGTGGCGAGGAAAAAAAAGAAAGAAAGAAAGAAAAAAATTCATTAATTTTTATTAACAGGGAGAGCCATTTGCTCCCTGTGACAATATTTGACTTGTCGAAATGATTTTCACCTCTGCCACGAGGTGGGCGCCCCCCACATACATCACCCGATTACTCGGAGCGCGCGGGCCGCAGTCATTAGGCAGTGAATTAACGACAGCCCCCAGACTATTAATCACCCTGACAAAGGCGTTAGCTCGTTGCTGACCCGAGCGCGGCCGGCCCGGCACCGGGAGCCAGAGCAGAGGCCCGCTGCTCCGAGAGGCGCCGGCGGCTGGAGCCGACGCCGGTCCCTTCCCTTCCTTCCCCCCGAGAGCCGACGCCGGCCACAGGGTGCCAAGAGCTGGCGCGGCCCCACGGGGGCTGCCGGGCCGGGCGCGGTGGGCACGGTGCACCCTGAGGCGTGCTTCCTGGCCTGTCTGGTTCGTGGTCACTCTCCTGGCTGGGTGGTGACCAGCATCCACGGGCTGGCCAAGAAGGACCTGCCAACGACCTTACCAATAATCCCAGGAGTAAGCCCCCGTGTCACCCCTGTGGCACGGATCGGGAAACTGAGGCACAGACAAGCCCCGGCCTGCCCCAGGTGGTGGTGTGATGACACACGGCGCTGGGCATGGCATCCGGTCTACCAGGCCCCTGCTGCCGGCTCCGAGGCCCTGGAAACATCTCCCAGGCCTGACGTCCCCCAGAAACCGCGGGTGAGCCGGCTTCAGTCAAGTGAATGGGGCGTTTCCTCTGGCTCTTGACCAGCGACACGAGAGTATTTTCTAGCCGGACATACTCGGAACCCAAGGCCTATGTGGGCCGAGCTGAGTCTGATGTCACAAAGTCCGGCTTCTCCCGAGGTCCCAGATCTGCGGGTTTTGTTGATATGAGTGGAAATCCCACACACGGAGTCAGAGACCGGACCAGTGACCGGACGTCCGCAGAGCACCTGCCGTGGGGGAGCCGAGGCAGGTGCACCCCCCCGGGGACCCCACGATGCCCAACACCACCGTTGGCACGCCGGCATATTGATCCAATTCATTGTCTCTACATTTTCAACCTATTTCTTCCCATTAACCCGGCCTTGGGATCTGCATCTCGGCCCCGTCTAGCCCCGCGTCTGAAAGCACGCAGGCGGGGGAGCTCCGCACCCATTTATCTTCTCTCTCCGGCTTCTCATTGTTTATGCCTCAGCAGACCTCCTAACTTCCTCATTAGCAACTAATTTACAAGTCTCCGCGATCTTCCCACCTGTGCCCGTCTGTGGCTGCGACGCTGTGGCAGGACTGGAAACGGCCACTTGCTCGCACGGCTGGTGCCGTGGCCTGTGGCGGGTGGGCAGGGGTGCGGGGTGGGGCAGAGGCAGGTCCCCCTCCCTGCCTCCATCACGGTGGGGAGATTGTCCCTCGGGCTGTCCCTGAGCACTCATGTGCCCCTGGTGACAAGCAGGGGACCCACATTCTTCTGCCTCCAGCCAGGGCCTGTCCCTGACCCTGCTGCCCCATATCGGTCAGCCTGATCCATGGCCCCAGCCCACGGCCCCAGCACAGCCCCTATCGATGGCCCCAATCCATGGCCCCAGCCCACGGCCCCGATCGATGGCCCCAATCCATGGCCCTAGCCCACGGCCCCGATCGATGGCCCCAATCCACGGCCCCGGCCCACGGCCCCGATCGATGGCCCCAAGCCATGGCGCCGGCCCACGGCCCCGATCGATGGCCCCAAGCCATGGCCCCGGCCCACGGCCCTGATCGATGGCCCCAATCCATGACCCCCATCCACAGCCCTGACCCACAGCTCTGGCACACGGCCCCGGCCCACGGCCCCGACCCACGGCCCCGACCCACGGCCCCGACTCACAGCCCCGGCCCACGGCCCCAGCACTGAACTCCCAGAGAACTGGGAGAACTCTGGTTCTCCTGATTGCTGATTGGTGGACTGGCGTTGGATGGGGTCAAGTTTAGAAACTCCTCTCACATCAAAGCTTCTCGTGCAGATTGGGGCCCAGGGACAGAGGCCTTCACCCCGGCTCTCAGAGGCAGACTTCACCTCTTCCTTCCTTTTCTCCTGACGATGCCCTTGAACACCACCTTCTCAAGCTGGCGTAGACCACACTGACAGAGCCATCGCTGGCTGCCGGCTGCTCGCTCTAAGTCTCTAGGAGTCCTTCCGACTGGGGAGGAGGAGAGATGCAGGACCGAGTGCTGTCCCGGGACTGTCCCCAAAGTCCCCATTTAACGGGAGCCCTGACTCACGGGAGGCTTACGAGGGAGTCAGGTGCCTGGCGACACGCTGAACCAGGCGGGCCGGGGGCCCGGGGAGCTCAGTCTCCTTCTCGGCATCACCCGAGGTGTCCCTACACAGTCTGGAGCAAGCTCGCCACCGTGAGATCCCTGCCCGCGGCAGCCGGCGTGGCACGCTCAGCATGGTGCCAGCCACGGACCACGCTGGGGGGGCCGGCAGCCCGGCTTGACCGCCGAGTTCTCTGGGAGCTGTTTCTTGTTACTCACGTGCATCAATTTGATTTTCTCTGCTTAAGTGGAAGGCTATGGGAAAAGCTGGGCTTGGAAATCCATAATTTCCTGGCAGCTAATGAATTTCAGCCAACGGAAAGCAAGGTGGGGTTCCAGTATAGCTCTCAGACCCAGACGCAGGAAGGGCCAGGGGCTATGGGGGCTCTGCCCTGCCCTCCCGACACCCCCTTCCGTGCCCACAAAAGCCCTTCTCTGAGGCCCTTCTCCACTTGCATTTTGCTAAGCATTCAGTAATGTGGGTGGTGCGGCCATGGGGAAAGGAGGCTGTATCCCCGTCCCTGAGCCCCAGGGAACCCCTATTCCTACATCCAGGTGGGCCCCCGTCCCTGAGCCCTGGCAGGGAACCCCTATTCCCGCATCCGGGTGGGCCCCCGTCCCTGAGCCCCAGGGAACCCCTATTCCCGCATCCGGGTGGGCCCCCGTCCCCGAGGCCTGGGGGAGCTCACACTGGGGATCTGGGACCTGTGACAGCAGTGTCCCCTAGGGAAGGCCATCCAGAGGATGCTCCTGGAGCCTCTCCCATCACCCCTCAGGCCTCGAGCCCCATCTGCGCGATTCCTCACGCTCTGGGCCACCAGGCACAGAGGCAAACTCTCCCCAAGATGCCACAGTCACAAGACCAGATCAAACCATCAAAGATGTCTGAACTCGGGGTGGTGGGAAGGCTCCGGAAGGGGAGTCCCGCCCTGTACCACTGAGGCACGGGCCCCAAAACACCCGGGCGCGAGGGAGGGGCGCACCGGGCTTCTGATGCGGCGGCTGACCAGGCACTTCTCAGGGGGCCCCAAACGGCCCCTCCCCTGGAGCAGGGGCAGCCTCCGGGTGTCTCATCCCGTCACCGCAGCAAGGCTGTCGGCGCCCGTGACCCCGCTGAGACCTCATTCTGGTGCAGGTGACCTCGCTCACCCACGCCCCAGCAGGCCCCCGGCTGCCACGGGCACTTAGGTACCAATTCCTCACGCTCTGCACCCGGCCCTCCTGGACACGCACAGCCGAGGACACAGCTCAGTTTCCCATCCAGGCGGCAGATTGCTGGCGGGACTGCGCGGCGGCTCGCAGGGGTCGGGGTGGGCCCCGCACGAGGGGCACAGGGGCACGGGGGGCGCGGAGGGCGTGGGGGGCGCAGGGGGCGCAGGGGGCGCGGGGGGCGCAGGGGTCCCGGCCGGCCGCGTGCGAGCAAATGGCTCCAGGAGGCTGTCACCGAGCTCGCTGGCTGACATTGATCATGTTTCTAGAAATTAGAAACAAGGAAGCAAAATGCTTTCGTTCAAAACCTCTGTCTTCTCGAATTGCCTATCACAGTGTCCGCCAACCCAGGACAACCTAAAATTATTCCCAATCACTTTTCAAACCTCAGAGAACCATGGAAAGGGAGTGACCTCCTGTGTGTCACGCAGTCCTCTTAAGCTGCGGACTGACCGTCTGAGGGACAAGGATTTCACGGGGCAGAGGCCTCCGGGGTCTGCGGCAGGCATGGCTTTCCAGGTGGGGGGGCTACGCCCCCAGCACAGATGAGCTGCTCCCCACGATTGATCTGGAGGCACACCCAGGCCGGCCAGACCTCGAGGGGGCCGGTCCCCGCACGCTGGGGGACAGGAGCCAAGGACGGGGCAGCCAGACGTTCTCCCCGCCAGGCCCCTCGGCAAGATGGAGTCACGTAGGATAAAATAGGCAAATATTCATGGTCGTGGTTGAACCGCGTCCCCTCAAGCTCACTGGGGTTCCCCAGTACCCCAGAACGCGGCCTTATTTGGAAATAGGGCATTGTGGAGGTCGGTCACCAGGTGAGACGAGGTCTTTAAGGAGGGTCTCAATTCCACGTGACCCGTGTCCTCGGGACAGGGCGAGATCCGGACACAGACACACACGGGCAGGGGCCGCAGGGTGGGCCTGGGGTGACTGCCCGGCCTCCGGGGGAAGCAGCCTATCCACGGACACACTGGCCTCAGCCTGCTGGCCTGCGGCACAGGGGGAGGCCGCACCCCCTGGGGACTCCCCGGGCCCTGGCACCGTGCAACACGGTGCTGGGCGGCTCCGTCATCCGCTAACTTCATCGACAGACTTCACAGGTTTCCACGGGGCACCCACGACGCACAGACCGTCCAAGGAGCTCATTCCCACCTGCAGTTGGACACTCGGTTTGGGTGCGGAGCAGAGCTATGGCGCTGGGGGTCGCCCCACGCCCGGGCCCTAAAGCCTTCTGGAAACTGTGCTCTTGAATGGCAGCCACACGGACCCTTGACCTTGGGCCTCCTGCTCCAGGGGCATCAGAGGCCGTAAAATCGGGACAAACTAGTCCCTACCTTGTCCGAGACTCTGAAGGTTAAAGACACCCCCAGTGCAACCCGTGTGCCCGCCTTCCTCCCCGGCACGCGCAGTGCAGCCCTCCACGCGCCCATCGGGGAGCAGAGCCTCCGCGGTGGGCCTGCGTCTCCCGCCGTCAGGCCCCGATTATTCCCTTCCCAGGGGCAGGGTCATTTCTGTCCCAACAGGCCTCTTACAAAACCAGGGTAAACGGCCGATTAATAGATGCATGCAGAGGACGACCCCGGCCGAGGGAGCGGAGGCTCCAGGCCGGCTCCCGGGCGCGGTGGATCTTGGAGGAGCTTAGGTAATCTTTGCTTCCCCGGGATAAGCTGTTCCATCTTAAAAAGATAAGCCAGCAAATCCAGAAAGACAGAAAAGAGGAGAGGTTGCTGGGGGCGGGAGGGAGGGGGCCCGGGGGCTCGGTGCTGAACGGGATGGAGTTTTTGTGGGAGAGGATGAAAAAGTCTGGGGTAGAGGCTGGCGACGGCCATAGCGCACACAAACTCATCTCACGCCACCGAATTCCGCTCTGGGCAGCTCCGGCCTGGTAAAGGTCGCCCGTGGGGTGCTCTCCGCGGACAGGGCCGGCCGGCTCTCAGAGAAACGGTGCTCCCGGCCGCCTCTGCCACGCCGCTCACGGGCACCTCCTTCGGAAGAAATCCCGTTTCTTCTTGGACACGTGTGGCCCCCCTCTTCCAGACCCAGCCCCCCTCGTGGGCGGCCCGGCACCCGCACAGCGTGGCTCTGGGTGGGACAGGACCAGGCTGCCACACGGGAGCGCGGGAACTGGGGGCGCAGCTGGGGGGGGGCACGGAGCGGCTCCAACGTCCCCCGAGGAAATCTGCCCGCCCGAGAGGCTCGGCGACGAGGTGCCGTGTCACCGTGTCCCCTGCGAGTGCGGGGGGACAGGCCCTGTCACGTGGAACACAAAGGGCGAGGCCCAGGAAGTGATTTTCAACCTAATTGTTCCAGTTTCCTTTGTTCGCCGTCTTCGGGGGAGCCGGGGAGGCCTGCCCCCTCTGCTTCCAGGACAAAACGGGCAGTGAGGGCCGAGCCCGGGAGCCGCCTCCCCACGGCCCTGGCCTCCTCGTCCCGCGGGGCGAGCGGTAGTTTTCCTGCGCCCCGTGAAGCCCCCGCACAGATGTCTGCCGCCTCAAGAACACAGCGCGTCTGACAGTCCCTGTGCGGGCGGGCTGTGCTCGGGGACCATCTCTCTTGACCGGCTCCTCCGGCAGCCGGGCGGGCAGGGACACTTAATTGTGGAGCCCATTTCCTGGCAGGAAGCCCTGCTTCGTCCAGCGGGCAGCCAGCATGATAATGAGACAGTTTCTATGGAAATGAGCTTATAACTATTCATTTTCTCCCCATTCCCGACCCATCCACAAAGAGGTTTTCCAAAATGACCCCCATTTTCCTTCCCCCAACATGTCCTCATGCCACTGCCCGACCTGCTAATCAGCGCGAGGAGAAAGGAGGGAGGAAATGCTGTCCTTTGACAAGATGTGGGAAAGCACCTCGTTGTACTTGGTGTGGCTGTGACCAGCAAACAAAGAACCCTCCCCAGCTCCAGGGGCCAAGTTTCCAATAAACTTTCCCCTGACCACTTTCCAGCGTGCTGCTCTGTGTTTTTGGGGGAGGTCTGAAGCCCTCCTCTGCCATCTTTCGAGAAACTTGGAAAACCGTCTTTTTCTTCTGGAACATTCCTGGCGGGCCTCCCTCCCGCGGGCCTCCCTCGCCTGTCGGCGGCTCCCTGGGAGCCCCTGTCTTTCGGGGGACAGAGAAGCACGGGGAGGTGGAAGGGTACCCCCTCCAGATCGTCCGCGATGGGGAGAGGCTTCCGTGAGCCAGCTTCGCTGCACTTTTTGTGTCCCTTTTAGGGTCTCGGGACGATAGAGGGACGTTGTCGTCCATCGTGGGGACGGGGAGAAAGGAAAGAAGGGAAGCCACAGACCCACAGAGCATTTTGCCTGAGATGCAGCCCCGGGGCTCAGACCTGGGCTCGCCCTCCTCGAGGCTGTGTGGCCTCAGGCAGGACACTTGACCTCTCTGAGCTTCCACTTGGAGGTGCTGTGAGGGAAATGACCTGGACCATTCCTGCCCGGCTCCCAGCAAGGGGTCCAGAGCGAGGGGTCCTTGGTCAGTGGGGGTACGGCTCTGGGACCCTGGCCGAGAGGGGCAGCCTGACCCAGGGGACATACAGGAGAGGTGGACCCTATTTGCTCCACGGGCCTTGGGAGGTTCATGGTCCCGGGGAGCTCTCCTTACCCAGGGTCCTTGCCCCTTCCTGCCCTCTGTGGCATCAAGCAGACCCCGTGAGCAGGAGATTTGGAGGTGGGCCACGCCCGGGGGACCCAGATCTCAAGTGCCGCTCGGTCACTCTCGACCTTCCCAGCCCACCCGGACAGCCAAGGGCAAGGCCTGCCGCCTCATCCCGGGCTCCCCAGGGCGCAGACTTATAGGACCCCCAGCTCCGTGGGCTGTGCTGAGACCGCTGGCCGTGGGGGCTCCCCGACACCCAGCTGCCCGCAGCCAGCACCCTCCCCACGTGCGCCCCATGTGTGGCCGAGTGTGTGAGCCCTCCAGCCGGGGGGCGAGCTAGCCGATGAGAACACAGGACACCCGGCCGGTCTGCGTTTTCCAAGACGCGGCGGGTGAACTTGGGAGTATACGTTTGTGCCGCATTTGGACCCTCTCATGTGCCTGCTTGTCCCGGGCTAGGACCCTGTTCCTGCAGACCCGGGTCTGACTTCCTGCACTTTGCAAAGAACAATATTTAACAAACCCTGGAGCTCAGACTCCTCCCCTCCCCCCCAACAAAAGCTCGTCGCGCCCGTTACGTCCGACTGTGAAGTCCCAGCTTCCTCCTGGCCTCAGGAGAGGGGAAGGCAGGCGCCTTCTTAGCGTGTAAAGAAAACACCAGTTTTACATTTTAACCGACTCAGCAAAAACCCCAAAAGATCAGCAGCTTAGGTATAGGTTTAAATAATGTGGTGTTTTTTTTTAAATGCAAATGCCTCCCCCTTAAATAATCATAGTACGTTTCTGACAGAAAACAAGTTGCAAAGGCCGGTTCTCGCGTTTGGAAAGGAACCCCCCGCAGGACAAGCCCGTGTGTTCCTCCTGCACCCTCGGGGTACCTCCCGGGACGCAGCAGAGCGGGGGGTGCCGCGTGACACAGGAGCGTTCACGGTGCCAGGATCGGGGGACCCGGCCCGGCGGCTGTCACGCGCACGGCCAGGTGGGGGCAGAGGCAGGGAGACCATCGTCTGCTGTCAGGCGACGCCCGTGAGGTGACCGACAGGCCGAGTTACGCAACTTCTAGTTCATTGAATCACAGACACGTAAAAGGGTAAAAGGTAAACACGGGGGGAAACATCTATCTCTAGATGGCGGGGCGTGAGATTTTAATTTAAAAACTGGGTTTCCGTATTTTCTACAGTGAACCAGCGTTGTCCGCATGGCTGGATAGTTTTGACGAAATGTGCTGTCATTTCTGTGAAGAGCTGAGGTGGGGCAGGGGCGCCGGACGCTGAGGCTGACGGGCCTGCCCTGGGCCCCGCGGGGAGCCTGGGGCGTCCGCGGCATCGCCGTCTCCGCGGCCCAGATCAGAGCCCGACCTAACAGGGGGGCGGCCGGTCCCCCAACCCACTCACTTCTCCGGAGACGCTCAGGCCGCGCTCCCCGCCCACGGCTCCGGCCACAAGCCAGGAGCACACCTTGCCTGCAGTCCACCCTCTTTCGCCGCGGTGCAGGGTCGTCCCTGACGGGCGCCCCTCGCCCTGAGGGACCGGATCTAGCGGACTCTGGTTTTGATGCGGCTCAGGGCTGCCGGATAAAACACAGTAAAGACAACAAACAGAGCACAGCCAACGCAGGGACTGAACAAAACGCGCCGTACGGGGAGGGGCAGCCGCTGTTGGAATTCCAGTCTGACAGGGGGTCCGCTGGCCCCCCCGGCAGCCTCCCCGTGGGCCTGAGCCTTTGCCGGGGCTCCAAGCGCCAGAGCCCAGGGACCTCCCTTTTGCTCCTCAGGCCCTGTGAGCCGAGCAGGTGGCCAGGTAGGGGCTGAGCCCCTGTCCTGGGACCTCAGGCCGGGAGACCAGGTGGCCGTGGCCGTGCCTCTCAGCTGGGGGCTGCCGTCCTGCTCCCCCAGTCTCTGCCCAGAGCCCCGCCAACGACGGCCGCATGCGAACCGCCCAGCGCCACGGACCCTGTCTCCTGGGACCCCCTCCGGGCAGCCTGCGAAGCAGCTCGTGGCCGCCCCCTGAGCTGATCCCCTGCCCTGGGTGCCCAGAGCAGACCCTGGTGCCTCTGCTTTCTACCCTGGGAGGGAACCACCCTGCCTGGAGTGGAGAGAAATCCCCCCGAAGCAGACTTCTTCCCCGGTATCCCGATTCCTGTCCCTTAAGACCCCTCCCCAGAGAAAGCAACCGAGCACATGGCTCACACCCTCCCCAGAGAAGGGAGACGCCCGCAAATGAAATCCCTCCGAACCAGAAAAACATTCTGTGCTCCTTTTGGGGGGCACCGATTTGAGGTTGGGCCAATTCTTCTTTTTAATACTGGCCATCAACCTGACGAAACCTCGCCACAAACACAGGAGCCGCGGCCCCATTTCCTGTCGCGGAGAGAGAGCTGCCAGGATTTGGGGCAGAAACCACCTTCCCTCGCGTCTCTCCGAGGAGTGCGCCCCCGAAAGTCACCCCGAATCAGGCTGATCACCAGGAACCTCGCACCCAGCCCCGAGGCCCGGAGCAGCCGGCGGCCCCATCTGTTGCTGGGCTGCGGGCTCTTCATTCTAGCACGGCCCAAGTAGGTTATCTGAATAAACGGAGAGGGACTCGACGAGATATATTAGCGCTGCGGGGAATTCGTCATCCCCTGTCCCTCCTGCTCCCCGAATATCGGTGATGAATTTGCAAATGGTCCTGGGTTATGACAGAGGATTTCTCTCTTCATTATTTATCCCTTTCCAGGGCACCTCGATTAGAGGCCACAGTGACAATCGCATGAATAAAAGGCAGAGACAATATTTTAGCGGCGTGTTGTAAATCTCCTTCTTCGCATTATTAATTTAAGGAAGTCCATTACCCTGAACAGCTCCGAAGAGGAAGACAGGGTAGGGGAGGAACGGCTTCGGCACGTGAGGGTCAGAGGAAGGAAAGAAGCCAGCCCCGTCCCTGAGCTGAGGTCGGGCTGAGCGCTCGCCGAACCCCCGCACCCTTCCCACCACGGAGGTTTCCTTAGAATAAAAGGTGAAACCCTGGCTCCTCCCAAACTCGAGCAGGCTTTGCAGAGGGGGCAGACGCGGCCTGCAGAGACGTCCGGTCGGGAGCGGCGCGGGGGAGGCCCTGGCGGGTCCCGGACGCTGCGCCCAGAGGGCAAGGGCCGTGACGCGCCGTGGTCCAGATGCTCGCTCAGTGGGGCCACGGCCACGGCCACGACCCAGCCCTGCGGCCTCGCCTTCTTTCCGTTTTGTTTTCTTTTCAAATGCTCCAAGGAAGGAGCTGCGGCTGCCCGGCGACCGGCCTCCCCCATTGAGGAGCCCGTGTGGGGTCCCAGCAGGGGTGGCGGCAGCCCTTGGATCTGGGGGGCCCTGGGGAAGGGGCGGGGGCCAGCAGGTCGGGAAGAGCAGCAGCTGGACCCAGATGGGCTCCCACGCGGGGAAGGAGCAGAGTCTGTCCCCACGAAGGACGAAGGGGCCGCTCCGCGTAGACCCTCCCTTCGCCCACACCAGCTTGTTTGTGGTGTATGTGGCTATTTTTAACTACAGAATTTGGGTTTCTTTCTTTTTTTTTTTTTTTGCTCAGGCTGATTTTCCAGCCATTTTCATACATGCTGCTTACTCCCCGGCCCTGTGCCACCGGCCTGGCCTATGCTGGACACCGGAGGTCCTGCCGTGAGGGGGCGATGGTGGCCTGGGGGGCCAGCAGGGGAGGCCGGGTCGCGGCCAGAGCTCCGTGCCTCCCTCAGCCATAGCGCACGCAGAGATCCTCCCTCGCAGGCAGGAGACGAGCCCCGGGGGCAGCCTGAGGCTGCAGCTGCTGTGCCCTTGCTGGGGGCGCGGAGAGCACAGGCATGCAGCTGGGGCCGTGGGGGAGACAGAAGTGGCAAGGGGGGCAGAGCCCCTGCGAGCCACATGACGCCGGACCCCGAGGACGGGCACGGAGACCCGGCCCGTCCTGACAACGCTCCAGGCAGCATCCTTCCCTCCGAAGCTTTTAGCCGTTCTCGTACAATGAAAAGGCCGCGGTGATGGCACGGACAGCTCTGTCCCCCTCCTGCAACCGCCCTCCCGGCTGGGGCGAGAGCCCCCACTGCAAAGCGCCCCCCGCCCGGGAGAGTGCTCCGGCCTGCGGTGACAGCCCTCATCAGCCCATTTAGGGAGCCGGCGGTGGATCGCTGCGACAGACCCTAATGACTCATCACAGGCGAGGGCCCGGCGGGTCCCCGTGACAGAGGCAGCGGCTCGGGGGGAAGGCGGCAGCGGAGCCCAGTGGGGCACAGAGGCTCTAAAATCAGGAGCTCGCGGAGGAGCGGGCAGATCGGGAGCCTGGCCGCGGGGGCGGATCTGACTCTGCTGCGTCCATCGGCCTAATGGCTGCGGCAGCCGGGCCCCGTCTCAAGGACGTCTACCCGCCACGCATCTGAGCAGGTCTCCGGGCGGGGACGGCCGCGCGGATGTGCACACGGATGTTCGCACTGGTGGGAGGGTGGCGGGTTATTAATGTAATTGCCGATTATGGAGACGGTTCGTGCACAGAGGCTCCGGAGATCCGTGCGAGTTTGATATTCAGCTGGTGTTTACTTGGCATATGACTGTTAATCAGCGTAAATTAAATGTGTACTTGAAACCCCCACTTAAAGCCCTGCTAATTATTTTTTGATCCAAACAGGCCTGCCTTTTCCGGAAGGGTGAACCAGGGCTCTCCGGGACCCAATATGAGGGAGGGAAACTGTTGCCAGACTTGAGGATGGGCCTCCAGAGACACTCCATGGTTTTTCCTACGGCGAACCGTGGTTTGTGTCCACAGGACCTGCGCTCTGGGCCAGCCCTCTGACCAGCCCTCTATGAGCCAGCAGGTAGTCAAGGGCACCGCCTTGCATCCAGGAGAGCCAGCTGTCCACGGGGTGGGTCGCAGCTGTGTGTCCCAATTCACCGATCTCAGGCCACGCTCCTAGCAGACGGGAGCCTCCACACACACACACACACACACACACACACACACACACGTGCACACACAGCCCAGAATCCCTGAATCACTGCGGGCCGCACGCGGGTCCCCACCCTGTGTCTGGTCCCACTCCCGACTCACGCTCCTAATTCCCTTCTCGACGCCTCCTTGCCCAGCCCACGACGGTGTCTACCCTCCCCCATACTACCCACCCGCCCCCTGTAGTTGCCAGGAGCACAGAGAGGGGCAGGCAGACAGGAAGGCTGCAGAGCAGACCTGGAGAGGGGGAAAGAGAAGGTGGCATGGCAGACCCCCCAGAAAAGGCCATCTCCCACCCAGAGACGGGAGTGTGACCCACCAAGTCCCACCTGCACTGGCCATCAGCCTCACACCATCTGGTTAGCTCCTCTGGCCAGGCATTTTCCAGACGTCTCCTGACCACAGGCCCTTTAGAAACAGCTAGTGTTCCTGGGTCCTTCTGGGGGCACTTCCTGGTTTCTATCTTTTAGCCCAGTGCTCAGTCAAGGGGAGAGAGGACATGTGGGAAAAGGGGCTCAGAGGAGGCCAGGTCTGAGCCTCTGGGCAAAGCCTGTACAGCCAGAGACGACCCATCCTGTTGGGAAGATGAACAAGGCAGAGTCCAGACAATGCCTGGCAGGTTAAGGCACTCAGTACATCTCAATGGATGAGTGGATGGGCCAATGTATAGATGGATGCATGGGTGGATGGATGGATAAGTGGTAAGTGGATGGGTGGGTAGATGGATGGATAGGTGGGTGGGTGGATGGATGGATAGGTGGGTAGGTGGGTGGATGGATGGATGGATGGATGGGTGGATGGACGGGTGGGTGGGTGGGTGGGTAGATGGATAAACACTGCCTATAGTTCAGGAGCTTCATGTGCTAAGCTTCAAATGGGGCCTGAGGTGGCCTTGCCCCCTGAATCTGATTCAAGGGTCCTCAGAGACCCCTCACCTTTCAGGCACATACCAGCATAGTAACATCTGGCTCCAGGGACAAAGGCAGCTGTGTTGCTGGATCGGGGCTCAGTGGCATGTGGCTGGGGGTTGGGTCCCACCCAAGGGCAGCCCAGCTGAGACTTTTGCACTCAGTCTCCCACATCCCCACTAACCCCAGGGGTTAAAGGGCATGGCTCAGCCTCAGCTGAAATGTCACGGCTGTGACCTGGCCTCCCCCAGAAGCCTTTCTTTCTACCACTCGTTTGAAGGTCAAGTCCAGAGATGGGGCAACGCCCGATTCCTCAGGGCTGAAGGGCAGGTGGGCTCTTCCAAGAGACAGCGCGTGCGTGCAGCGGTCCGGAAGGTGCGCCCATGCGGGGCCGGAGGGTAAACGGCTCCCTTCGCAGACTGCCTGGGGCCGTGAGCCCAGATCCACAGTCTCACTTCACAGGCTCGGAGAGGTTTTACGGCCCAAAGCCCTTTCCCTGATGAGTGGACAGCTGAGGCTTGCCGATCTTGTACTTGTGTTTAGAGGGTGAATGGTGCACGTTTGGGGGGCTATCTATACTCAACCCGTGGTCTGGGCTGTTTTCTTCTTTTAGCAGCTGCCTAGCTCTTGAGGGGGAACCATGCTGGGGGCTCCCCGGCACTGAGCATCGAGAGCTGACACGTCCAGCCACGGCGGTCACTCGGCTGGGTCTCCTGTCTCTCGGTGGCTGAGCCGAGAGAACACGGGGGCTCCGGCTCCCTACAGGGCTGAAAGCTGGAGTCCAGAAATGCCACCGGCCAGTCCCCATGGGGAAGCCCGTCCCTGGCCCAGGGGGAACTGAAACTGGCTTCCAGATGGCCGCGGGCCTGAGCGCATCTCAGAAAACTCAATTCCCCACCCAGATCTAGATGGTCAGCCCTGCTGCCCGGGGCCAGGCCCTCCCTCTTGAACAACTACACTGGATGCAAAGTCAACAGAAACTTGCCGGTTTCTCTCTCTCTCGTGAAATAAGATCCAGGGGCTCTTGGGGGCCTCAGTCTGTTGAGCATCTGACTCTTGATTTCAGCTCAGGTCACGATCTCAGAGTCATGAGATCGAGCTCTGCATCAGGCTCCGTGCTCAGCTGCTGGAGATCCTCCCTCTCCCTTTCCCTCTGCCCCTCCCTTCCCACTGTCTCTAAATAAATAAATAAAATCTTAAAAAAAAAAAAAAAAAAGAGGGAGAGAGAGAGAAAGAAGATACAGCAAGATCTTGGTGTTGAGTGGTGTTCTGTGCCAGTGGGCGGGGGCCTCTTGACGCCCCACAAACACCAGCTTGACCGGTGGAGCAAACCCCAAACGTCATGAGCCACACCATCCCAGCCCCCCACTGTCCCCACCAAGTCCCACATGGAGCCACGGCCGCAGACAAGTGGTCCCAGAACTGCCGAGCCCCGGGCTGGACAGCGCCTTGCAGGTCCCGGTGCTTGAGGCCCCAACAGCAGAAAGGAGCCCCGGGGGTGATGCTCGTGGGACCCTCCGGAGCCCGCGGGGCTCCCATCACTGTCCTTTCTTACCCTGAGCCAGCACAGTCCCTTGTACTGATTAAGAGGCAGTAACGAGTGGCTTCTCATCCCTTGAACGAGGGGAGATAAAGGGAATGGATTTGAAGGTGTCTCCGAGAGCCGGCTGGTTCTCAGGGAGCAGGGCAGGGGCCGAGGGGACGAGGGGCCGCGTGGGCCGGGGAGCGGCCACCCCAGGCCCAGACACCTCTGAGCACCAGCGCGGGACGAGGCCAGCTGGACGGAGGGTCGCGTGCTGGGGGCTGCTGGGCCGGGGGTGGGGGCTCAGGAGCTCTGTCCTGCGGGCGGCCCTGGGCACACCCCAGACTCTGCTCTGCCAGCGGGCAGCGGTGCTGGACTGTGATACACGAGGTGGGTCAAGGGGTGCTGACTGCAGACAGAAGGGAACCGGGGCCACGGGGCCCCCGAGGCCCAGCCCCGGAGATCACGCCCACCCCGCCCTGCGGGGAGCCTGCCACTAACACTCTGTGTTTGGGCTCAGCGCAGACCAACTTCTGGTGGCCCATCCCTAAGCAGCCTGGACTTCTCACCTCTGTGGCCGCACATCCCGGGGATGGTGTGGAGACTCCCTTCCCACCTGATCTTCCGTTAGGGGTCACCTCTTCCTGCTGCAAAGGCCAGAACCACTCACAGATGCAAGGCCCCCGGGCGTGGCCGCAGGACAGCTGGGCGGTCCAGTGGGCCTGTCCCACGCTCATCTTACGGACCCCACATTAACCCACGGAGCCACCCAGGTGCCCCGGACCCCACATTACACAGTTTCTTCCAAGCCACCTGGTGCCCCAGTCCCACTGGAGACAGGACTCCACGGGGTCAGGACTGTTTGGAAGAGGAAGGAATCTAGAGAAGTGGGACGCCGAGGTCAGGAAGCCGCGTGGTGCAGCCCCGGGCAGGGCCAAGCTAGCCAGCCGGGAACAGGAGGGCCTGGGCGCCCTCTGGACCCTCGGCGCCACGTTCTGGAAGGTCACTCCGCTGCCCGTGAAGGACACCCTCGACATCCTCCGGGTAAATTCCATCTCACGGGTGAGGTCTTTGACTTAGACAGAGTGACCTTCCCACCGAAGCCCAGCCCTTTCAAGGTCGTTCAAAGTCATGGCCTTCAGCAGCCCTGACCGCAAGCCAGCCCCACTGCTCGGGAGGGAAAGAGACTACTGTCCCTTCCGACTCTCACCTGCCCCGGCCATCTCTGGAAGCTGCCGCAGGGCCGCTCCAGGGGGCTGGACACTCTGGCTCATTCAGAGTCATCGCTGGGCCCTCACGCATCCTGCTTTTCCCATGGACTGCCCGGCACACACAGGACCTGTAGGAACTTTGTCCAATGAGGAGCCAGAGGGAGGCCACTCCCTGACTTCAAATCAACAGAATGCACCTTCCCAAGGCCCCCTCCCCTTAAATCCGAGAACACAGACTTGGAGGGCAGTGGGGGACGGGGGGAGGCTGCCGGCCGGTAGAGCCCGGGCGGGGCTGGGAGTCGGAGCTGGCGTGGGCACCCTCCAGCAGGTGGGCGAGCGTGGGGCACACCTGTACGGCCATCTCGATGCCGATGGAGGGTCCCAGGGTCTGCACACTGCCGGCCGCGGCTCCTGAGCAGACTTGGAAAGCCAGACCGAAATGCAGACAGCAGCCGTGTGCCCCACAGAGCAAAGAGCGGACTGCAAACCCACCCTAGGCGCTCCCTGCCCGGTCGGCTCTCCTCCCTGTGTGCTGGGGAGGCCTGGGCACTCTCCGGGGGTCCCAGAGATTTGGGGCCTCTCCGACCTTGCACAGTGTGCTTCCTGTGCAACCCTCAAGTCGGGGGGAGCCTCAGGACAAGGGGGTAGAGGACAAGAGGCTGCAGGCTCCTTGGTATCGGCTGGCATGGGCTGGACAGAGGGCAGGGTGGGGGGCTCCCCCTCCTGGGCCCTGGCACATGAGGGGTACACCTGTCCACCTGTCTGGGGATCACCCCTCCACTGCCTGTCATGTCCCGGAGAATGTGGGGTCACCAAGCCATTTGCAGAGGGGACACTTGGGGCACTGAGGGACTTCTGAACGACAGGGCAAGGGGAGCCCTGGGCTAGGACTGGCCTGGCCACAGCCCACACCCCGGCCACCCCGGCAGGACAGCCACTGGCTGACGGTGGCCTGGAGGCCAGCTTTCCCACAGCCCCTGCTCCATCTGGTACCCAGACCGCTCCCATCAGGCACTCCTGAATTTCCCTGGGGCTCCACCTCCAAGAAGCCCTCCTGGCTTGTGTGCGGGCATATGGGGCAAGAGGAGCCAGGAAGGGGGGCCTGGCCAGACGCCCCTCCAAGCCCAGAGTGATACCCTCTCCTCTCAGTGCCCCCCCCAGCTGCTGCTCAGCAGGGGAACGAGAGTGGGGCTCACAGAATGGGGTCAAAGTCGACCCAAGATCAGAGACCCCCAGGGCAGCAGAGGGGCTCTGGACAGGACCTGGCCCAGAATTTACCTCTGAACAGGGGAATCCTCAGACAGACCCTGATGCCTAAACGGGGAAGTTGGCAAGGTTCTGGGTGGAGCAGGTCATCCTCACCGCCTGGGGGACCCCGAATCCCACTTCTGCGCCGGGCCCAGGCCCCCGGCTTGTGCACGAGAGGCAGGGATGCGCTTACTTGGGATGATGCCCAGAACACCAACGAGCCACTGTGCGTCTGTGGGACCCAGTGCCCCGACGCCCCGGCACCTTGCCGGTTCTCCTGACCTGGGGGAGGGGGGAGCCCAGGGCCCACACGGACGGCGCCCTGATCACTGGGTGTCTAAGAAGGCCAGCACCTCAAAGTCCCTCCCGGGGACTCCAGCCACCCACGTGCCAGGTCTGGGGTCCTGTTAAAGGCGCCGGCAACTTCGTCTGCAGGCGGCGGCCGGGCCTCGCCAGCTGGTCACACGGGGGCAGACCCTCCCCACAGTGGGGAGGGCCCACCTGCCCAGCACTGCGGTCTGCAGAGGTCTGGGCAGGGTCCCAGGGAGCCAGGAGAGGAAACCAAAGAGGAAGAGGGAACGCAGAGGGCCGGGGCAAAGGTCAACAAGGGCTGGCAAGGGAGCTGCCTTCTTTTCCCTTCACGGAAAATACCCTGGGGAGCACCTGCCATGATGACGTGGGGGGGGGGTCCCAGGGCACGAGGTCCTGGAATGCCCCCCGCCCCCCGCCCCTGCACAGACCCCTCGACGCTGCGGACGCCATACCAGTGCTGGGTTCAGCCGCGCAGGGGACGCGGTCCTTCCCTGGGACCTCCCTCTTCAAGAAAAAGAATGAGAAACCGTATTCAGCATCGTGGTGGCTGCTTCCATCAGAAGAAAGGCAGCAAGAGAGAGAAACAAGGACGGGGCTCACACGGGCTCCACGTGGAGGGCAGACGGCGGGGTCCTGCTGCCCCGAGGCCACGCACCTCCCAGGACCTCGGGGACACCGAGCTCAGGCCCCAAGGGGGAAGGAGCCCGAGACCAGCCACCGGCCCTCGAGGCTCCCATGCAGAGTGTGCTCGTCTTGTTTTTATTGGAAATGACAGGAGACTGAGGAGACCGAGGGCAGGCTTCTGTGCATGTGCGCGTGTGCCCCGGCCCCGTGCCATCTGATGAAAGACAACAGCAGCAGCCTGCGTCCCGGGACACGCCGAGGATACCCTCACAGAAAGCAGCTACCGAGGGGGCCACGTCCCGCCTCAGGGCGCCGCCCAGGGACCCGGGGAGCTGGGGTTCCCGCGGCCCACGCCCTGGGCGAGCCCTCCCCACGGACGCCTGCGGCAGCTGCGACAACAGCTACCTCTCGCCGCGGCCGGACGGCAGACAACCCGGGAAGCGCCCGTCCTCCTGCCTGACGTGCCCATCAGGGCGAACGTCCCCTCTGCACGCGGCGTGTGCCTCCGGAGTGCGGCAGTTTGGAAAGCGAGGTGAAGGCTTCTCCGGAGTGGGGTGAGGACAGGGGCGGCGGGCACGCGCAGGACTCTGGCTGGAGCTGGGAAGGCCCCCCCGTCCCCCCACCAGCGCCCGGGGCCGGGCTCCCTCCGCTCAGCCAGGCAGCGCGTCCACAGCATGTTCACAGATGTTTCCACTCGATCTTGCAAATGTGCTCCAGGCCCAAGACATCACTGTTTGTTCTAGAAATCAAAAGGTCTTGCCTGGCTGTGAAAGATGCCTGACCACCGCCGCCCTGAGTGCCCCCCACCCCCAGCCCTTCCTGCAGGACCGGACCCCCGATGAATGTGCCCGGGGGGAGGGACCACTCAGGCCGCTTTCGGTTTCTCAAGAGCTTAGACTTAGAGCGCGCTCCCCGCTCCTGCAGGCTGAAGCTTTCACTCAGCTGCACACACGGCGCCTGCTCCTGGGGGGGCAAGTCCGCGGCGGGATCCCAAATGTTGAAGAAGCATCATGCACGGGGCACGCTGCTGCCCCAGGTGAGCCGAAGCCCGGTGGGCTCCAGAAGGTCCGGAGAAAATGCCCCCTTCCACCGTGCAAATGCTCCTGCCTCAGGATGCTCGGGGCTCCCCCGGGTCTTTGCTCTGTGTCTGTGAGCCCGATTCCCAGGGGCCGTCACCACTCCCGGAGCCCGGAGGGCACGAACGGACCCCCAGTTTCAGGGAAGTTCCGAATCTGCTCATCGTCTCTGTTCCCCTGTGGCGCTCAAAAATCAGGACTGGTAAAGCACAAGTGAATAAGGGCCATTGATTTCCACAAAATTTATCATCCCCTTAACAGGCTGCCGGGCCAGCGTATTATTTACACGACGCTGGGCCCCCCTCTGCACCCTGGACGCCCATCCTCAGCAGCTGGGGCGGCCGGGAGGGTCCCGGCAGAGGCCAGGCTTGGCTTTGATATCTCACTGATAACGTATTGTACAATTAGATCAATTTGACAATTTCCATTATGGCTGATAAAATATTTATCGAGCCTTGGAGATGATGTCTGATCTCCGCATCATTTGTTCTGCTAATGGGGGGGGGTTGGCGAGGCCGCAGAGCGCGCAGACAGAGCCGGGAGCCCGCACCTCACCCCCATTAGGTTTGCAAATTGCCGGCCCCGGCCATAAATTACCGCCCAGCCCAGCGAGATTGATGCCGAGCTGACAGGGCAGGTAGGTGACTTGTGATGGCATTGTTCCGTGGGAGCATTAATCATGGCAGAAACAGAAAATACCCTCCAATTGGCCCATAAGTCTAAATATTAAGGAATGAGAGGCAGGCAGCTGGAGGACGGTTTTAGCAAGAAATTGGGAGATTGGGGAATGAAAAACATTTTCTACTATTAAACAAATCATCTTAATAATTTCCAGGGTTTCTGTTCACCGTTCCGGGGAGCCCAGCCTGCCGCCGGGGACGGTTCGTGGGGCCAGCCCAGAGACTCAGAGGCTGCCTCGGTCCGGAGCTTGGAGCTGTGGGCTCGGGCTGCCCGTCTGGCCTCCGAGGCGGGGGTGGAGGTCCCGTGCAGACTGGCTCAGGCCGAAGTCGGAGGCGCAGTCACACACAGGCCCTGGAGGCCGAGGCGAGGACCCGGAGGGACTGGGACGGGGAGGGGGCAGGGCTGTGTCCCCTCCCACCTCCGCGGGGCAGCACGCATGCCCAGGCTCTGCCTCAGAGCCCGCGAGCATCTGCAGCCCCTGAGCTGGGCCATGCGGGGGAAATCTCGCCGCGAAAGACAAATGGCCCTTAATGAATCGCCCCTGAGTTAGAGAAGCCCACGTGCTTTTAATGGCAAATGGAGAATAAGCTCCCGGGCGAGTGAGTGGGCGCTGCGGTCTGGGGCAGGGCGGCGACCCGAGCTCAGCCCCGCGGCCCGGCCCTCCCTCCCCAGGCTGCTGGGCTCATCCCGAATCAGGGGCCCGGGGGAGCCCCCGGTAGCCGCGTTTCTCCTCGGAAGGCTGCAGTGCAGAGTAATTAAATTAAATTGATGCTGTCCCTGCTTTGAGGCCACCCTTGATTTAAGGCCAGAAAAGGAAGCAATTAAATTTAATAAAAACCAGGTTCCTAAACAAAGATATACGGCCGGCGCGGCCATCCGGAGACGGCTTCGCCCCGCGAGAGACCCCACTCCGGGTGCCGCCGACGTCGGGTTTAAAATAAAAGAAATAATCAGGTCCCAGAGCCTCTCTTCTAGTGCGCGGCTCTGAGACGCTGGTCTCGCTAATGACTTTGCTGAGAAGCAGAAGCCGCCGGTCCCTGTCAGAGGGAGCGCCGCGGCCACTGCCGGCGGGGCCCGGACGCGCTCGTCTGGCGGGGCAATTAGAGGTGGGCCGTGGGGCTCAAGGTCAGGGTGCAGGGTGACAGCTCTGAGGCCGGGGATGAGGAATGGGAGGCGGCCGGCGTCCCCGCGCTTCCTGCCGAGGCCACAGCGGCGTCCCTGCGGCCACCCCTGCCCCCAAGCCCCTCTCGGCCCCCAGCTCTTCCGCCCGGGGCGGGAGCGGCTCCCTCTCCTGTCCACACGACAGGGCACGTGTGCGGCTTTCAGGGCGGCCCCTCACTCTGAAACCGGCTCTGGTCCCTGCGGTGAGGAAGCGCGGCAGCCCCGGGCAGAGAGAGCGCCGACCTCGGCGGGACACAGACAAGGACGCGGAGACGAGTGGCTCTGGCCGTGACCACAGCGAGCTGGACGTCCCCGGCCTGCCCAGGGGCTCGGCGCTGCGGGAGCCTCCGCGGGATCCCCGCCTGCCCTGCTCGCGGCTGCACGACCGCCTCCTGAAACAAGTGATCTGCTACCAATCTGTTCCCGCTTCGGGCAAAGGCGCACGTGATCCATTATTTAAACACCAGCCCCCCCCCCACCCAGGTCCCCAAGGGCGGCCTGGCCCTGCTTCCCCTCGCGGTCTCCTCCTGAGAAGGCTGGCTGCCGGGTGGGGGCGGGGAGGCTTCCCTGGGGAAGGGGGTCCGGGCGGCCACGCGGCCAGGCGGGGCGGGAGCGGGAGCAGCCAGCTGGCCCCTCCGAAGGGACAGAGCAGAAAAGTGCAAACGTGTCGGTGCTCCGATTCGCCGGGAGGGTAAGTCCCGGAGGCCACGGGAGCTCTGAGCACCGGGGTCGGAGCCTCTCCGAGAACAGAAACTGCATTCTCTCCTCTCAAAGGTCAGAGCTGACCGCCCACAGCACCCAGGAAAACCGGCCGAGGGGGAGGTTAGGGGGCCGCGCAGGGAACGCTCCTCGTCCCTCCTCCTGCTCACCAAAGGATTATGAGAACAGCACCCAAACTAGAGAGAGCCCGAGTCCACCAGCCAGCCCCAAGCCCGGGCACGAGGAGACTGCGCAGCGACCTCGGGGCCACGCCCCCCCAACACGGCTGGGGGGCCATGCCCTGACATCGGTTAGGCCAGAGCAGAGAAGCCTTCTGGAACTTTCCAGAACTTTCCAGGACTTTCTGGGCCACGGCTTCCAAACCCCCTCCTGTGCCGGCACCAGAGGCAGAAGGGAGAGTCTGTGATTCGCACTCAGGCCCCCGCAGCCGCCTTGTGAGCGAGCTCTGCCCCCCACCCCAGGGCCGGCCGCGGAGCAGGAGGGAAATCCGGCCGGGGAGTGAGTGGGGTTTGTCAGCTGTGGTCGGACCAGGGCACCCGAAGGGAATGCAGAGGACGTGGCGCCCACCTGACACCCACACGGGAACACGAGACGGTGGCGCTCCGGGACGCGAGGCCGCGTGTCGCTGGTAGACGCGGGGTGTGGACAGCACGGAGCACAGCCCCACACCACCCGCACCCCAGCCCCCGGCGTCCGGTCAGGACGGAGCGGACCCACGCCCCCTCCCCTCCAGCTCCCAACATCACGCGGGGGGTGGGCCCGGACACGGTTACTGGAGGAGCGGTTGGGGATCCCTTTCCTGAGAAGGCAAACCCGTGGGGAATAGCGAGTGAGAGCCGGGCTCTGGTCCTCCCGCCCCCCCGACCTGGCTCGGGGCGGCTGCGGCAGCCTGCACCCCGGCCCCCCAATGCCCTGAGACGTCTTAGCACTGGTGGGGGCTGCGGACCCTGGAGGGGGGGCCGGCCGGGCAGTCCTGGACGCGCGCAGGGTCCAAGCGGCCGGCGCTGCGGGGCCGAGGGCAGGCGGTTGGTTCTGCTTCTCGGCAGGAACGCTGGAGAGGCCCTCCCAGGATCGGGGTTTCTCCCGCTGTCAGGGATACTTCCCATGAGCCCACTTTGCAAGAAACCTGATTCCCAGCTGCTGAGTGGGGATGAGAAGCGTCCTCGGGCTTTATGCACCCGAGAGGGAAGCCTTCTCAAGTCTTTCTTTGTTTATCTTGGGGAAATCTTCACCCTTCTCCATCCACACAAAAGACACCTCCTCCAGGGAGCCCTCCAGGATGGCCCCTCCAGACCCAGGCACATCTGGTCTGATTTGCAGGACCCAGGCACTCGAGGGAGGGGTGCTGCGGCCAGAAGGTTCTGGGATCGTGGGGAGAAGCATCCTATAGACGCTGCCTAGGTGGCTTGGGACAGCCCTGGTGGCAAGCCCCTGGCAGCTACCGCTGTCCCCAGCACTTATCTCTCACACATGATGGGGCTTTGCAGGAAGGAGGAGGGCAGCTCTGCATTCCTTCTCCCTGTGCGACAGGCACGCATCTTAATCTGCGCCGCGTGACCTGCCTCACATGCTGGCTCTCAGACGGGCGGCTGTGAGGTCAGAGAGAGGGGAGAGGGGCTGGGGGCCGCCCGAGGGTGCCGCCGCACAAGTCACCTGGCCTCGGTCCCCCAGACGCCTGGGCCGGGAGCAGGCCCCGGGGAGAGGGCTGAGAGCCGGGCCGTACCCCAGGGTTGATCTGGATTCCCGCCTGCCGCCCCGGCCTTCTCCGACTCAGTGTCCTCATCTGTAAAATGGGATGAGACCCCTGGCCACCCCATTTGTCTGACGACTGAGCCCTGGGGATGAGCTCCCAGGGCCAAGACCGCCCTCCGCCCCAGGGCCTCCACAGCCCAAAGCCAGGGGCAGGGGGAGCCGGCGTGTCCCGCCCCTGCGGCGGCCCACCCTTTACTCCTTGGAGGCCTGTAACCCAGCCCCCGATGGGCCCAGCGCTGGGGCTGCACCCAGCATGGGGAAGATCAGGCACGGACAGCGGGCTGCCCCAGGGAGGGGTTCATGTGTTGGGAGTGGGGCCTCCAACCACCTACAAGCCGCGTGCTCGCCAGAGCCCAGAGGTGGGGTGCTGGGGGCCCATCCCCGGAGCCCACTGCTCTCTTCATCCCTGTGTCCTGCCCCAGGAGCCGCCAGCCAGAGAAACTGGCCTCTATCCCCCAGAAAACTCAGGGGTCCTTGGAGCTAGCCCACCGGGGCTCGGGGACGCAAGCATGTGGGGATCACTGTGCCCCCACACCGGGGACTGGCTTCTCCCTGCCGTCACTCAGCAAGACCAGGACAGTAGAACAGTGGGGGCAGGGCGCCGGCCACGGCCAGGCCTGGGTTCATATCCTGACCTCACTACTTCCGGGACCGCGGTCCTTGGAGAAGTGACCCGGCTTCCCTCCTAGTCACACCAGAGCCAAGGACTGGGTGGCCAAGCCCAGGCGTCCCCTCCACTGGCAGCCCCTCACCAGGGGTGGGTGTGCCTGGGCCAAGGGCGGCTCCAGCTGTCAGGGCGCCCGCCCCCGTCACTGCACCCCAGATTCCCCGGCAGTGGGGGCTGGGCCCAGTGTGCGGCCGACACCGGTGGGCCTGGGGGTCAGCTCCCAGTCCCCGTGCTGGAACCCCACCCACTGTCCTGTGGTTCGGGACAATGGCGAGCAAAACAGTCCCGCCGCACCTGGATGTTTAATTTCAAACTGCTGGGAAGAGCCAAGGAGACGCCCCACGTGCTTGGGCTCCCAGCTCACAGGCCAGCACCCCAAGAGGTGGCCTGGCCCCCTCCCCAGCCTCACGCTCCCGGGGCGGGCAAAGGGCCCTGAAGAGGGGTCCTGGGGGGCGGCCCTGGGGGACGGTCCAGAGGCCAGAGGCAGGACGGGTGGGGGCAGCTGGGGTCCAGCACTGGACTGAACAATGCCAGTACCTGTTTCTCGGGGTAACCTGACCCTATAATTATGCCTAAGCCCCAGGTGGGGGGTGCTCCGGGCCACAATGCAAGTGCTCGGAAGGAAGCTGGTGAAGAGACCCTTCAATTGTCATTGCCACACATTGCGTCAGGTGGGCTCCAGTTACGGGGCTCACAGCTGGCCCGTCACCTGCCACCTGGGGGGGGCACGCACCGCGGCGGGGCGCGGAGCTGTGAGGCTAGGCCTGCTGCCTTGGCAGGGGCCGCCCGGGCCCCGTCCACTGGATTCGCCGTGAAAGCCCCTTCCCGGGCCGGCGGCAATCTCATTGTTTGCCCTCAGATAAGAAATGTGGGCTCATATGTTTTCTTTTCTTGAGAAAACGTCGGGCCCAAGGACGGTGTCTGCAGGACAGGAAGAGCCGGGTGCAGGGAAAGGGCTCGCGGGGCCCACCCTTCCCGCCCACACCCACGCCCACGCGGGCACCGCAGGCACCCCCAGCACCCCAGCCCCTCCTGCCCTCACACCCTGGCTCCCGGGCCAGTTGGGCTCGGGTAGCTCCGCGGCCCCCGGAGGGAAGGGGGACCCAGCCGTGCCTGGACGACGCCTACCCTGGGCCGCCTCTGACCCGGCAGGCGGCCCGTTGGGGACACGGGAGCCCAGGCCCCAGCCGTGGGTGGCCGGCTAATCCCGGCTGAGGTGCGCCCGTGCCCTTGGCCAGCGTGCGGGGAGGTGGGCTCCCGGGTGCCCCACGCAGGCTCCGCGGGCAGCCCCTTGCCAGACAAAGGGCAGCCTGTTTGCGGCCTCTGCTTCAACGCGGCTTAGGGACATTTTTGTCATTTTTGACCAGCTAATGTCTTGAAAAAGAAAATAAGTTGTCTAATCGCTTTAAGATTAATCTTCACTGTTTTTGAACACTCTGGGTGCCGACGCTGACCTTCCTGGACCAGTTAGGTCACGGCCCCTGCTGTTCCCAGGGCTTTTCCGACCCCCGCCCTCCCTGCGGGCAGGTGGCCGGTGGCACGGGCCCCAGACGGCCTCGCGGGCAGTCACAGCCACGGGTGCAGATGCCACAAGGCCACGTGGAGGGCCAGCCAGCCGCATACAGCGCCGCCCCTCTTGGCCCCGACGGGGGGGCCCCAATTGCCTCACGGGCCGCGTGCTCTGCCTGGGGGTCCCTCCCCTGCATCAGCCCCTTGGCCAGCCAACTCCTCGTCCCTACGTGTCCAGACGCGTGCCATGTTCCGGGGCCTTTCTGGACTTTCACGCTCCTCCACCCTCCGCTGCCTCCCTGGCCCTTTCCGTACAATCCCCGTTATCTGGGGCTTCCCTTCCCATGGGCCGCCAGCTCTAAGGGGCCAGGCCTGGGATATGCTCATCTCCGGGCCCCGGCATGGACCCAACCCAACGTGAGCCCAGGGATCCGGCTTTTCCAGGAGGCTGGAGAACGCTCAGCGAGCTATTAGCTTCTCTGCAAACAGCAAACGACCCCCGTGCTGTGGGCTCTCGCCGAAGTTCGACGAGATGCCCAGCCGTGGCTGGGGGGCTGGCCTGCTGCGTCCTGCTGAGGGCAGCCAGTGAGGGGCCGGGGGGAGAGCAGCTCCAGAGGGCCCTGCCCTGCGTGACCACAGGGTCCTGCGTCAGCAAAGCCTTCCTCTGGGGGGGACCCAGCTGCCCCTCCCCAAGGGCCACGTCGCGGGAGCCGCCGCCAGTCAGCCCTGTGAAGAACTCCAGTGGTCTCCCCCCAATGCCAAGGCCGCCCCTCTGGTCCGTGGCCACCCAGCTGGACGCACGGAGGCCTCAGGGGGCCAGTGCGGACGCCCGGTGCTGAAGCTTCCCTGAAGCGTGCCGTGTCTTTTGCAAACACCGTTCAGGGCCCTGGGAGTAAAACGGTGTCTAACGAAAAGCCTATTTTTCCATACTTGGGGGCAGAAGCTAAGTATTTATGTTTGCAAGGGGCAGGGGTCCCGGGTGTGCAGACTTGGCCGGGAATCCCTGGGGCCTTTGTCTCCGAGCCCCCAGCCCAGGGTCCCTCCAGGAAGGAGAGAATTCTGCAGTTCTGCCCGCAGCCCCTCTGGGGACTCCTCAGGGAACAGTGGTCCAACATCAGGGTCCTTGGCCCCAAAGATAAGCTCTGTGTAAAACGAATCATCCTCTCTCTCTTAGGAAGCAGAGGTGTTTCCTTGGAGGGAAGGGGAGGAGTCTGGACAGGATGGCTCTAGAACGTTCCAGGCCCACGTTGGAGAAGCAAGGGCGTGATGGAGGCAGATGGAGAAGCGTCCTCCCACGTGTACCCAGCACCGGGTCTGAGGCGTGAACTGTGTGTGTGTGTGTGTGTGTCTAGAAGGTTCTGGAAAGTTCTATGACAGTTCTATGTGGATGGGGTGCTCAGGGCCCAGGGCACTGCTCTGACTGGGCCCGGATTTCTGTCCAGCCCCCACCGGGCATCCCCTTCTCCTCTGCCTGCTGGGCAGAGAGTAACCCGGGCAGAGAGCAGGGCCTGTGTCCAGGTTCTAATACTTTGTAAACACTGTCGACATAATAAGACGGACTCGCGGCCGCGGGGGTTTCTGCGGCGCGGCCACACGGCCCTACATCCCGGCCCCATCTACCCTCCGACGCACCCGCCAGCCATCCTGGCCACCGGCTGCACAGACCCAACCCCAAACTCAGATAAATAAGTTCAAACCTTTAAAAAGTGCCCTTAATGCCCCATTGTGCCCTTGATTGCTCATTTCCCAGCTATATAATTAGCACATAAAGAACTCTCTCCTCCGAATTAAATGGCAGTAATTGGGTTTTTAAAAAACTAATTTAAATCCTAAACCCTTTGAAAAAAATTGTCATTGTTTACATATTAAGCGGACCAGCATTGTAAGTATTATGGGGCTAATTTAACAGGCTTATCTAGGACGCGGGCCACAGGGGCAGGGCGGGGAGGGAGGAGACGGGCCTTCTCCTGAGCGGCTGGAGGCAAAGGCCTAGGGAGGGAAGTGGGACCCCCAGCGGCCCGCGCTCAGGACGGAGCTCAGGGCCACGGCCGCCTGGAGTCCCTCACTGACCGCGGAGCCTCACGGGCGCTCACATCGGGGACACCCTCCTGTCCCCACGGAGAGGAAAACCGCTATCTTCCAGACCGCGCAGCGAGATTCGCCTACGGTTTCTGGGGCCGTCTCTCTCCCGTTTACTTTCTGCAGTGGGCGCAGAAAAGGGCTCTAAAGGTCTAGGTTATTTCCAATTTGAAATTCTTTTCACGCTAAAAGAACCCTCGAAGGTAAAGCAAATTTGCTGGGGAGTCTGGGATCTGTGGAAGTCTGGCCGAAACCGTTTTGCTAAAACCCTGGCTGACCCGAGACCACGCCCAGCCCTAACTGGGGAGCTGGCGAACCCGCGGCTTCCCGCCCCCCGGCTTCCACCTCAGGACGGGACCCGGTTGCAAAATAAACCTTTTTTTTTTTTTAAACGTGAGAAAATGACTCAGACTTTTTCTCGAAGGGGAGAAGACCAGTTAACGTCGACGAGGACAAGAACCGCTGAAAACCGAAGGGGGACCCTGCTTCTCCGTGGGCTGCAATGTTCGCGGATGGCGACGCACAGCAGAGACAAAACCAGGGCAGCGGGGGACGGCGGGCGAGGCGCAGGTGGGGAGCCCGCCGGCAGGACGGGGCGCCCCAGAGGACAGGGCACCCTTGCGGCCCCCAGCAGGGCCTCGGAACACGCACCCTCCCCGCGCTGGCCCCCGGGGGTCCCCAGCACCCGAGGAGCCCAGGAAATGGCTGGAAAGAAGCAGACGCGAATATTTACATCATCACCAGGAGTAAAAAGGCCAATGGCTCAGGGTAGGACCGAGGGGGAGCCGGCCCACGACCAGCGCCAGAAGACTGGAGAGACTGGACAGCGAGCAGGAAGAGTCACCCCCTTCCTGAGGTCGGGGACAGGCCAGTCCGCGGTGACCTGGCCCAGGGGGAGGGGGCACCCTCTGCTGCGGGAGGCCATCCGGCAAGGTTTCCAAGCCTTAGGAAGCGCCCAGCCCCTGGCCAGCGAGGACTCGGCCTTGTCCTACGGCGGGACAGCTGCTGGGGTGTGAAGGCCACACGGCTGCGGGACCCAGAGGTGGGCTGGCACGGATGCTCCGTGGCCACCAGGGATGAGCCCGGTGCCCGCGGGGCCCAGGGGCCCAGGGCGCTCCTGCAGCCTCGCGGCCTGCCCAGGACGGAAGGGTCGGCGGCCCCATGACCCAGGCCCTGATGCCCTGTGGGCGCGCACCACCGGCCTCCCGGGCACCAGTCAGCACGTCTCAGGGGTCTCAGTGCCTTACATCTTCCTTCAACGCGTTCTGTACCAACACCTGGGCCAGAGCAGGTCCCTGCAGCCCCCGCCCCGCCCCCCACAAGGCTCTGCAGCCACGTCGGCTCCGTGGGCACAAACGGTGTGACCCTCCCAGGGCCGGGCTCCGCGCTCTTGGACCAGTCAGCGCGCCTCCCTCCTCTCCGTTACCGCTTCCCATGAGGATCCGTCACCCAAAGGGAAAATGACTGGAAACGACGATGTAAGTCAGCTTTGGTGAGATAAGTGGTCCAGGCCCGAATAAGTCATGCACACGCCCGCCTGCTGTAGGTCACCCGAGTGTGCGCACACGCGTGTGCACGGCGCAGAGAGAGGGACAGGACGAGCACCAGGACTGGTCGGAGGCAGGAGACGTCTGCACCGAGCCCTTTCTGCCCTCCAGGAGTGTCTGCTCTCCCATCGGTGGCCTCCACACCCCCCGGGGCTCTCGCACGGCACTGGAGGGGCCTGAGAACCGGCCGCAAGGGCCCCGGGGCCCCCTCACCCCGGCTGCGCGTGAGCACGGGGTTCTCCGTGGGGCTCCCGCACATGGGCGCTCCCAGCCGCCGACGCAGCCTCTGCGCTGATGCTTCGGTTACGAGCAGCTGCTCGCACACACGTGCACACGCATGCACACACACGCATGCACACGCACACACACGCACACCTCTCCGGCTACAGTGCCCCGACAGCCCCCCAGTTCTGGCAGCCACAGTGGGGAGAAGCAAGTGTGCAGGGGAGTGGACACCCCACCCGGGCCTGGGGTCGCTCGTCCTCGGCCGGGCTAGGGGACAGTGGTCACTCCGGGAATCATTAGCGCGAGGCTATCTGTCCCTCAGTCTTGGGTCCTGGGCTTCAGAATAAGGTCACGACCCCGCCCGCATCTCCTGCTGGGGTGCGGGCCACTCAGCCGGCGGGGACTCAGGATGGACCCCCAGCGGGCAGAAGTCAGCCGTGCACCCAAGGCAGGCCGAGCAGGGGCGACGGGCTGGGCGGGGGCGAGCCCCTGCCGTGGGCCAGGGAGGCCTCAAGACGCTGGGCTTTGGCCTGCTTTGCACACAGGTACCCCCCACACCCGTGCACGCGGCACACACTGTGCCCGGTGTTCCTTCTGCCCTCGAGTTTAACCCACGTGTTACCGAACCAAGCACCTCCCCCGCCCCCTGGGACACCTCCGATCACGGCCGCCGGCTCTCCCCGCGCTCGGCACGCACACCCCAGGTGTGGGCCTGGGAGCCACCGCTGCAGGAGAGGAGGCCCCCCGGGTGGGCTGCCCGGGCCCGGGCCCAGGGGCTCTTCTCCAATGTGTGGGCACACTTTCATTTTCCCGAGCTGTGCATGTGGCGGCACAGTCGGGAAAGAGGAACACAAGCCACCCGGGATGGTCTCAGGTTTTTTACCTGGGATCAGAGAGGAATCCGGGTGGGCCAGAGGGCCCCTGCGTCCTCCGGGACGAGGTCAAGCGCAGCCGCGAGATTCCTACCGCTGCCTGTCACCCCTGATGCAGCTCGCCTCCCTCTCTCTGAAAATATTCCGCCCCCCGGGACGAAGAACACGGGCGGAACCCCGAGCGGGAGCTGGCTCTCCATTTTAGATGGCGCGGAAGGACTTCTTCTCGGCGGCAACGAGCCGCGGCCGAGCCGGGAGACAGGGGTTTCCATTCAAGCAGGGTCTGAAGTGGAAACACGTTGGCCCTTTTCTCAGGGATTAGCAATTTAGGCAGGAAGCGTCCTGGATGCCAGGAGCCCTCCAGGGAGGGCCTGCCGTGCGGAGCTCGGCCCGGAGCCCCTCCCCGCGACCGCCCCGGGCAGCCGGGCTCCTTCCCCGCTGCTGCCCTGCACCAGGCCTGTCCTGCGTCCACTCACAGAGGCACCAGGCCTTGGCCCCGTGGGCCCCGGCTCAGGCCCTAGCACCCCTGCGCCATGGAGAAGGGGCAGGGTCTCGGGGCAGAGGGAGCGCAGTGGCCCAGAGCGTCGGCCTCGTCTTACGGGGCAGGATGGATCTGTTTAGCGGCAAGTCTTCCAAAATGAAACCAGAAACCAGGTCTAATCATTGAGCTCGAGAAAGACTCCCCGAGTGCCGGGGAGGGCCTCGCGCAACTAGCGTTAGCCCTCCGCGGGCACGGAGCCGGGGCGAGCGGCCCAAAGGGACGCTCTGGCTGCACCCCCAAAGTTGCGGGGTGGGGGCTCTATCTCGCGAGGGCATCGTCTGGGTAAGATGATATCTGATGTAGCAAACAAGAAAAGCAAAGTTCAAGAAACCAACACGGATCAGCTTTTGGCAAGGTTTGTGCGCCGCTGTTGTGCATTTTGGATCGCTCCACGCCAGATCGTAACAGGCTCCCCTTGCCAGAAACCAGGGGAGGTCAAGCAAGGATCGCAGCAGAGCGCAGAGATTTGTCTTTAAAAAGCACGGCGCTGAAATCTATTTTGAGTTTTGCAAAACAAGAGGCCGTCTGAGCCTCGCTCTCTCTCCCGCTCCATCTTCTGTCTCTGACCTCTCCCTTCCGTTTTGAAGCCGGCATCCCAGCCCCACTCCCGCCGCCACCGGCCTCCAGCTCCAGGCCCTGGCGGGACTGAGCCCAGGTGTCGGCGCAGACCCGAGCCCACGCCGGGCTCCCTGACCCGCCGGCCCCGGGGACGAGGTGCGCCCAACCCTGCAGTCTCCCGCCTATCTGGTGAAGGCAGCTCCCAGCCCTCCTCGGTTCCCAGAACACAGGGCGAGGGCATCTGGGGTCCCCGAGCAAGTGCGGGGCCTCGCGTCGGGGAGCCCGTGCCCCAGCCACGCCGAATCAGGAGCCCTTCTCCATCTCAGGTGCACCCTCACGTCCCGGCTGGGCTGGGACCCTTGCCCCCTTCCCCTCTCTCCAGAAGCATTTGCCCTGCAGAGTCCTGGGCGGGGGTCCCCGGTCCAGCCCCACCAGCCTCCATCTCCCAATGAGCTCACAAATTGGAAGAGGCTGCTGCCCGGCAGGGCCCAGACCCCCGAGGCTTCTAGAGCCCACCTGGCGATTCCCAGGTGCCGGATCCGCTTGCTCCCAAAGGGGCCGGGCATACTCGGCCGGAACGCCCCCTTGACGAGAGCGCGAGAGAACCCAGACGCTGCCCGCAGGCAGTCAAGCCAGGAACTTGCCGCTCGCAGCCGCCCTGGACCCTCCGGCCTCACTGTTTCGGCCTGTATAATGGGTGTACCCGCGAGCGGCCCCGCAGGGCAGGGAGGGGCCCGGCCGCCGGGAGCTGGGGAGCCCGCGGAGGAGGCCCTTGGGCAGCTGGGGCCCGGCCCACGGACATTGTTCCCAGGAGCAGTCGGGCTGGCCGGGCGAGGGCCTGGGGACCAGCTGCCGCCCCCGCCGGGCCAGAGGAGCTGGGCTGGGACAGGAGGCCGGCAGCACCCGCGCCCACAATGGGCCCCTTTCTCCCCTTGCTGATTGAGACAGTTCAGTTCGGAATATTTAAACAGTTGTATATTCACAGACCCCGAGGAGGGGAGGGGATGACCTAAGGGGGCGAGGCCCGCGATCAATGCTTAATCAGATAACTGCCCGCTCTCGACAAGTCTTCACGGAAGATCAGCCACTCAAACGCTAATTCCTCTTGCTAATTAAGGAGCCTGTTAATTGCTCCCGGGCTCTAATGCCCGTCATTATGCCCGTAACAGCCTGACAGCGCCGGGCCTGGGGCTCGGGGCCCACAAAGGAGCGGCCCTGATGAATCGGCCAGCGCCGGGACCCCCGACGCCATCAGCCCGCGCTGCTCCAGGGGCCGGGCACGTTGGGGGCAGCGCCCCTCGCACCAACCGCATGCGTCACAAACGCCAGAACTCGCCAGGACCCACCGACGGCAAAGGAGAGGTGCCAGGAGACGCAGCTCTTTCTTCCTTTCAGAAAACCCTGCCTGCCTGGCCCGGGGACCGTGCTCGCTCCCTGGAACCCACCACCGCCCCGAGTCCTTTCTAAGCATCAGCCGCCAGCCGTGCTCAGGGCTGCGCCCGGGTTCCCCAGTGCGCACCTGCTGAACCGGGCACTGCGCCCTTCCAAGCCGCCGGGCGGCAGCTCCGGGGCCTGGAGCAGGTGGCCTGGGCTCCGGGGCCTCAGTTTACCTGCATGGCTGGTGCCGACGGTGCCCTCGTTCGTCAGGGCGTCACAGGAGACGTGAGGGGTGACGCGGACCCAGCCGAGCATGACGCGGATTGCCGCCCTGCCAGGAACTGCCCTGTCCTCCCATCCTCGCGGCAGGCACAGGCCCGCTGGCCCCGTCCCCCACCCGGGCTGTGCAGTCAGCAGCCCCTGGACTCGCGGGAGTGAGGTGTGGGTGCTCGATGCCGGCCGGCCGGCAGCCCAAACAAGGCAGAGCCGTCGGGTTCCAGGTGCCCAGAAGGAGCCACAGAGGAAACTCACAGCCAAGGCCTCGGGGAGGCGGTGCCGGCCGGAACCTTCGCACGGGCACCGTGGGCGCCACCCTGGGTGGCCAGACCACCACCACCTCCTGCTAGCGCCCCGAGACCCCGCCAGGTCCTGCAGATTCCTGACACGGCTGGGCCGGCCGCGGAGGTCCCCATATTGCCACCAGCATCCCCGAGGCTGACACGTTGGAGCCGCAGGCCGAGCAGGGTCGCCAGCCGGGGTCGCCAGCCAGGGTCTGTCGGAGTCTCGGTCCCAGAGAGACAGAAGTCCTGCCCTGTGGGGTGAGGGCTCCGCAGGTGTTCCCCGTGTCCTGCTTCAGGACAGAGATGACCCCTGCCGTGCGGCCGCCGTGGCTGTGACCCCCCCACACCACCTAGTCCGTCTCCATGACAACATGGAGGACAGACAGACCGACAGTCCAGGTGGGATGTCTGACCGCCAGAGAAGCAGACAGAACGAGCCTGCTTCTGGCTTCACGTCCCGGATCCCAGTGGAACCAGAACTGTGGCTCTGAGCAGGCCCCACAGGGGCTGGGCTGGGCTGCGCTGGGCCCCCGCGGCTCTGCCGCACCCGCATCCCCTGGGGCCGCGCCGGGCCTCCCTCACCTGCGAGCTGCCTCCTCTCCGAGGATGAGAGTGCCAGTGTCACGGAGTGCTGCCTCCTCCAGGAAGTCCCCGTGGGCTCCCACCGCCCCCCAGCCACACCTGGAAAGCATTTTATCTCCACCTCGCACACCTCGCTTGTGGGGTCTCCAGGGTGGACAGACGCCTCCAGATCCCTGCTCTCAGGCCTCCGCCAGCGGTGCTGCCCAAGGCTAGTCACCTCCTCGGCAGGTGCAGCCTGCAGCACCAGGTCCCACCCCCAAGGGGCGGCCCGGGGTCCGAGGTGGGCGATCGAAGCGGGGTTCCGGTCGCAGGGGAGGGGGCTCGGAGACCTGGGGGAGCCCTGACTGCTCTGGTCACCGCCACACGGGAGCACACGAGGCCTGCCGGTCTGTCGACCCCCCGCCCCCCAGGGCACCCACGGACGCAGCGGCCAGGAGGACTAAGTTCTTCCCAAAACCCTTGCTGAAACCTGGGGTCTTGGCGGCCCGCATCCCACTGCCCAGAGTGCCAGACCCTAGGCCCGGCTCAGCGGGGGCTCGCTTCCCTGCCCTCCTTCTCGTGGGCCCCACGGTCCCCCCCGGCCCGGGAGGCGGCCGTGCTGGTTTGAATTTGTGGGGCTGGGGCTGGTTTCCATTCCCGGCTGCCGCCCGCCCAGAGCCCCGCAGGAAGAAGCAACCTGCTCGAAGCGCGTGAAGGACAGAACAGCATCTCCGCGCCCCTTATTGAATTACCGACCCGGCCGGGAGGGGAAACCCCTAAATTTGATTTCCTTTCCTGGACTGACTTTGAAGGCGGGGCTGGCTCCTCGGGAGGGGCAGGCCTGTGGCCCTTCTGGGTCCAGAAGGTTCATCTCCCCCCTTATAAGGGTCTTTCCTTCCCCTGCAGGCCCCTGAGTTCTGTTTATTCTGCCAAACCTGCGACCCCTCTGTAGGGCAGCTCGGACCCTCTAGGGGAGCCTGGGGGGACCGGCACCTCCAAGAGGCCTCTCGGCCTTGGGGGCAGAGCTTGGAAAAGACAAGGCTTTGTGACAAACGTGAAGGAATCACAGGCCGGGACGCCGCCCCGGTCCGACGTCTGAGCCCCCCACAGAAACCTGTGGATGCTGGGTTTGGGGGTTCGGTCCGTGTGGGGGCTCACCCACCCCAGCGGCCACATTCAACAGCCTGGGGACTGTGGGGCCGCACGATGAGACAAAGGATTGTTTGCAAAGAGAGTGTTGGGGCCGGGCTATCTCTGGACTTGGACGCAGCGAGACAGCGGGTTTTGGGGGCGCTACACTGGACAGGAGGGTGCAGGGTGGCTTCCCGGCAGCGGGCAGGCCCAGCCAGGCCCCGCCGCTGGCCGCTGTGTGGCTGCGCTGCGTCCCCTGACCCCCTCAGACACCATGTGCAGGGAAGGGGCTTGCGGTGAGCACAGCTCCCTAATAGGATCCATATTCTGCCGGGTGCACGTTTAATATAAAAGATCTGGCGATACCCACCGCCCGCGCTGCTCTGGCCCAACTGAAAGGCCTTTGTTCGGGGAGATTAGAGCAGGATTTGCTTTCATTTTTCACGACGTTTCACTCACTACATCACCGAGGTTATTGACGTAGCCGCAGCCCCTCCTTCCCTCCGCGGCCCCCCAGCCCCTGCATTCCAGGGTCTCTGGCCGCCGAGGGGCCGCGCTGCGGGTCGTGGGGACGCCTGCCCGGGCTGCCCATCTAGGCCAGGGCCCTGTCCCCGAGGCCGGTGCCTGCCCGTTGGTCCGGCCCCGGGTCCCCTGTGGGCCCCGTCTTCCCCTGCCTTGTCCCCGACTCAGCTATTTCTTTGGGCTTGGAGGCCAGGGTCACTTCTCAAGGCCGCCCTTTGTCCCGCACCTCGTGGTCCTGGCAGGGCCCGTGGCCACGATGGCGGTCACAACGGGCCGGCCTGCGGGCCTGAGGCCGCCCGACTCCTGCCAGCCTCGCAGAAACGGTTTTGTTCCGGTCGGGCCTCTGGGCTATGACTTGATCTCGCTGTGTTTTGTTTTAATTAAGAGCTGATCTTTTTTTGAGCCCATTCCTGAAAATAGCTCCAAGTTGCTTTCCTCCAGGACATAAGGCTTTTAAAATAAAAGCCCTTTTGAAAAACAAATAACACCGTTGCCCCCCAGACCCCCAGCCAGGGGTCCTGGTTGTGGGCCGGTGCGGGGCTACCGTGGCTCTGGGTGTGGCCAGGCGGGAGGGCTCTGGGGCTCCGGGGCTCCGGGCTGGGCCTGTGGCCACGGGCTTGCGGGGAAGCCTTCCGCGCCCAGCCTCTACCGCCTCCCTCGGCCCGGCCTCAAGAGCTAGGCACTAATTGCGGCGTTTTCCTGCACAACAGAAAGAAAAGAGGAGAAAACACCCACTTATGTTGTCCCAACACAAGATTCTGACATGTTAACAAGTTTATTATATCCTGTTTCTAATCTAAACACAGAACGAGTTCTCTGCAGAAGTGGGAAGTCAGCCTCCAACGGTCCTCCCTGGGGCCGGCGGCCTCCCTGTGCCCCCGGCCTGGGCTCGGCCACCACGCCTGGCCCCCTGGTCCCACCCGCCCGCGGCCCCTCCCGGCAGCCCACCGCCCCAGAGCCCCCCCCCACCCCCGAACGCTGCAGAGGCCCCAGCCTGGGACCAGAGGGAGGGTGCCCCACCCCCACGACCTCCTCTGGGGTCTGCAGGCCACCAGGAGCAAGGGCTGGTGGGGGGCTTCCTGAGGGTGCACTGGCCTTCCGGGGTGCCGTGTCCACCAGACAGCCGGTTCCCCTTTCCCGGGCTTCAGGGCTTGGGGCAGACTCTTTGGGGCCCTTGGTTGATCTTGAACAAAGCCACCCTTCAGCTCCTGTCCCCCCTCCCCCTTGCTCTGGCCTTGCCCTGGGCAGCGTGGGCGCCCTTCGTGCGCCGTGGGGCTTTGCACGGCTCCTCGGCTGCCTCGAAGCCTCGACCTTTTCCTGGCCATCAGGGAGGACGGGCACAGCGGGGCCCGGCCGAGACGCAGCCCCGGAACCTTCCCGCGCCTGGGGAGGGGCAGCCGCCAGACTGGGAGGGATACATGATCTCTGTGGAACAACATGATATGGGGCCAGGAGGAGACATCCTACAGATTTAATCCGTCCCCTTAATTACTTGGATTTCAAGCTGTGGACTGAGAACTCCGCCGGGCGGCAGGGGCTGGCCCGACCCAGGCCTCCCACCCCGGCTCAAGGAGCCACCTGTGGGCTCGGGCCAAGGACGGGCCGTGGGCGGCCCTGACCCTCCGCGAGCAGGGGGCCGTGTCCTGGCCCCTCCTCGGATCCCTCAGCGCAGGGCGGGACTGGCTGGTGGGCTCAGAGGGAGCAGGCGGGCAGGTCAGGAAGGTGGGCTCCCCGCTCCTTCCCCCGAGACGGGACGTGCCTCCCCGCAGCTCTGGGGGCCCCGGGGATCGGGGTGCTGCCCTGCCCTCAGCCCCAGCCCTCCCCCGCGCTCTGCAGATGGGCCTGTCAGCTGCTAAGTAAGAGACAATCCAGCGTGACCAGAAGGGCAGGCCTTTCTCAGCTCCTGGAACAATTTTCAAACACTTAACTCCATGGCTTACATTAAGAAAAAGGATCAGTCATCAAAATCTCATTGTGCCGGCACAAAAACGCAGTACCCCGCCACTCTCCCACGTTCCCGAGCCCCAGGCCTCGGTTTCCTGCCAGCCCGGTGACACCGCCCCGGGCTTCCAGAACCCTCTCCCCAACATGCTTCCCAGCCCAGACCCCCAGGTCGACCCAGAGAACACACAACATGCCCCCCCTTCCTGGGAAGCCCGAGGAGACCGGCAGCCCTCCCCTCCCCCGCTACCGGAGCCGAGGCCTTGGGGCCACCAGGCGGCACTGAGAAGACTCGCCCACGTCCCCAGCCTAGCGAGGCCGCGGGGGACGCTGAGGCCGGCCCGAGAGCCCCCTCACCGTGCCCTTTCAGGAAAATGACTTTCCATGCCGGGGTCCAGAGAAAGGTAATTAACCGGACCCCGGAGGCCGAGCCTGCGTCGAGTCACCCTGCCTGGTCACACAAAGAGCCACCGCCGTGTCGGCCTGGCCTGCGCGCTCCTGCGAGGCTGAGGGGTGGGTGGCAGCCCACTCACCCCCACCCGCGCCTCGGAAGGAAGCCCCCTGCAGCCCCGAGAGGTGCCCAGCCGCTCAGGAGGGGAAGAGCTGGGCGGGGGGCATCCACGCGAGCCCCGCGGATCGAAGGGCATCTGGGAGGAAGTCACAAGGCCGGTGTGTGTGCCTACAAGGGCCCTCGGCCTGGGGGACCGGGAGCAGGATGGGGGTGGGCCGGGGTGGCTAGGGGTTGTCCTGGGCCCGTGCTGTCCCCACCTTGCTGGACCCCCCCAAGCACGCAGCTGAGCCCCTACCCTGCAGATGGGCTGCCTGGCTGAGGTCCCTTCTTCCAGAGCTGCTGAGATGGCTGGGCAGGTGCCCTTCTGGGGCTTTCTTCTGTGGCCATCCTGAGATCCACCCTGCCCCCCCCCCAGCCACAAAGGCATTGGTGGAGCCCCCGTGTGCACACTCATTCACACACGCACGTGTGTGTGTGTACCCCTGCTAGAGCCCTGCCCTGTGGGCCTAGTTCTCCCTGTGCTCTGGTCCCTCCTTAAGGTCTAGTCTGGGCTGAGCTCCCGTGGACCCTGGGGGGCCCAGGACCTCGTCTCCTGCCTGACCGTCGGCCTCTGCCATTGCCACCTATGGGCCAAAAGCCAGGCAGAGGGCAAGAGCCCAATCACGCTGGGAGGCCACCTCCCTGACCGCCCCACAGTCAGCACGAGGCCAGCCGAGACTGTGCCCCAAACGGCACGCGTGTCTGGGAACCCTCGGCCCCCCGGCCCTTCTCCCCCCCGGAGATGGCCTGCGCCAGGGCACAGGGTCCTTTTCTGCTCTGGGCTACTCCACACCCACATAGGAGAGGCCGGAGCATTGGGAACGCGGAGCAGACCGGGGAGCACGGCAGCAGGTGCACGCTGGCCCTGAGGGCCCCGCACGCCCGCACCCCCCGGCTCCTCCCTGGACCTGAGGCTCCCGTTCCATCCCGGGGCACAGGCTGTGCCGCAGCAGGAGGGGCATGTGTGCCTCACCCGCCGGCAGGCTTCCAACCATCCCCGCACGCGCTCTCTGAACCCCTGGTTTCAATCGGCAGGACTCCGCACGGTCTAATCCGATTTCCTGCCTCTAAAGAAGGCCGAGCTCATATTTGTCTTTGAAATGCCCTTAAACCTGGGCCGGCCTGGGGCAGCGCTCACAGAGGTGGGTGCAGAGATGGGAAAACCAGGAATGAATTATTCCAGGTGGAGGTGAACAGAGGAAACAGTGCAGGGGCGGGAAGGGCTGTCTCACAGGGGACAGCGCTCGCGGGCCGGGACCCCGGGGACCTCCACAGGACCGCGACACCCCACCTGTGTGGCCTTGCAAACATGCAGGCCATCGAGGCCACGAGCATCAGCTGGGGGCCGCCCCCCGAGGGGCCGCTGGCCACACTCCGCAGCTCCTGGCCAAGGCGCTGCCGTGTGAGACACCTCGGAAACCACAGCGGCCTCCCCTGGGGCTGAGGAGCACAGGCCCTGGGAGGCCCAGGGCCCAAGCCGAGTCGCCCGCCAGGGCTAGGTCGTCAGGCAGAGCGGGGTCCCCAGCCCGGGTCCCCCAGCCGGATGCCCGGGCCACAGGAGCAGTCTGCCCTGCCCCTCACCCCACCCCAGGTCAGCGCCATGGCCACGGAGACCCCCCTCCATGCCTGGTCTCCGCTGGGCAGACCCAGGGTAGGCAGGTCCCCTGGTGTCTGCCAT
>CM053606.1:2274274-2321364 GCA_028646535.1 Procyon lotor
GCACTCGGCCAGACCTTCCGACAGGGCCCCTCGTCCTGATCACCTGCTGCAAAGACGCGGGTAAGTGACAGCGGCAAGCTTTCCCATCTTCCCCGATTTTGAAGGTTTTGTCCTGCGATCTCACGGCCCCTCGAGACCGGAGACAGCATCCCCAGCGCAGGTCCCCAGTCCTGGAGCAGCCGGCAGAGCCCGCCTCCACGCCCCCCTCGAGGCCCGGACCAACCGGCAGAGGGGGGAGGGCCTCGCGGTCGGCGCCCAGCACAGGGGTGACACGGAACCATCCAGATGCCCCGACGCGCACTCACTCTCCATTTCTGGCTCCCCGAGCCCAGGTGGTGAGTGTCGGGCTTCTGTAAGTAAGCGGCACTTCCGCCGGGGGATGGGAAGGCCACCCCGGCACGCCCATCCCCACACCCCTTCCCACGGTGTCTGGACCCAGTCGGCGTCACCTCGAGGCGCACAGGGTATGAGCACGTGAGATGAGCAACGGGAAAGATGGGCTCCTGGTGGCTGAAGGACACCCTCTGCCATGGGGGTCACTCTGCAGGGACCTCGGGCCCCAACCCCACTGTATGGCACCTCCCCCGGCCCCTTGGGGAGTGGGCCCCACTGCAGAGACACAGTTGAGAGGCGTGGCCCCGCAGGTGGCCGTGGGTCGTGTCCTCTGGGCCTGCATCTCCTCGCCACGGGGACTAGGGCAGGACCCCATGTGGTCCCCACCCATCTACCTGGTCCGCTCACTGGAAGCCGCTCTGGCCGCCCTCTCCTCCCGCAACTTTCCCGGCAGCCCTGCCATAGGAGTCATCCTATCCCCACCTCGTGTCTGTGCACCACCCTGGAAGGAGGGCCCCCCACGCTCAGGCCTCACCCCGTTCACAGCCTTGACTCTGGGGCTCCCTCGGCAGTGGCGCCTCGTGGCCTCTCCGTAAACCCACGTCCGCTGACAGCAGGTGGCCTGCCACAGGCTCCCACCCCGGGTGTCTACGGGGACACGACACTGCCCCCTTCCCCTGGGACTGTGGGGTGACAGCAGGGAGGGTCCCCTGCAGGCACGACCCCTGGGCCCTCCCGGGGCCGCCTCTGTGGGGGACTGTGTTCCCTCCCCCTCAGCGGGGACAGCCCGCTCTGCGCTGCCGGATGGAACGTCAGGAGGGCTGGGCCATAGTCCGGGGGCTGGCGTGGGGACAAGCAGGGGGACGGATGGCCCTAACTCCAGCCTCCTCACCAACAGCCCCCACAAGGATGAGCGTTTCTGAGCAGTCTATGTCTCCCGTCCTGGAGGAGGGGCCAGGAAGATGCGCTTTGGGAGGCAGAGGAGAAGCTGGCGTGTCAGTCGGGTTCCTTCTTGCAGGGGTCGGCTCTGGCAGCACCCCGGGTGATCCCTGCCTCCTACCATGGTCCCCGGGCCTCAGGTTCCCCATGCACACAACACAGGCATCAGAGAGCGCGACTGCCCTTCGCGCCTGGGCTCCAGCTGCTCCGAACCCGCAGTCAGGCTTTGTCCCGTGTACAACAGCCACTTCTCTCTGCTCCCCAATAGCTGCTTCTTCCTCTTGGCGCCTGGGCTTTTGAAGAGAAAAAGCCCCATCCTGAGCCCGAGTGCGTGATTGCAGCGCCGATTTTGGCGGGACCCTCCTGCCCACGGCCACACCCTGCTCCATGCCCGGGCACCTGCAGACAAGCGGGGGCTGCCTGGCACCGCGGTGGACACCGGTCTGCCATGAGAGCCCATCCTGGGGACATCTCAGGAGCCAGGGGAGCTGCCCTTCGGGTCCTCGAGGCGCAGCACCGACCACACGCAGGACTCGGGGGCACCTCAACCCTGAGACCCTGGGTTCAGCCCTGATGAGTCTGCTGTCTCGTGGTCCCTGGGTCCGGCAAGAATGCGGCCCCTGCTCCAGGAAACCTGAGTCAGACGCCCCACATGCTCTCCGGGGCACGTGGCTACAGAATGAGATCCTCTCATCTGAAATCGGGGAGCCTCGGCCAGAGGTCAAAGGTAGGGAGGCACTGGGGTTCCAATGGGAGCAGACCGCGGCCAGGCCGTGCCTGGGGTGCCCCCCTGGAAGCCAGGGGTCACCAGTGGCCACCCTCTGGCACAGCCCAGGAGGAGGGTCATGGGTGCGGCAAGCCCACGGGCAGGGAGGCAAATGCAGCTGGACCCCGGGGGGCGGGCATGAGTCGCGAAGGGGCGCCGGGGCGGCCCAGCTGCTTTGGGCAACATGGCCCCTTGTTGCTGGCGAGTTTCCACCGTTACGTGGGCCACCCCAAGGAAACCAGGGACCCCCGGGCCCAGCAGGTGCCCTGCAGTGTCCCAGCGGGAGCAGACAGCAGCCCCGAGGAGGCGGGGTCACCCCACCCTGCGTGGCACCCCCCAGCCTGGAGCCCCGACCCTCCCCTTCGTGACAGCCACCTCTCCGGGCGGCTTCCTAGACCCTGCCCTCGGGCCCACAGGGTGAGACTTGCAGCCCCCACATGAGAAGGGAGGGCCGCCGAGGGGTGGCAGAGCCACGGTTTGGGCCAGGGCCCAGCTGGTGCGAGGTCGGGGTCCGGACCACCCGCCGTACGCAGGAGCCAGTCCTCATGTCCCCCGGTCCGGGCCTCACCGGGGGACGCCGAGGTCTTCCAGCCCACACCGACCACGAAGCCCGGGGCCAGGACAGAGGTCCTTGGGGTCTGGGAGAGGGGAGTGGGGCGCCCGCCCGCCGGAGCCACTGAAGCCGAGAGGGGTGAGTGGGTGTGAGTGAATGAACGGGCGTCAGAGAAGACCCCCCCGTGCATGTGCGACAGGGTCAGCACGCGCAGTGCCCTGTTGTCACTGAACCTGAAGACACATCCGTGGGGAGCAGACTGGACCCCGTGATCCGCATCCCAGCAGTCGGCTGGGCCCGGAGGAGATGCAAAAAAGGGGGAACTTGCACGCCAGATGCACGGCCCCTTTGAATTTTCCCTGCTGCGGTGGCTGCCCTGGGAAGGAGGCCCCTGGGAAGCAAACGCACCCCAAGAAAGCCGTGTTTGGCCCCATGCACGGCAGGGGCACGGCTATTTCGATGAGTAAACCCTGTCCTACAAAAAGGCCGGTGGAACAATGTGCGTTTTATGGCCCGCGGGCGTTTTAGTTCTCCTGCACAGGAACACGGGCCGGCTGCTGGGCTCAGCAACCCGCGTCCCCTCCGGCCGCCCGAGATGAGCTCACAGAGCCCCTTGAGCTCCAAGTAGGTGAAGGGCTCCTCTCCGGCCGGCTCCGAGGGGAATGCAGGCCCAGGCGGAGGCGTCTTCAGTGGCAGGGACCTGGGGTCAGACGGGGGAGGCCCAGGGCCCCCATCTTTCAGAAGGCGATGTGCAGCCGAGCTCTGAGCTGGCCCCGCTGTGCGGGCAGGTGGGGTGTGAAGAGCTGGGGGCCACCCCACCTCTTCTCCAGGCGGGGGCGACACTGACGCAGGTACCCCCAACATCACCGTGGTGGGGCCAGGCCTACGGAATGCGCTCAGGCCCTGGCACCCCCCAGGGGAGGACAGATGAGGTGACAAGGCTGAGAGGCTTCTGAGTGCACAGGGGAGGGGGCCCCTAGTCCCTCCAAAGCGGGGATGGTTCTGAACCGCAAATTGATCCCACACCAACGGGAAAAGGCAGAAACAAGGGGGGCAGCGGCTTCGGGGGGGCAGCCACGGCTCCCAAACAAACCCCTTTGTGGTGACGGACGTGGGAACCGGCGTTCGGGCAACCGCCGCCATCCCCCGCAGGCAAAGCTGCCCCGTGTCCACTCCCACCCAGAGCAGAAGGCACCCCAGGAAGCATGGGGTGTGAGGGGTGCAGGCGAGGAGCGGGGCACGTTCCGGATGTGCTGGGGGCCAACCCGAGGCTCCCTGAAGCCTATCGGAGCCCACACGGGAAAACGGCATTGAGGTTAGGGGGTGGTGACTGGTTTCTGGACAGTTCTCGGTGCCTCGGGCCCCTCGCTCCCTGATTTAATGCAGCCCCCCCACCCCCCCAGGGCCCGCCGCCCTTTCTTGCACTGAGAGACCTCCGGCCGCTCGGAAGACCAGCGCGCACCTCTCGCGGACGGCGGTGGCCAAGGTCACACGGCCTGGGTGCCACCGAGATTATAGGAAAGGGATGATCCTGTTGGAAGTTCAGGGCTCATAAATCCCAGCAGCACTGCTGGGGGCTTTGGAAGGTGAGAGAAACAACGTTACAAAGCGAAATGAGGAGAGCAAGAATGTAGCACGAAGGCCAAAGAGCAGGGGAGCCACGGGGGAGGAGGAGACACAGCTCGCGGGGAGATTCAGTGCAATCTTTGCTCAACCACGAGCAGGAGGCCAGACTCCGGTGCCACCAACAGAAACGCTCTCCCTCCCTGGAAAATTGATTTGTCAACAACCAGAGACTCGTCCAAAGGCATCTCAAGGTTGTTTTTCTGTTTTGTTTCGTTTTTTTTTTTTTTAAAGGAAAGAGAAAAACCACCCTCAGTGGCGTGCACGCTCCAGAAACACTTCTGGAGAACAGGGGTTCCTACAACTTCGAGGGTTGCCGGGAAGGATATGTGGTCTGGATATGGGGGATTTGCAGCGTCCGCGGGAACGGCACAGCGTGGGCATTCTTGGCGAGGAATTCATTTGGGGGAAAAAAATCGAAGTTGATTTAAATCTCTGATGAGCTAAAAATTCCCTCCCACAAACCCAAGAAATGTGAATTTCCTCATTTGGGGTTGGGTTGCCTGCCAAGCACAAGGAAGGGCCCTTGACCTGACCCCGATGTGGACAGTGGTTCCCTGGGGGGGCCCAGGCTGGGGGTGGCGGGCCGGCCGGGTCCCGGGCGAGGTGGGCGCCGCCGGGAACACAACCCGGGGGGCTCCTTCTGCTCCGGGCTGGATGCGCCGGCGGGAAGCCCCACCCTCTGTGCAGCCGCAGGCCCCGCTGCCCAGCCCTGCAGGTGGGGCGCGTGAGGTCCCCTTCCAGAAGCAAGCCTCGCCTCACCCTTCACCTCCAAGGAACGGGCACTTCTGGGGAGACTCGGGCTCGCGGAGTCTCCGGGGGCCGTGCTGCGGCGGTCGCCGGCCCACGGCCACTGCAGACACGAGGCCCTGGGCTGAGAGCAGCCGTCACTTGGACTTCAGTGTCTCTCCTTCCCTTTTTTTCAAACCTTCCTTGGAGGTGAACGACTGTCAATTGCCAAATCCGGTCACTTAGTTGCTTCACTACTGGAAATTCATGGGGGGCGGGTAGGTTCTCATTTTTCACAGAAAACTCCAGGCACGGGCTTGTTTCTGCAGATCTTTTGCCTAATCAACGGCATACCCCATAAAAACAAATAAATAAATAGGGCAGACACGGGCAGATGAAGCCAGGAAGCCTTCCTCGCTCAGAAAGGAAGCTTCACAGCAGGAGAGAGGTCATGGTCAGGGGGCCCCGGAGAGAGGGTCTGTCTGCCCAGGCCCCGGGGGTCAGGGCTGCGGCTCGGAGAACTGAGCCCCCGGGTCTCCATCTGGCCCCGCTGCTCCCAGACGGGACCGGGGTCCAGACAGAAGTGCACCCTGGGCGGGGAGTTCGGGCCGGGGGCCGGCAGGACGAACCCCAGGCCAGGCTCCAGCTCGAGGCGTCACTGTGCCGGGGTGTGCAGGGCAGGGGGTGTGGGGAGTTGGCTCAGGCTAGGGCCTGACCGCGGAGAGCTAGAGCCCCTCATGCTGGACAGCAAGTGCAGGGCGCACGGAGCCGGGTGGTCAGAACCTGCGACCCTGGGGCGCGGGCCACCTGGCCTGGTGGGCCGAACCTGCACGTGGACCTTGACGGGCAAACACCATCCGTTTATAAAGGCCTCCTCATTCACCCGTGTGCCCTGAGCCTGCCTCAGTTTCCCTGTCTCCTCCTCCCTGAAAGGAAGGATCTGAGGGGCAGAAATAGAGAGGGACCCAGTGGGAGGCGATGGTGTAGCCACCCGGACCACCGTGGCCTTCAGTGGTGCCCCTGAACACACAGGAAGCCGTCAGGCTCGGGCCCGGCAGGCAGGCGTGCGGTCGGGAGCAGACAGCCTCAGAGCATGGGCCATCGGCCACCCCACGTGCACAGAGCGCCAGCCCTCAGGCCTGGCCACACTTCTGGGATTCGAGAAGCCCGAGGCAGGCAAGGCGCACCTGGAGCCCCTGAAGGCCTGGGGAGAGCCTGACCGGGGGCCTCCTGCCCGCCCTGGGAGCCAGGAAGGTCGGCCCAGGCACCCGGAGAGGACCAGCCACGGCTCCCTCCCACGGCTGCAGGAAGCCGGTCGGCCTGGCAGCACGACGCTGATTTCCAGGAGGGGCAGGCGAGCCCATTCTGGATTCAACCGCAAGCTGGCGAGGTATGGATCTCCTGTTTCTCGGAAGGGGACCCTGAGCTTAGAGCGCTGACAGCAGCCGGTCACAGAACTTGCCGCGGTGGGTGCAGGGCTCCACAGGGGTCTGTCTGAGCACGACGGCCTGTCTGAGCACGACGGCCCCAGTCCCGCCAGCCGCTGCCAGCCCGGCTTCGAGCACAGACGTCACCCCTGCCTGGACAGAGCGCCAGGACACACCTGCTTCCCTAGGGGGTGGCTGGCTCTCGCCCTGGGGCAGCGTCCCCTTCCTCCCAAGTCCCAGAGCAAAGCAGTTTGGAGCCCTGTTCTGGGAGCTGAGCCTGACACATCGTCATCCCCCCTAGACTCAGCCGAGCGGCAAGAGGAAGCTTCGTCCTCGGGCTGCAGGATGGTTCTGACCCTGTGGGGCAAACTACCCCGTCACCATGGCTCTTGAAGACCCTCAGGCCCCCTGGGGCATCCCTCAGAAATGGCAGGTGGCCCGATCCTGTCCCTGTCTCCCCAAGGCCGCAACGCCACCCCTACGTGCCTGACCCTCTCCATAGGCACCTTGAGAGGGTCAAGGGTGCATCCTGGGCACCAGCCCCTAGAACACTTAGATGTGCCCACGTCCACTGGCAAGGACGGGAATGCATTGGGACCGAGGGGGCGGGACGGAAACCAACCCCAAGCGCCCCGAAGCCCGGCCACAGCTGCAGCTGATGGCAGCGGGCGCACCTGTGCTTTCCACCTGCGGCTCACAGACCGGCCCCGGGGCCGTCAGCCTCCCTGCCGGACCTCCCCAGGGCCACTGCGACCCACCAGGACACCCCCGAACTGCCCGGTCTGCTCGGTCCCCCGGACTCTGTGTTCTTGAAATGGGCGGGAGCCCTGGGTGATCGCACCAGCAGACGCAAGCTGGACTGAATTCTCCAGGGCGCGGGCAGAGCGGACGGTGCCTCCCGGGCTCAAATGTCCCAGGCCGGGAGCCTCCGCTCGGGGCCCGCACCTCAAATTTCGGGGACGGAGTGGCCGCAGAAAGCATCCCTCTTTACCGGTGGCCTGCGTGAGCTCCGTATCGCCGTGGCCTCTCACCCCCAGCATTCCGCGCCTCCCACGGGGGGCAGATAATCCCACAAAGGGCCTCATGCCAGAGTCGCCGCGCTTTCTCCAGGGCTGAGAGCTTTGACTCCACCAGCACCGGTTCGCGGGAATCTCCTTACTGGGCCCCAGGGTTTAGATCGAATGTCCCTTTGAAAGAGCCAGAGGGGACCCTGTGCCCCTTCTCCTGCGTCTGCGTGACACCAGATCCAGCCTGTACCCCGCCCCACCCTAGAGGGACGGCCCCCGAGCGGCCCCAACGAGGCAGGAGGGAAAGGCCTATGTCCCGGCCCAGCAGGTGCCAAGACCCTCTCTCTTGCAGGGGCCTGAGGGCTAGTGCTTGGACTTGGCCTCCCAGCCTCCCAGCCTCCCTCTCCTCTTGTTTCGGGGCCGGGGAACCCAGTGACAGCTCCCCCGCAGGAGGGTCCCTTCACCACCAAAACTGCGCTCTGTTCTCATGCCAACCTACGGCTCTCCTGAATGGCCCAGGACTACTGAGTCCGGCTCATGTGGTCGTGTGTGCGCAGAACAGTCTGCCCATGGACACACGTGTGTGTGTGTGTGTGTGTGTGTGTGCACGTGTGCATGTGCGTGCGTGTGTTATGTGTATACACACTGCGTTGAGTAAGTTGTCCCACTGTGCGCTTGTACGTAGGTCGATGTGTGTGCACATGTGAGTGTGCCTACATATGCACAGGTGTGTGCAGTGTGAGTGTAGCTCCATACACATGTGTGTGCACATGTGAGCATTCCTACATGTGCATACGTGTGAGCACACCCCCCACACGTGCACGCGCATGTGAGCACACTTTCATATGCATATGTGTGAGCACGTGGGCCCTCCCTGTGCGCACACGTGCATGTATGTGCCCGGCAGCTCACACACAAACCGATTACAGGTAAACCCCACCGTCAAGCGAGCTCTACACTCGAGCCTCCACACGTGTGGACGTGACCTCAGAAGTCAGAACGTCAGCCGGACAACAGCAGAGGGAGGAGAAACAGCCTCCCCTCTTCCAGGTTTGGGACCTGCCGCCCAGTGTCCCCAAATCCTCTGGCACAAAGTTAAGCAAAAGAACCCAGAAGACAGGGTTCACCTCTGACCCTAAGCCCGTCCCTGGGGGTACTGGGTCCCGGGCAGCTCGTCACAGTCCTCGGCTCCTCTCCTGGAAGCCTGGGGGACAGAGTCTCCAAACGTGGAGAAGACGCCGACGGCACGGCGGCCCAAGGCCCCCCAGATCATCACCAGCCGTCCCCGCGATGGTGGGCGCAGCTCCGCGGGCCGGGTGGCTCATGCCTGCAAGGTCGCCTGACCCCATGTCTCTGCTTCATTCACAGCCCGTCATCGGTTGCATCATTTCAGATGAGCCTTTCAAGTGCAGGCCACGTCCAGAGGCCCCCCCCCCGCCAGACTCCCCACCCCCCACGAACCTGCCTTCTGCCAGGCGCAAGAAAGTTCCAAAAACCCAAAATAGCTGCTGACGATGACGGCCCGAACCCTGCAGACATCACAGCAATAATGAAACCACTTTCACGTGCCTTTAGCCTCTTGGCCCACGTCCCATCCGAGCCGGTGAGAGCCATCAGGCGAGGGGCCGCCAGGAGCACCCTGCCCCGGAGAGGAGGAAGGAGGTGTGGGGCTCGTCCCCGTGGGACACACAGACCGGGTCTCATCCTCCCACCCGGGCCGGCCCTCTCGGCTGGGAGGGGACAGAGGCAGAATTGGACGCCCTCGTCTGCTGTGCCGGATCTAGAGAAACGCCCCCAGCACGTGGGGCAGGCCGCGGGGTCCCCACCTCTGCTTCTCTGAGGCCAAACACCCGCAGCCAGGGCTCCCATGGGGGGACATCCTTGGAGCCCAGTAGGCTGGGGTCCCATCACCGCCGGGGCTCCTGCTTATCAGCAGCCGTCTTGTGTCTTAGCCTGAACCAGGGTGACAGATGGAGGGTCAGCCTGGCCGGGAGGTGCTCTTGCTGGATGTACCGGGGGCCTGCTTGCCCATGAAGATGGCAAGGGGCAGGAGATCTCCCCTGGGGCACTCCCTGAGACCACCCTGACTGCCTTCCCTTTGCTGGGGGCTCAGCTCCCACCCTGGGGGCAGCAGGGGCCCATCATGGTCGTCTGCTACTTCTCCCTTTGGAATTCGGGAAGTGAAGACCTTGCACCGACTCCGAGGCCTGGGGCTGGCAGCCCTCTGATCTGCAGAGCCCAGCGGGTCAGGCGCGCGCCCTGAGGGGCCCGGGGTGCCGCTCGCAGGGACCTTCACATCCATCGCCCCGGCCTGCCTGCTGGCCCAGGGTCTGAGGGTCTCTGGCTCTGGGCCGGGCAGGGAGGGGAGGCCTCGGCTTAGTTTTGCCTTCACGGGTTCAGGGAGCATCAGGGGCTTGGAGGGGAGAAGTCACCGTGGCCCCCGTGCCCCTCTCGGGCGCCCTATGTACAGACCGAGCCCCTCTTCCGGTGACCACCGCCCGGTGATGGGGACCAGTGTCATGAGCACGGTTTCCCAGGAGGTTTGGCTCTGGCCTGGAGGCCCCCACATCCTGCAGAGCCCGCTGCTGGCGGCCCGGAGCTGTCGGCGGCCCACTTCCCGGCGCCCCCGCCCCCGCCAGCCCAGTGAATAAAGAGTCGGGGGCTCTTTGTCAGAAAAAACAGGGCTGCATTCCTCCCCACCCCACCCCCTCCTGCACGGCGTGTGGGGGGAGTCTATGTGGTCAAGGAGGGGGCCCCAGGGGCAGATGGGACCCTGCTGCAGCGCTGGGCCTCTCCCCGTGGCCGCGGCCCCTCCCCTCGAATGAGGCCAGTCTGTCAGCATCAGGAGGCAACCTAAAACCCCGGCCAGGGAGCACTTGGGTTACAGCAAAGAAGGACCCCTGCCCGGGCTGCCAGCCGTGGGGCCGGGTGGGGTGGCCGGGCTGGGCCTCAGACCAAGTCCGTCGCCATAATTAGCAGATGAGATTCAATAACAAACAGCTTTGAGCGGCTTTATCTAACCCTTGGAAGGTAAGATTAACACCTTCGATGGAGAGAGAGTTAAGACTCGGGGGGGCCCCCTGCTCTGCAGTTCCGACTCCCGGCCGAGAAACCAGAGCCCCTCTGGGGCCGGCGCTCCGCTCCCCCCAGGGTTCTGGGGACTTGCTTTCCAGCGGCCTGTGTAGTCCTTTTGTTTGGCCGCGAATGTGCGGCCCGTCCCCTGCGCACACGCACACACGGCCCGGCCCCCGGACCACGGCCGGAGCGCCCCGAGTTGGGGCCGGAGGCGCCATCTCACCGGCTCCTCATCAGAGACGCGGCGGAGAAACGCCACGTCCCCCCTGGTCCCCGACTGACTTGTTGCTGCTCGGATCTCATTGGCCCGGAAGAAGACCAAGACGACGTGGAGCACACTCCTCCGAGCAGAAAGCCTGGCCGAGTCCTCCTGGTGGGAGAGCGCGCAGGCCTTGCCGGGGCTCGCGGTCCACGCCCTCCACCGCCCCGCGTGTGGAGCCTGGGCTGTCGGCACAGTCGGCAAATCAGCTCCGGGAGGTCTGAGGCCGGCACCCTGCACGGCTCGGCGGCCCTCTTGCTAAAGTATCGTCAAATCACTTCCAGGGAAAAATCGATCTGTCTCTGACAGCTTTTCCTCCCGCTAACGTGATAAATAAATAATTAGCCACGTCGTCGGGCTGTTTCATTAAAGCAGAGGACGGCTGGACGGGCCGCCGGTGGAGAAGCCGATCGCAGCGGCAGAGTCCGGCGGCCGCCCCCCCACGTTCTATGGGACCATTTGTATTCTGTCGGTCACTAGCTCAGCCCGAGCTGGGAACTGAATACCCTATTCAGAGAGGTACTCACAGGCGTGTTATTGCAATTTAATATTTTCGCACACAGACACATCATTATCTTGGAACCTGACACTGCGGCATAATTCTGTAATTTTTCAAGAGGCCCTAATTTTTCTCGATATGAGCGCTACCAACAGCTCCCTCTCCTCTTTGTTTCTTCCGGGGGTTGTAAACGTGCGGGAAGTACACACAGATTGCCTGCTGTCCACCTTTGAACTTCTCTGTCGCCTTCTCCCTCAACCACCGGCTGCAGGCGGCTCTGGGCCCCCCGGCCCCACAAGCACGGTTCCAGACAGCGAGGGGCACCGAGCTGAGTGGGGGGCTCCGTGCAAAGCACACGAGCCTGGGACGGTGCAGCGAAGAGCAAGTCCTGAGGGTAAGTCTCGCAGATGTCGGCCCCACGCTTGCACACAGGTGCCTGCCTGGCTGCACCCGCGTGGACGGGTCAGCGCCCCCCGACACCGTCTCCGCACGCAGCGCATGCAGGGGCTGTGCCGGGGGCTGCGTCTCCCTCCAGCAGCGGTGGCTCTGGCCCACGGAAACGCCCCCCGGTTTTCAGGCGGCTCAAGAATGCACTGCCTTTCGCAGGAGTGAGAGCTGGGAGAAGTTTTCGAGGGACGCCAGACCCCCCAGGGAAGCATCCTGGTGGCACAGCCCAGAGGACGCCAGCCCAGCCCGGTGGGCACCCTGGGCCCTGTGCTCACGGCCACGGCCCAAGCAGCTCCGTAGAAGCTGACACTATAGACGTGGTCACAGGCTCTGCTCCGAAAGGGACGCAGGGCCTTCCAACAGCACCGTGCCCTCTTCCGCCCCAAAGCCCCACAAACAGTGCCCAGGACCACTCGGGATCTGACGCTGATGACACCTGCCCACTCGGTGGGGGAGGGGGGCTGGGCCGGCAGGAGTGACCAACGGCCACTGCTGAACGGGGAGGGGGGCTGGAAGCGGTCGTGGGTCAGCCCAAGCCAGAGACGCTGGTTCCCAACACAGTAAAACCTGAGCAGACCGCTTCCTGGGACGAGGGGCCGCCTGGCAAACAGGAATGCTGGGGACGGCCCGAGTATGGGCCTTCACCTGACCTGCCGCAGGAGCGTCATCAGAGGGCCCTCGGTGCCGGGGGTGGGAGAGGCTGCACGGCAGGAGGAGGGAGGCGCGGGGGGCACGTGAGGGGGGACAGCCCGCACTTGCCCGGGGCCCGCCGGGCTCTCCCGTGGCCACCGTTTGGGCTCCTCCGGTGAGCATAATTTCCGGTCTTTGTTTAAGTGTTTTATGGACCGATGTGGCCCGGCCTCCCCGAAGAGGCTGTTACACCCCATTGAACAGATACAAATGTTGGAGCGCTTTGCAATGCGAGCCCCTTTCCCTCGAAGACGCAACCAGAAGGAGCAGTAGGAGTCTATTATGGAAATCCATATTTCGGCATAATATTGACTGCCAGCTTCTGAATATAGATACGGGGATTAAACCGTGTCCCAGGAAAGAGTTCCCCGCCATAGCGAGTCCCCATTCACCACATGTGGACCCAGGCATCTTACCTCCGCACCAAAGCGTCGGAGATGCCCGGCTACGCTGGGAGCCAGAGACGCATACACGGAGCCCCGGGATTTAAAACGCAGAGACTCACAGAAGCAGACAAATGGGCAAAGGTTCTCTCCGAGCATCCCTCCCTCTCGGCCCCTCCTTCTGGCCTTTCTAATATGAAATAGACCCACTCGCTGGGGGTCCAGCCACCCCGTCAGCAGAGACGCCCGAGACGGGGTTGCCCCCAGAAGCGATGAGGTTGGGGGGTGGCCCATTGGTCCCATCTGGCTTTCTCCCCAGTCCAACAGCTTGGACACAGAAGTCCAGACCCCTGGGCAAGGACCTGTGGCCCCCAGACTCGTCACGCTGCCCAGAGCGTGGTGATGTGACCACGCCTGTCCCTGGGGGGCCGGTCCACAGCCAGGTGGCCTCGGGGAGCCCTCAGGGATGTCTCAGAGCCCTGCACACAGTAGGCCCGAGGACGGCGTGCTCCACTCCCAGGGCAGGAAGGAATGGACAGACAGCACGGAGCGCCCAGAATGAACAGAAGACCTGACCGCCCCCCCCAGGAGCTGGGGGGCCTCTGGGAGGAGAGAAGAGCTGGCAGATGCCAAGAGCTTTTGAACTCCCGAGATGGACGCAGGACGGAGAAGGGGCGGGAGGCAGCGGGAGGGAGTGGCCGCCCGTCAGAGGGGCCGGGTCAGACCCGGGCACCTGCGCTTCTGGGTTGAAAAATAAAACTATGAGCTAAGGCTGAGGTGTGCGTGTCTTCCTCCGGGACCGAGCTGCGCAGCGAGAACCAACAGAGCCCTTTGCTGGAGTGGGGGGACCGGCTGAACCCGAGGGCTTCCCGGCGGGCGCGGCCGGGGTACACAGCGCAGCGCCGAGGCCGGGGGCCGCTCCCCACACCCTCGGGCGGGCGGGCGCACACCGACGGGCCTGCACACCCTCCCTATGGACCCCCCTCCCCGGGTGAGCCCAGGAGGCTCGGGAGGCTGAGGGCCTACACGGCATTTCCCCAAACAGATCATGGGAATAAATCCCAAACTCACTGCCTGTCTGAATGGAGTGGGAATTCTGCCTCACCCGCCCCCAGCCCCAGGATCCCACCAAACACCACGCCGGACCCTTCTAGAACCTTCCATGCCGTCCTGCCTGCTAGAGGCTCGGGGGGGAGCATCGTGCAGATGCTCATGGAGATTTAGGGTGCTGGCAGGAGGTAAGCAGGCAGGCAAAAGGCAGTGAGAGGAGCTGATCAGGTGGCAGGAGGCGGGGGGGGCACGTGGGCAGCAAAGGTGGGATATGGGGTCCAGGGGTCCGGGGGGGCACACGCAGCAGCTGGAGTGAAGGGGGTGCCGGGGTTCTGGGGCCAGGGCCAGGCCCGTCCCACGGGAGGCCTCGAGAGCTGCACCCAGGTCTGAGCTCCGTATCTGCACCAGGCCTTTGGCTTTGTTACCCTCCCTGAAGTAAGAAAGTAGACAAAGCCCTCATTTCCTGACACTTGACTCGGCAGCAGGTTGAATGCAAAGCAGACTGCAGGCCTGAGCATCCACCCTGGACACATGGAGTCAGGGGTCTGGGGAGACCCAGCCCCGCCCGTCACACTCCTGACCGGCAGGCAGGGCCTTCTGAGCGAGGCACGCAGCGCCCGTGTCCCCCTCGACGCCTCACCATCCCCTACACTGGAACCCATCGGAGGGTATAAAGGTGTTGCCGGCGAAGATCGAATCTACCTGAACGCATCGGGGTGAGTCAGGAGGCTGAGGGGCAGGGCTAGGGGTTAGCCCTCGGTCGGGCCAGAGGTGCCCGAGGAGGTCGCCCGCAGCCCCTGAGAATCCACTGCTGGGACCTGGGAGGCCGAAGCCCCATCCCCTGCTCGAACCAGGCCGCAGGCCGCCTCTTCTTCCTCCTAACACCCGGGGAGCCACCTGCGGGTGGGGGGGCAAACACCCTGGAGGAAGCCCACGGCCAGGCTGAGCCCCAGCGTCTCTGCCCATTCGTCTCTGCCCATTGGCAGCCAGCCACCTTCCCCGTCCCCCCCACGGAGGGAGGAGCCCGTGCCCACTCAGCAAGGGGCCTCTAGTCACCTCAAAGTGCCATCCGAGGAGCCGGGGGCTTCCCGGGCTCCCGGCTCCCCCAGCCCGTGAGCCCCTCCAGGCAATGGGCCTCGGGAGGGAGGGAGGGAGGGAGGGCAAGCACCTGCCCTCCTTCCTCGGCCTCACCTGCAGGGTCCGCCCAGGCTGGGCTGAACTCCGGAGATGGCTGATCCCACAGGACCCTCCCCGCAGCCCCCCAGGGGGGCGGACTGAAGGCCCACACCCTTCCCAGAAGTGCTGAAAGAGGGGCGCTGAGTCTGGGGACGGGTCCAGAAAGGGTCATAGTTTCCCTCCTTTCCTGAGCAGCGTTGGGAGCGAGCACAGCCAATGCCGCTCCTCACTTCCCCAAGTTTGAGCCGAACGCGGGGCCCTGCGACATTTCTGCCTCCACACCCGTGAAGCCCTAAATCCCGGTCTGCTTCTAGATCCCTCCGCCCACCACAGGGGGCGGGGGGACCGGGTGGAGGGGAAGGCTGGGCTGGGCTCCCCTCCGGCCCCCCTCGGCCCCAGGCCGAGACCCGGTTCAGACCCGAATGAAAAGGTGACCCTACGTGATCAGGCTGGCTTAAGGACGGGGTCCAGCCTCTCCACCCTGAAACATGCATATTTGGGCTTGGAAATGGCACAGACATCAGTGTGTAAAATGGGCACGGGATAAGGCAGAGCCCGACTTAGAGGACGTAAAATATTCACCAGGACCCAGCCATGTTTTAAAATGATTATAAATTATTTTAACAGTGCATTTGCAAAGGGTTATAAAAACAGCCATAATATATTTTTTTCCTTAGATTCTAGAATTACCAGTGTGACAGCTAATGCAATAATGATTTGTTTCGAATGCCAGTGTTTAAGCTGTATAAAGCTGATTTTATACATTTTTCCAGTAGGCCGCATTGTAGTTAATGAAATTAAACACACCAATCGCATTTGTCCCCAGGGGACGAGGAACTGAACACACCACTGGTTTATTTTTTTATTAAAATAAATTGCAGCCAGCAAGATGGACTAATTGCATACAGAATTGAAAAAGAAACATTCCATTGATATAATTAAGCCAATTTTCATGGACAGAAATAGTTATAGTGGATATAAAATAAGCAAAGCCTTCACCAGAATCTGACTTCCCTCCTTTTTTGCACAGAATGTTAACTATTAAACAAATATGTATCTGGGAGCCGAGGCACCGCTCTCTCTCCGTGAGCTCCGGGGCATTGTTCCTGAGTCTCGGGAGAGGCCGGCCGGGCGGGCCAGCCAAGGATTTGATGGCAGAAAACCCAAGAGAGAGAGAGGGGCAGGGCAGGAAGAGGCCCTCCCCAGCGTCCTGGGCCCACGAGAGCTCAGGAGCACTAGCCAGCCCAGAGGGAGAAGCCCAGCCCTGGCGGGAGCCCGAGCAGTCCCGAGGAACAGCGCGATTCAGGGCTAGACCTGAACTACAGCCTTGGGTTCCTTCCTCTGGCGGCTCCACCTCTCCCAGATTGCCTGCGGGGGAGGGGCAGTGATTATTTCCCTCCAGATTTGGGGTGAGGGTGGGAAGGTAGGCAGGCGGGCCAGCCCTCCACCTCCTGCCTTTGCTCAGGCCAAAGGCAGTGCAGTGCGTGGCGGGGAGAAGCCGATGAGGCCGACCCTGGTCAGCACTTCTGCCGTTCTGCGCCTGCCCTTGGGAGAGGACACCCAGAGCCACAGGCCCGGGCTGGAAAAGCCCGGGGCAGAGCCTCCTGCCCGGCGTGGGGAGTCCAGACCCCAGCAAAGGACAGCCAGTCTTGGGGAGGTTGAGTTCACGGTTAGCGGCTCGCATGCACAACCTGTAGGGACACTGATGTCCTATTTGCTTTTAAAAACCAGACCGGTTACAAGCTAAGCGCTGTCCTTGGGAGAATGCTTAAACCTGGACACAGAAAAAAAGAAAATCCGTTGGCATTAAGTACCACGTACAGTGCCCTCAGGAAGGGGGCACAGAGGTGTACGATTAAGAAAGCTTGGGGAGCTTTACTTAAGTGGCATTCAGGTTCATCCCGAACTTGCTGTGTGACCTCGAATGGGCTACTTGGCCTCTCTGTGTGTGGGATTGTTCTACCCCTAAAAGTGGTGCCCACAAAGCCAAATCCCTTCTCCAAGGTCAGTGCAAGGAGTGGGGTCATGCCAGGTGAGCGGACCAAGTGTCCCGGCCCCCTCCTGTCTCCCGGAGGCTCGGGCACTGACAGGGACAGGGGCAGCTGCTAGGGCTGCAGCCCACTGGGGCCTCTCGGGGGGCAAGTGCGTGGGGTGAGTGCCCGGGCCAGTGCACCACCCTGGGCGAAGCTGGGCCGGCAGATGCTCAGCAGGGAGAAGGGGTCCTCCGCCCTGCGCTTCGGCTGCCCCTCACCATCCCCCCCTCCCCACACCACCCGACTTTGACCCAGGCTCCGGGAGCACTCTCTCGACCCTCTATGACCAGATCCGCAAAGCGACTGCGATGGGGACACGGGCCTGCCGCCCCGGCAGAGTCTGGGTCAGGGTCAAAAGTCGGGGAGTTGGGAGCCGGGAGCCTGCCCTTCACTGCGGGAAACGAAGAGGCGGGGAACCTTGGGGCTGGATCGGCCCTTGAGGAAGGGGAGGGGGAGGAGGTGGAGGAGGAGGAGGAAGAGCGCCGTTCCCGCTGGCTGGGCCGGGGTGAAGGGCGCGGGGGGGGCTGCCGCCACTGCCCCAAGCCGGCTGCGCCGCGTAGATGGCGGGCAGAGCCTTTCTCGCGGCGCGGTAGTTATGGGGACTTTGTGCGCGTGGAGCACAGGGGCTGCATCGAGGTGGGCTCAGCCCGGGGTCCCCAGGCCTCGCGCCCGCAGCCCGTGTCTGCGCGCGCGACTGCCGCTGTGCCGCGCAGCAAGGCCCGGCTCCTCTGTCCCTTCGCCAAGTTTCCTTCCCGCGGGGGGACAGCGCTAGGGCTGTCCCTTGTCCTCCTGCGCCCGCTACGCGAGCTGTAGCGTCCAAGACTTGTTACACGGGTTTGATTCAAAACCTGATAAATTGTCTTTAACGCTATTTGAAATTTTTAAACGAAATTATTCAAAAGATTTTTAATCCTGGATAATTTTTGTTGAAACTCTAATTATACATCACCTTAATTACCAGCCCCAGCCCCCCAAGGATCCCTAATTGCCTCCTAATTGAATAAAACAGGGGGCTAATCGAGCCTACGGCGGCCCTGCGAGCTGGCGGCCTCCCCCTAGGGGCCCAGTGGGGGGAGCCTCTGGCTGGTCCCACCGCCGCACCCGGCCTCCCAACAGAAACAGCAGGACCAGGTGCCCTGCCCCGTGCTGTGCCCAGAAGGAAAACTCGGGGTTCTGGGGAGCTGTGGGGGCCCGCAGGGTCCCGCGGCCCAGCCCGCACCTGCTCCCTGCCAGCGGCCCACAGGAGGGGCAGGGTGGCCTGGCGGGGGTCCGGCGGTAGAGACCTGAGGGCACAACCGGTGCCCTGCCCCTGGGAGCCCACTCCGAGGTCACCCGACGGACAGGACTTGGCATCAGCCCCCGCCCACAGCCCTGGGCGCCCAGGCACACCCGCGGGGCTGATGGCGGAGCCAGAGCCCGCAGGCACTCAGCGCAGGGCCCCGGGGCACCTGGCCTTGGCCGCCAGCCCTGCGCCCCGCCCCTCCCCCCGCGGCCTCCGCGTTTTCGCCCGAAGCGGGGTGAGACGCTCCACTCCGGCCGGACATTTCCTGGCACTGCTGCCCTCCCAGGCTTCCAGACAGGAGGCCGCCGTCCTGGCTGCGGGGACAGAACCGGCGGAAGGGGCAGATGTCCCCTGGCGGGCGGGAGAAGGGCAGGGCCCTGCGGAGCCGGAGCCGGCAGGTTTCGGCCGGGGAGAAGGAGCCGCCTAGGAGCTCAGCCTCTAGCCCGGCTCCCCGCGCCCTGTCACACACACACCCCTTGCTCACCCCCATCGCGCTCCATCACACACACCCGATGCCCAGGTCCTGCTGGAGCAGAGGTGGCAGCCCCCACCTCCACCCCAGGGGCGAGGTGGCAGCTATGTTGGGGACACTGTCCCCAGGCCTGGAACATGTCCTGTCTGGTTGTCAACCACGTCCACCGCGATCGGTTCTCGGGGGGCGGCTCAAATGGGGGCCGGGGCTGGACGCCGTCTCTGGGAACATGTTGTCCCCTACACAGGCCCCCCAGCCCTGTGACGAGGAGGTCAGGAGGACACCTGGGCTGCGCTGACCCCCCCACCTCGCTCGCAACGGTGGCAGACACACAAAGCTTTTGTTAGGCATTTTGCTATGAAGTGCAGGGCAGGACCAGCCCAATAGCCCGATTCCCCGATTCCCCGCGGGCCCACCGAGCCCTGGCCAGCGGGAGGGACCCTGGGCCTGCCTGTCTTCGCTCTGCCCCCAGCTGCCGAGGCTGCACTGAGGAGGGGCTCAGCACCCCATCGGCCTCCGCCTTCGGGCAGCTGGACCCCGAGCCCCCAGTATGGGCCCAGAGGTGTTTCTAGGTCGGTCAGCACGCAGGCCCAGCCCCAGAGACCCCCGGGGGGGTGGGGTCCTAGGGAAACAGGATCAAAATTAAGGCCCCAGATGCGCCCTCTGGGGCAGCCCTCGAACTCTGACTCCGGGGGTGACCCTCACGGACCAGACTGTGACACACGGCGTCAGGCACAGCCCAGCCACACACACTGGCCTGCAACTGTGACCTCTCCTTCCTCCCCCAGCCCCCTGACCCGGCCCGGAGGTTGTCTGGGCGGCCCTGGGGCTGCCCTACTGCCTCGCATTCAGGTAATGCACTCAGGCCCCCAGGGACATCCACATCTGCTTAAAATATTGTCCAGTGAAATGAAATTCCTCAGTGGGTCCTGGGCTCTGTGTCAGGCAGCGTGGCCGGTGGCTGCCCGGGCCACCTTCCTGTGGAGGGCCGGGGGCGGCCGTCCGGGCTCAGAGGGCTTTCCAGGGCGTGCTCAGTGTGGGCTCAGGGGGCTCTGGGCCTGACACACTGGCTCCCTGCTTTGGCGGTTTGTCACCAAGCACTCCCAGGAGAGGGAGACCTGTGCTCGGCCCTCCCCTGGGGTCTGGCTCTCCGGCCGGCCTCGGGGCAGGGCTGTGGGATGCCGCCAGGCCCCCATTCTGGGTCCCGAGAGGAGCCAGCGGGCCCACCTTCCCCACCGGTCGGGGTGGAGCAGAGGGAGCTGAGGTCCAGACGGAGGGCCCGCTGGGCTGGGACGCTCCCCGTTTCCGGGGCTGCGCTGGGGGCACTGAGCCGGCCTCTCGCTTGCAGCGAAGGCCCTGCGGTGAGAGCGCGGCCCTTTCCACCTTCTCCGTGCAGCTTCAGGCCGTTCCCCAGTGAAAGCCTGACCCCGGCGGCTTGCAGCCCAGCGGCCAGACTGTGAGGAAGCGGCTGCGCTCACACAGAGACCCGAACATGCCCGCGAACACCCATGCCCCGCGGCCACGGGCACACAGGTAGCGGCCCCACAGCCCTGGCGCACCAGCCACAAGACACCGGGGCCTTGTTCGCACCAAGAGGGGCTAGAGGTCACGGGAGACGGAGGAGGCCGAGGCCCTGAGCGCCAGGTAGAGGAGACAGGCTGGAAAGGGGTGTCTCAAGGACGAGCCCCACTCAGGCGGGGGGAGCTCCAGGGGCGTCCTGCAGAAGCGGGGAGCTGCTTTTCCCCCGGTGCTCGGCGGCCGCCAGTGCAAGCCCTACCGCCGAGGGGCCGCTGTCGGGGAAGCCGGCCCACCCAACCAAGGGAGCAGAACTTCTTCGGCAAAGTGTCCGGAGTTTCTGGCCCACCGGGTTCACGCTTAGGGGCTCAGCCCCGGTGCGGGGAGGTTCGGCCAGGCAGGGTCAGGCCGAAGGGGAGCGGGCTGAACGGCCCGGTGGTCGCGCAGGGATCCCAAGGGGAACGGGCCCCGGCGCCCCTGCCGTGGGTGGGCGGGAGGCCCGCGGAGGAGGGGGCGGCGAGAACGGGCGGCTCCGGTTCTTTTCGGCGCGGCGCTCGCCGCTTCGCTGCAGCCGGGCCTCGGCCGGGCTTCGGGAGCCGCGCTCGCCTGGCCGCGCCGCCGCTCCCACCTGCCCTCTTCCCGGGCCGCGGTCCCGGGCCCGCGGGCCTCTCGGCCGATGGCGCCGGCGGCCGGGGCGCGGAGGGCGCGCGGGTGGCCCCGAGGCGCGGCGGCGGGCGGCAGGGCGGGCTGCGGGCGCACCGGGCCGGCGGCGAGGACCCGGCGGGCGGCGGGCTGGGCGCGCGGAGCGTGGCGCTCGGGCCGAGACGGAGCGAAAGAGAAAGTAAGACCGGGGACCGGGCAGCCTCGCCGGGGGCAGCCGTGTCCCCGCCGGGCCTCGAGTCTGCGCGGGCGACAAGGGCAGGAGGGGCCGAGCGGGGGCCGAGCGGGGCCGAGGCGGCGGCGGCGGCGGGTCGGAAGGCGTGCGGGCGGGGACCCCCGGGCCGAGGCACCGCGCCGGGCCGCCCGAGCGGGCCGCCGGAGCCACGGGGGAGCGCCCGCCGCCGCGCGGGGCACCAGTCGGGAATAAACTTCCCGACCGTAGTTCCAAGCCCAGGAAAACGTCTCCATTTTGCTCCCCGAGTGGCCGAGGCTGTCCTGCCGCCGCCACCCCTGCCCCTGCGCCCGCGAAGCGGGGTGGACGCCGGCCCGCGCCCCCTCCTCCGCCCCCTCCCCGGCTCGGGGTCTCCCTCCTCTGCGCCCAGCTGGCGGACGCCAAAGGCGGTGCTCTAGCGCCCACTATTTCAAAAGCCCGGAATATGATTTGACCAGGACTGAGAGCCACTCCGAGAGAGAGAGGGAGAGAGCGAGCGAGGAGGAAAAAGTTGCTCTCCCCTTTCGTCAACTTTTCGCTAACTTTCGCTTTTCGCTCCCCTCCACCCCCAGCCCTCCCCCTCCGCCCCCCTCCCCGGCCCCCACCGCGCGCCTCGGGTTCCCGGGCCCGAGCGCCTGACACTGGGGGGGGGAGGGGGTTCGCGAGGAGGGGGCCGGCGCCTTCGGGGAGCGCGCGGCCCGGGCGCCCCGAGCCTCTGCGCCGAGCCCGGCCGCCCCGGAGCGCGGGAGGCGGAGCAGCCCCCGGGCGGCGCGGCCGATCCGAGGGCCGGGAGCCCCAGGCGCGCCGGCCGCGCCCCGACGCGCACCCCTGGCCCGGGCGCCCCGGCCCCGCGGCCCGGACCCGGCGGCGCGGCGCGGCCGAGCGCGGGAGACTTACTTTTGGCTAGCTTCCTCGCCCTCGCCTTGGATCGCATGGTGTCGGCTCGCGGAATCTCTCTCCTCCTCCTTGAGTCCAGAAGCAGCTACACACTATCTTCATCTCCCCAGCATTGTCAGTGTGGACACCTTCGCACATGCGCACAGAGCACTCAATCTGACACCCCTCGCCGGGGCCAAAAAAACTTTGCAATGTATTCATCATCCTCATCGTCGCGCCGCCGTCGCCGCCGCCGCCTCGGCGCGGGATTGGGGGGCTCTCCTCGGCCTTCCTGGTCTTCATCTCACTTATCTCTCCCCCCCCCCCCCCCCCCCCCCCCCCCCCCCCCCCCCCCCCCCCCCCCCCCCCGCCCCCTCTCCCCCCCTCCCCTTTTCGGCGCAGCTCGGAACTGGCCCTTTAAGAAAACATTCCGTGCTCGGCGCTCCCGCCCGGGGCCCGCACCCCGGACACTTTAAAAGGACCCAGGTGGCCCCGGAGGCGAGGTGACTATCCCCCCACCCTTCCCCTGCGCCGCCTCGCGCTGCTGCTCCCGCCCCAGCCCCGGCCGCAGGCGGAGTGGCGGCTGCGTGGGTCCTCGCGACTTCCTAGGATGGGGGGGGGACGCGCCGACAGTTCGGACGCGGCTCTGGCCGGGTTTGCTGCGTTTTAATGCATTTTATTACTAATTAAAAAGCTTTGCATTCACCGTCGCCCCAGCCTGCTTTTCTCCCTGTCTCTCCCCGCGCCCCCCGCCCCGGCCCGCCAGCGCCCGAGGGGGGGTCCCGGCCCGCTCGCCGAACCCGGCTCCTCCGAAGCCCCCTCCGGGCCCCGCCGCCCCCCTCGGGCCTGCCCGGCTCCCGCCCCTCCCCTTCGCCCCCACCCCAGCGCCGCGGCTCCCGGCTTCGCGGCTCAAAGACAACAGCGGCGGCGCCGCCAGCTCCGCCACAGCCCCAGCGGGCGGCTGAAGCTCGGACCCGCCGCCCTCGGTCCTCGCGGAGCCGCGGAGAGCCGCGCGCCGGGCACCGGGGAGGAAGCGTAGGGGCCGCGGTCCGAAACCCGGGCGCCCCGAACCTCGCCGCCCTAGGGGCGGGCCCGCGCACTCCTGCCTCCGCGGCCCCAGGTGAGTACCCCGCGGCGCGAGCCCCCGAGCTGGGCCACCTTCGGGAAGGGGCCTCCCGCGGTCCAGGTGAGTCGTGGGCGGGAAGGCCGGCGGAGCAGGTGGCAGAGCGCGCGGGCGGGAGCTCCTCGGCTGCTCCAGTCCCGCAGCCCCCCGACGCAGAGTGGTAGGCAGGATGTCCGGGCCGGGGGCCTGGTGCGCGGGCAGTGAGAATTCCTCCTTCGACTGTGTCTGGGATTCGAGAATGAAATGGGAGCAGAAGCAGGCGCTGACCGGGGCCCTTCCTGGTACGAGGATTCCGCCAGGCTCCAAGGACCTGGAGCTGCCCCCGAGTCAGCCTGAGCAGGGCAGAGGTCGAGCGGGTCTCCGGCGCCTCGCATGGGCTCTCGGCTGTGCCACTCCCCATTCGTGTGCCGTGAGACCAGTAGTGCCTGCGCTGAGACCTGCATTCGGCAGCCCCCAGCCCTCGCTCAGAGGAGGCAGACCCGGAAGGACGGGAGGCTAACACCCAGACCCCAGGGTCCTGGCGGAGGCGCTCTGGATGGGGAGGGGCGCGTGCCCTGCAGACCGACGGTACCCCAGAGGAAAGGCTCCGCAGAGCAGGGCTCCGCAGGGGCAGAGGCGGTGGCGCACTGGCCCTTCCCGCCTCCGCGGTTCACAGCTGCTTCCCTGAGTTCCAGCACCTGGCGAGCGCCTTCGGTTTCAAGGGTGACCGGCCTTGCGCCCTGCATGGAGAAGGCACTCTCTGCCCGGCTCCGTTTCTCCGTGAACCTAAGCGCAGTGTCTTGGTCCCTAGGTGAGTGTATCCGGTTGGCACCAACAGGGGCATCTGTATGGAGAGCAGGGGCAGCTCAGGCCTGTTGCCCAGGCCCCACACTCTGTCCCCACCGGCTGGGTGGAGAACTGCGGGGTCCAGAGGGGCCTTGGGCCTTGCTGCCGGGCTCTGGGGGTTTGGGCGGGCAGTCCCCGCGGGGGACTCGGGCCTTGCTGCAGGCTGAGAACCCACTTAGTCCCAAGGTGGGGGGGTCGCTGGAAGAGGAAGGAAGGGACCTAGAGCTCAGAATTGGGAGCCGTTCTCCTCACCTGGGGCTCTAGCCTGCCAGGGACCTAACCTGGCAGGCGCCATGGCCAGAGAGAACACAAGGTCACTGTCTTCCATCAGCACCCCGGGACCCCCTTGCCCGGAGCCTCCTAGCAAGTTTGGACACAGGCCTGTGGAGAAAACACTGGTACCCGCAAAGCACTCCCACCTGCACAGAAGGCCCTCCCCCATCCCCCATCCCTTCCCCCTCCCCCCACCCCTGCCCGACCCAGCTCAGGCTTCCTTCTGCCCTAGACTGGAGGCAACTGGTAGGCTCCAAGGTTACCAAGGCCCAGTCTTCTTCTGGGGGAGCTCGCTGGCCCTCTCCCTCAACTGAGAAGGTGATTAAAACCCTCTGAAGCCCGGCCAAGCAGGGCCAGGAACCACTCTCTGGATTCTGGGACTGCACACTTTCCAGGCCTGGGGAAAAGGGCAGGAGGCTGCCCTGTCTCTTCCCTGCCCTCTGCTAGGGCCCTGGGGTGGGCGGGGGGGCCGCCGCTCAGGGCCGCCCGGGGTGAAAGAGCCCGGGGTCAGGACTGACCAGGAGGCAGCCTAGGTGCTGATATCCCCAGGCAGAGAGACCGCCCCCATCAGCCCCAGTCAGTTCCAGGAGCCTGGGCAGATTGTCCCCAAGGCCACGGCCCTGGCCTGGCCGGGCCCTGCCCCCGCGTGGCCGGATTTAGAACGGAGAACTGGTCAGGCTTTGCAGACAGAGCGAAAGACCAAGAAGGGGGGATCCGAAGCGGGTCCGACCCTAGCCCAGCCTTGCAGACATTTGGGGACCACGGGGGTGGAGGGGAGAGACAGTTTCGGGCGAGCGGGGGGCCAAACAGAAAGAGAGGAGCACTTTTCATTTTGTTGATAGCGAAAGGTTGGAGCGCAGTTTTCAAACCAAGCCAAGCTTCCTGGAGTCTTGTGGCCGATGCTGGGCTCCGGGGACCCCGCTATGGGACTCAGAAGTGCTGCTGCTAACCTTGGCTTCCCGCTGGGGGCTGAATGGTCCATGGCGGGGTGTGGGCTCCATGGCTGCGCCCACACATCCCTCGGGCTACTGGGTTTCAGAACAGTCTTTGTTACTGGGGTCCAGGGTACTGGATAGAGGACTCTTCCTGCCAACCGTTGCCACAGCCTGGAGTGCCACTTCAGCCAGGAGCTCTGCCCACCCCACTGCCCCAGCCTTTCCAGCAAGCAGGGCCGTGCCGCTGGAGACGCAGCATCCCTTGAACTCTTTTGGGAAAGGGCCCGGTTCGGGAGGGTGAGGTGGTCCTCAGTGCTCCAGTAAGCACCGTAGTGGGCAGGCAGGAAGGGGATCCCCAAGGACCCCAGGACACTCCAGGACACCCCGAGGACCCCATGAATAACAAAAGCACCTGGAGCCTACTGTGCACCCCGGAGTTTGCCGTCTGAACCAGAGGGTCCCTTTGCTCCCTGCCAACTCGCAAGGCTTGGCCCCCGGAGAGGTCTGCACCGCGGCGGGTGTGCGCCCAGAGGTGCAGCATCCCAGCCTCCTGCACAGCCCCTCGGGCCCCAGGGAGCCCTGCTTCGGCCTGTGCAGTGGGAGGTGGGCAGGCCCTTGCTGGTTCTCCCTGCTCCCCCTACCACCTCGTTCCTATCTGTGGCCCTGAAACTTGGCCGTGGGCTTTCAGGCACTCCGTCTCTGGGCTCAGTTGGACTCCAGGTCGGGTTTTGCTCACCCCCCAGTGCCTGCCCAGAAGAACTCTGAGGAGCTAAAGAATCAAAGCACATCTCCCTTAGTTCACATATGGGCGTGCTCCTGGGAGATCTGAGACTGCCCCGACAGGGTCCGGACCCCCATCAGGCCGAGATGGGGGTCTCCCTCTCTGGGCACCTCCTCCTGCCCTGCATTAGGTGGAAATGTCTCCCAGATTTGAGCAACAGAAGGGCTGAGACCACCGGGGATGCTTGGGGACAATCTGGTTTGGTTCCCACTACACAGAGAAAACGGAGGTGGTCCTGGCACCCAGCAGGGGACTCAGTGGGGACTGAATGGGGGAGGCCCTCCAGCCCTGGGGCCAATAGCTAGCTTGAGTGTTCCGTCTAGAATGGGGGTGGGGTGGGAAGCCGTCAGCCTTCAGGGCATTCAGCTTGGGGGGGCGGGCTTCTACACTGTCCCAGCACGGGTTCTTCCCTTGGGGGCCCCCAAGACTCTAGGTAATATTCCAGGCCCCCTTTGACCCTTCTTCCTACACGGAGCCCGGGGAAAGTGGCTGTGACCCAGCTAACTTCAGAGGACAGAGCACAGAGGCCGGGATTTCTGGCCCAGCAAGTTCACAAAGCGAATGGCAAAGCCGTGTGGGCTGCTCACGGCCAAGGTCTCCGGGTGCCCATAACCAGTCCCTGCTCTGCAGTGGGCCCTGGGAAGGCACTCGCAAGCAGACTTCCCGGGAATGTGAACCATGTTGTGGATTTCAGAACAAACCCCAGATGTTTGGAAACCTACTTCTTTCACAGGCGGGAGGGCTTGGTCCCTCGCAGATGGGCAGCCTCTCGGGAGGGTCCCCAAGAGACTTCTCTGCCCTCATCTGCATCCAGGGGTCCTGGCCAGGGCAGCTACCTCTCAGCAGCCCAGACGCTTGAGCGTCGGCACCTGGGGTCCGCCACGTGCATTTGGGGGGCATAAACAGGGATATTTTGCTTGTTTTGTTTTTAATTTAAGAGATGGAAGCTGCGGGCCTGAGCTCCCCATTTGAATTCCCTGGGAGGGAGTCGGCTGCAGTATTGGGGCCCAAACGGACTCCCCAGGAAGTGCAGGAAGCCCCCGAATAATCCCGCTTCCCCAAGCGCACTCGGCGGGTCCCGGAAGGCGCGCAGCGGCCGGCGGGGCTCCCGCAGCTGCGCGCGGGCTCCTGCTACTGCTGCGGGAGTAACGAACCGCACGGGGTTCCCACGCTCTCTATCCCAGACCTTTAAAAATCCGCCAACGAAGCCGAACGCCGTGGCCGGTTCGCGCCGATCCGGAGCCCTGCGCTCGTCGGGCGCCGCCGGGAGCGGGGACTTGGCGCTGTGCTCACCCGCGGGGCCGCCGCCTGCGCGCGCCGGGAGCGACTTGGTCCCCTCCCCGAGGGTCCCGGCCCAGCAGCGCCGCCGAACTTCGCGCAGCCGAGGCGGCCCCGTGGCCCCGCCGGACGCTGCCCGCGTGGACGCGGCGGCCTCCTGCTCCCGGTTGCGGGTGCGCGCCGGCAGGGGCCTGGTGGCAACGAAAACGGCGAGCGCAGTCGCTGTCCAGGCGGCCGAGTCCCGGGGGCCTCTGGGTGGGAGTCCGCCCTCTGCTTCCCCAAAAGGCCCAGGGTCAGGGACACTGTAACTCAGCAGACTCCCCAAGCCGGCTTGCGCCGTGATTCACATCCCGGTTTGCAAAGCCCCCTCCTCTCTGTCCTCTCTCCGCCGTGGTCCCTGACCCCACACCCGCGACCCTCTTCGTTTGGAAACCGAATTTCGCCTCCGGTCCTGCGGGCTCGACACCCAGCAGAGGTAGCCCTGGGAATGCCGCAGGGGCTGCTTCCCGCCTCAGCCGCCGCGTCTGTGAAGTGGGGCCCAACGTTCCTGAGCCCCTCTCACAGGCGTAGGTGGGTAAGTGGGGGGAGGGGCGGACCGATGGAAAACCCCAGGCGGGGCGAGCGCAACCCACCCTCTGGGGCCACGTTTGTGCCACGAGGCCCAGAGATGGTGCGGAGCCTGGGAGAGGCCCTCGTTGCTCTGCAGTCCCGCCGTTTGGGTCTCACGCCTGCATCGGGAACTCTCCCCTGCAGGGCTCGGTGTGACCGCGTGAGGGTCCAGATCCGCGGCCGGACAGCGTCTCCTCTCCGCCCCTGCACGGGGCTCTGCTCCCCGGCCTGACGGTTCTCGGTTCCCCGAGCAAAGAAGGAGGCTTAACGCGCCGGCTCCAGCTCTCAGCTCCCTACCACCCAAACCCCGCAGAGGGCGGGTCCTGGGGCTGCCGGGAGCGGGGACAGGCGCCGAGCCCTAGTCCCAGCTGAGCTCCCAGAGGGATTACCTCCCCCCCTCCCTCCTCCTCCCCAGGCTTCGGGGGGAGCGGTGGCAGGAGTGTCCCGGCACATCTGGGCGGGGCCCTGAGGGCGTGACCTTGGGCGGGGCCAGCGGTACTCTACCCCAATCCACGGTGACTTGGGGGGCTGGCGTTGGGGGGAACCAAAGGGAGGGGGCAGGGCCTGACCGCGCGCTACCCTGGGTAGTGCGGGGCCAATGGGGGAGCGGGGAAGGGGCCTGGGGGGGCCAAGGGGATGCCGAGCGGATGCCCTGTCCCCTGCCCCCCTTTGCTGATTCTGAAGTAGTAATGGGGGGGGGCAGGTGGCTGATGAAGACCAGGAGAGTCTCTGGGGAAGGGAAGCAGCGTTTACCTCCCCTGCTGCGTAACCCAAAGCTGATGGAATCGCCAGAGTCCTCCCTCCCAGGACAGGGCCTCCTGCTTCTGCCCCAGGGGCGGACTGCCACCAGGGGGCGGGGGTCTCTGGGGAGGGGGCAGGGCCCGGCCTCCTGCTCTGCGGCCGGCCAGATGCCCAGACTTAACACCTGCCGGGCCTGCCAGTGTCCAGCTCCTCACCCCATCCTCACGTCCCGCATGCTGGACAAAGCTGCAATGAAGGACCGTGTCCCAAAGGGCAGGAACACACCCGCACGTGGCCCCAGACCCTCTGCAGCCCAGGCCGGTCAAGAGACCTCGAGGAGGACCCTCCCTGTGCCAGGCCCGGGGCTCGGGTGAAGGTGGCGGTCTGGCCTTGAGAAGCTCTTCCTTCTGGGACACGCCCCCGCACCCCCAGGGCAACAGCACAACTACCAGGGGAGTGCAGGGTGGGGGGCCACAGAGGGATGGGGCCCTGGTCAAGGAGACAGCGGGGGGTGGGGGGTGAAGACAGAGCTTCTGCCTGGCTCCCGCCTTACTGGCCCGCCCTCCTTTCAGCTTCCCGGGCACCCCAGTTTCCTAATGTGTCGTGTGGGGGAAATAAGCCAGGGGTCTTGTGGCGACAGCTGCACGCAGGTGAGGGCTGGCGCTTCATGGGGGCTCTGAGTTGTTGGAGCTGCCATTAGTAGGGGTCCCGGTGCCCTGGAGCCCTCCTCATCCAGAACCCAGGTCTGCCTCTAGGGGCTCTGAGCTGGAGGCCTAGAGAGCAGCCTCTCACTCCCGGGAGGACACAGGGCAAGTAGACTGGGAAAGACAGGGCTCCTGGGGGCTTCGGGTCCCCCTCACCCATGCAGATCTTAATGGGCTCCCAGAGCCAGGCCCCACCCCGTCGACCTTGGCCTGCCCCCGTCTGGCCCATCTCTTGGCACTTGCAACGTCCGCCCCCGCCCTCGGGGAGGCCGAGGCTCTGGGGTCATTCCTGCCTTCGCTGACCTAGGGCCAGACGCCCCTGCAAGGCGGATGCCCCCGGACCGATCAATCCCACGGTGCGGTCAAGTACAAGGGCTGTCTGCCTCAGTGTACCTGCAGCTTCTGGGGCATCTAATGTCCTAGAGCCCGGGGCTGGCCCAGGTCTGGGGGCCTCCCGGGAGGAAGGAACGAGCCACTCACGAATGAAGAGCACTGAGTGAGGAGACGTGATCCTTAGGTCTGATTTTCTGATTTCAGCCCGAGAGTCCGAAGGAGGTGAGGGGCAGCTTTCCAGACATCAGAGTGGAGGCAGCAGCCCCGAGGGCCCGAGGCGGAGTGGCCCGCCCTTCACCTATCCTGCTTCGCAAAGAACTGCCCTGAGTTCAGCAGCCTGGGCCCCCCTCCCCCGGGACGGGGACACAGCAGTGAGCAAGACACCCGGGTCCCCAGCTGCGTGGTGCACGATTTGGACAAGGAAGCCAGCTGGCCCCGGGGGGCCTCAGCGGGATGATGGGGTCAGCGGGAGGCGGCAGAAGGAGGAAACTGGGTCTATCCGCGGATTCCCCAGCTTGTGGGGACGGAGTGCAAGGGATGCAGGGGCTCCGGTGCCCAGCAGGGGGCTGGTCTTGGCACCCCCCCCCCCGGGCTGCGACCCGGCACCATGCGACCCTCACAACAGACCCAGGAGGTCGGAACTGCAGCCATTTGCCCCTTACACGCGGGTAACTGGAACGCGGACGTGCCGTAGAGGCAGGAGAGTGGGACTCGTCTGCCAGACCCAGAGTCCTCCTCCCGGTGACACGTGCCACTGAGTGATGGTGTCCAGGCTGCGGGCGTGACCCAGGCTGCAGAGGGCTCTGTGTCGGGATCCCCTTCCTGGGGTGCTTGTGGTGCCCGCTGCGTGAGCGCCAGAGGGCTCGCCAGCCTTGGGCTCACCCACACGCTCCCGCAATGACCAGGCCACTGGTCTGTGGGTGTCCAGCTCACTGAGCCGTCTGTGATACGTTTCTCCTCCAGGTCCAGCTCTCACTGGGGAGCCGGGGTCTGCCTTTCCTCCCCGACACCCCCCTCGGGGCAACCATCGCGGGGCTGGTCTGTGGCCTCACAGGGACAGGCTCCACACCCCAGCCTGTGGCTTTGTGGGCTCAGTTTGGGGTTAACATGCCCAGCAAGTGATGCCCAGTATCTGGGCTTCTACCAAGGTATTTCCAACCATAAAAAAAAAAAAAAAATAGGTGTGTCAGTTAAGTGCACATTGAGCCCGGACCACATGGGACACAGTTGTTCTAATAAACACGAATAAGCCAGTTTTCACATTAGAGAAATAACAGTTTCTAGCACAAATGTGGTGCTTTTAAAAGAGGTTAATTAATAAACAGCAGGTAACGGTTCATGGCACATTGTGGCAGAGAGTAATTTCCATTTTAGAGGAAGGAAGGGCCAACTAGCCCTCCCTGCACAGCATTTTTGTGTAATAATCACTTTGGCTTCACCTCCGCCTTTAATTTTTACAGCTGGAGCTGTTTACCATCTTCCAACTTTCACTAAAAAGGAAAAACCATCGCTTAAACAAAGCCATTGAGAACTCAGCATCATATGCGGATTTCTTAACATAAATAAATCATACGAACCAAGATTTATGTTCTCTGAATGATGTCATTCATTGAAGGCTGCCTCCCCCATCAAATCAGCCTTTGGTGATTTCCCGGCGCGCGGGCGCTCTCTGCAGAGCCAGGGAGGCGGCCCGGCTCCGCCCGGGACCCCAGCGAGGCCTTTGCCGCGGTCCGCCCAGCAGAACCGGGTCGAAACGGCGACAGCACTTTCAACCCCACAGGCTGCTTTAAAGATTCGCTCTGGAGCCGTAAGTTCCGAGGTGGAAAGACTGGTGAGGCTCACCGGAGGGTTGCGCGGACCCCGGCGGAAGCTGAAGGTCCTTTGGGCCTTCCCGGGCCTCGGTGATGCTGGCGGCAGAGCAGTCACATTGAAATGAATGGGGAACAGAAAAATCGCCGTTGATGGGTAAACGAGAGGGCTTACCCAGGCCGCGGAGGAGTGTTTGGTCCTACAAAGGAACAAAGTAGGGACACACGCTACAACGCGAATGAAGTCCCATTATTCTCGGTGACAGAAGCTGGTCACAAAAGGCCGTGTGTTGTATCAGCCCATTCATACGAGACGTCCAGGACGGGCGAGTCCCTGCGGACAGAAGCTGGAGGAGTGTTTGCCCGAGGCTGGGGGGGCTGCTGATGGCCGATGGACACGGCTCTCCTTCCGCGGTGTCCTGGAACTAGCCGTCCGGGAGGGACGCGCGGCATCGCGAATGTCTAAGTGCTCCTGAAAAGTTCCCTGTAAAACGGTGGGTGTTGTGATAGGTGAATTGTATCTCAATACATCCGTCGTTAAAAAATCACCCCTGAGCAGACAGGTTTTAAAGCTTAAGCTCATCTTCAAATCCTTATTAAATTTGGAACTGAGCGTAGAGGGGAGGGGTGCGGGGGGCGTGCGCCCCCACCGTGAAGGGGGTCACGTGAGCGCCGGCCCCGCCCCTCGGGGAGCTGTGGGGGCAGCACCCCGCCCCCAGCTGCGTCGCCTCCCACCAGCCCAGGGGTAACCGCGCCTGGCCTTTTGTGCTAACCCTCTCCTTGACTTGGTTTAAGCTTTATCATCTAACACAGATCCCTGAAAATGGGAGGCTGGCTGCAGGGTTTAGTCAGACTGGAAGGAGCCAGGAGCACTCAGAGCTCGACAAAGGGTAGGTGAGAGGGGGTCGGTCCACACCCTGGGTGATCATTTGGCTGCTGGAAGGAACGGGAGGCTGACGCGTCTACAGACAGGACGCCCGGGGAGAGAAGCCAGTCACGGAAGGCCGTGTGTTTTCCGATGCTATCCGCAAATTTGGAGAAACGGTAAGCAGGTTGCTGGGTGCCTCGTTGGGCAAAGAGGGGCCGTGGTGTGTTGGGCGGGTGAAGGCTGCTACGGGGTGAGCCAGACCAGGTCTGGGGGTAGCCCCTGGGCGTTAACGAAGACCCTCGGGGAACTTAGGTCTGACCAGCTATAGCGGGGACCTTTTATTAATTCAAGCACCACACATTCCCTGCTTGGGCCAGCATGGCCAGAGGCCCCACGGATACAGCCGCGACCCAAACAGACAAAGCATCCTTCGCTGGGGAGCTCAGGTTCTCGTGGGGAAGGCAGCAGTAAGCAGGATACTCAAGAACCTCCTAGGGCAGGTTCCAAGTCTCTGCATGCTGTAGGAGGGAAATGAGGTGAGGAGCATGGCCAGGGGAGACCTCTCTGGGGAGGTGGCATCTGAGCAGAGACGGGAGGGAGTGAGAAGGGAGCATTGTTCGCGTCTCGGGAACAGCATAGGGGCAGAGGTCGGGAGGTCGTCCTGTACTGTGCCGGTGGGCGCCGCGTGACCACAAGGGACGTTAAATATGGCAGAGGGAGGCAGGAAGATTCAACCAGCCTTGAATTTGGACAGGGCTCCTGAGCCAGGGAATGTAGGTGGCCCTGCATACAAGACGATGTATTCTAGACCCTCTACCAAGGGAGCCAGCCCTGCTGATACCTCGATTCTTGCCCAGTGTGACCCATTTCATTTTTCCTGCCCGCAGAACCGCAAAATGATAAAGTGGGCCGTTTTAGGCCACTGAGTTTGTGGAAATCAGGCATGGCAGCCACCAGAAATGCACGTGGGGCAGAAGGGGAGGCGGGAAGTTCATCCACATGTGGTCAGGACACACCCAGGGACAGTCACTGCAGGAATGCTGGCAGCGGCTCTCCTCAGGTCTGGCTCCTTAGTCACTCTGCTCCGATGTGGACCCGCCGTCCCCCACATCCCGCCTGTGGTCATCAGTGCAGGGGCCATGGCGGCCACCCCCCGGCTCGCCCACTCCCCAGCCTCTGTGTTGTCATGGCTTACTCTCCCTTCTCCGCGGAGCGCATCCTCTAGTAACTTCTGGAAATCTAGGAGATAGATTTTCGAGGACCAGGCATGTCTGAAATCCACTTCTCCTCCCAACACGCCAGAATGATAGTTTGGCTGGGTGTGGAATTCTAGACTGGAGATGCTTTTCACCCAGAATTTTTTGAACATCACCCCTTGTCTTCTTGCTTCCAGAGCGGCTGCTAAAAAGTGAGGGGAATTCTTCCCTTGTGGTTTGCGTGCAACCTGCATCTTCTTTTTGGGAATCGTCTAAGAATGCTGTCAGTCCCAAGTGTCCCGCTGTGTCACGGTGATACACCCGGGAGGGTGTCTGATTTCCTCCCCTGTGGGTCTCTTCAGTCTGGGAGCTTATGTCTTCCAGTTCGGGGAAGTTGTCCAGAAATACTTTGTTACGGATTTCCCGCCCTCTGTTTCCTCTGCTCTTTGTTCTTGGAGACTGGTGGTTGCTCTGAAGTGCTCTGTCCACGTGGTCTGCGTACCCTCCTTTGAGAACAGAACAGGCTTTGTTTTGTTCCTGTTAGTCCCCTGTATGGATCCTCGGTGACCCACTCAGTGGGTCTGGGCGGAGAGTACAGAGCTGGTTGGAAGACCCGAGGTAAGGGAGGGCTTACCTTTTACCTCTGGCATCTGTAGGAGGCTAATCCTGCCAGTGCTCAATGTCAGCATCTTTAGGGACTGAACTGATGCCCAGGCAGGTACCCCAGGGACAAGGGGGCGTCCCGCTGCCGGTGCTCTGTGATCCAAGTTGGGGTCTCTGCAGTCAGTGTCAGGTCACGGCTGCCTGTATTCCTGGGAATGGGTCTTTGGACTTTTCCTGAGCTGGGGGGGTGGGAGGTGGGGGGACCACCTAGGAATCTGTCTCCCTCACGACCGCCTTTCATTCTGGCCTTTCTGATGGCAGCCATTCCTGCACTCCTCATCTCAGTCTTGTTTTTATGGCCAGTCCTGAGTTTTGGATGCTCTTTGGATTATTATTATTATTTAAAGATTTTATTTATTTATTTGACAGAGAGAGAGAGAGAGAGAGAGAGAGGGAACATAGCAAGGGGAGAGGGAGAGGGAGAAGAAGGCTTCCTGCTGAGCAGGGAGCCCAATGTGGGGCTCCATCCCAGGACCCCAGGATCATGACCTGAGCCGAAGGCAGACGCTTAACCCACTGAGCCACCCAGGCACTTCTGCTCTTTGTATTCTGGTTAAAGCTCACCTTCTGTACTGTGTTCAGAACTCTCTCTGTGAGCCGGACATCATGGGTCCATCTGCAAGTGGGCTTTCAGAAATTTGCAGCTGCCCTCCCCTCCCCTTCCTCTCCACCATCATGGGTAGATGTCTCTTAAAATCTCTTTTCTGTGGTCAAATTGGGCTTTGTAGAGGGGTTTTCTCAGTGCGTTTAATCTGCCATCTGATCCTGGCGCCTTTTGGAGCCACTGTGTCATTTCAGCCCCTTTCTTTAGTTTCTATGTGGCTAGTTTAGAAAAGCTGTGTCCATTTGCTGTGCAGCATCCAGAGGCTGGGAGGGAGGTTTTCTGGGTCCTGGCCAGCGGATTCCCTGGAGCTCCCCCCACTGTGGCTCATTCCAGCCACAAAGAGCTGAGCCGTGGCTGTTGGGTCCGTGCGTGGACTGCTGTGTAGACAATGATGTGATGGTGTAGATACTTTCGTGTTCCCTATACTGGTATGTCCCTGAAACATGGGATGGGGAGGAGCCTTTAGGAATACATATTGAGATATATTAACAGTGGTCTAAACTGAGTGATGAGATTTCAGGGTATTGTAACTTCTTTCTTTGTTACGCTTACTTGCATTTCAGTTTTTCTTCCGTGACTATATGATAGTTACATAATTGTTACAATGTTTGAAATAAAGAACAAAATGTTACCTGTCCTTCAAGAGCGGGCTCAGATGTCATTACCTCCCAGAAGCTACACCTGGTAATGCTCCCCGCACCACACATGTGAGATGGGCATTAAATAAAACTTAATTTTCCAAATATCGATTAAAGTTCTGAGTTTAAGCCTCTTTTCTCCCAGGGTATGGGAGACTGGGGACATGCTCTGAGCTTGGGACTCAGTTTCCCAACTTGTTCTGATGGGGAAGGGGCATCTGGCCCGAGGTTCAACCCCAAGGTAGCAGGGCCCATGGGAATGCCAGACCTGGAGCGCGCCGCCCGCCGTGGCCAGGATCCACCGCAGCCTCCCTGTGCCCTGAGCCGGTCACACCTGTTTGGGCCCTCGTCTCCCCCCTGCAGGTGTGAGACACGCAGCTGCCTCTGGGCTGCTGTGCCCGAAGGTCCTGACGCTCGGGGAGGATGGCAGCCGGGTGCAGGGGACAGAGCCGCCCGCCGCCAGGCTGGGCTTTTTGTCGGTTTCATTTGCAACCGTGGTACAATACACGTGGAATTGACCTTGGGAACCATTGCTACGTGTCCAGTTCAGGGGCGTTAGGCACGTTCTCACTGCCGCGCCCCCACCGTCACCATCTCTCCACAGAACCTTTTCATCTTCCCAGACCACAGCTCTAAACACTAAATTGCCTGCCCCCTCCCCCGCCCTTGGTGCCCACCTTTCCACTTCCTGTCTCTAAGGATCGACTCCTCCAGGGATCCGTGGGATCACGCGGTGTTTGTCCTTCGGTGCCTGGCTCTTTCTCTCAGCACAGTGTCCCTGAAGTTCCCCCACAGGGTGGGATGTGTCTGCTTCGCTCCTTCTTCAGGCTGACTGCTGTCCCAGAGCAGGGGACAGACCCCAGTCTGTTCGTCCATCCGTCCACAGATGGACACCTGGTTGTTTCCGCCTCCCAGGGCGTCCCAGCGGTGTTTCCCGTGCCTCCCTGGGGGCGTGGGATTGGTTCACTCCCCTGCATAGAGGGCTGTGGACTTCTTCAGCGGGGTTCCCCCTGGGGGGCCTCTTTGGGAGAGAGGTTCTCCCTCTCATACCTCTGCCTTCTCACTCCTGATGCTGACCTTCCTGAGGTCACATGGGTCTGATCTGACCCCCCAACACTCCCCGTGGCCGTGGCGTGGCTTCCTCAGAAGACCCCGCTCATCGTGACACGGACAATTTGCTTTGTATTTGAGATTTTACTCACTTTTTACCAGAGGCTCCACCCTGAGGGGAGCTGGGGGCCCCTGTTCCTCCCAGGTCCTTGACTTCCCCTTGTCCCTGACCCCAGGAGTACACAGGGGATGGGGCAGAACCCAATCCACGTGGGAGAACTGGGGGCCCTTTGCCAAAGGCTTGAAGGCAGAGACTAGCTTCCACCCCACACACTTAGAATCGGGTCTGCTCCCCCAAAGACGGCCAGGCTGGCCAGAGCCCGGTCCCAAGGGTTCCCAGAAGTTCCTCCCAGGGAGACCCCGAGGCGGCAGCAGCCCTGCATCTGCCCCAGCCCTAACCCTGGTCGGCTCCTCAGCCTCAGGCAGGCTCCTGGGAAGGATGCCAGCCCTCCCTCGAAGGAAAACCTCCTTGAAGAAGGCTGCCTCCTGGCCCAGGATCACACTAATCAGAAGTGACAGGATGAGCTCCAGGAGCGTGTGCTCTGCCCCCCGGGGACAGAGCTGCCTGAGGCCGCTGGTGTAGGCATCACACACACTAGGCCGCAGGATCGCATGCCCACCGCGGTAAAGAGGGGCTTGTGGACACGGGCAGGAGAGCGCCTACAGGGGGGCCCTTCCTGTACAAGCAGCCTAGGCTTCCAAGGTATCACTTAGCCATCGGCAACCCACAGACCCACTGCTCAGGGCTCCACACGAACCCAGCCAGTGGTGCAGACTTGGGGTCCCACCGATGGAACAGGGCACGCAGACGTGGGAGACTGCAGAAAGGGAGTTTACCAGAGCTGCAAGGCCATCTCCTCCAGGAAGCCCTCCACACCAGCAGGATCACCTCTCATTCCCTGTGTCCCCCAGGACCCACATGGACTGCTGTTACCTGCCCAGCACGGCTGGGTTCCCCCAGGAGGAGACCACAGGCTGAAGCCACCGTCCGCCGGCACGGAGCAGGGTGTGGGGCTCGGCGGTTAGGAGGCGTCTGTAGAGAGAAGTACGCGAAGGCAGGCTGCCTCACCTTGAGCCCCTACTGGAAGTGGGGTTGGGCACAATGGCCTGAGGGCCTGAAGGAGTTTTCTGCACCTCCCCCCTCCCTGTGGCAGGGGTAAGGTCATCCCGGCTCTTCCCTGCAGGGACAGCCAGGTGCACCTCACCTTCCGTCCTGCCCCCACGTGCAGGCTCTCCAGGGCAGGGGTCTGGGGGCTCCCTAGGGGCCTAAACAGTCCCTGGTTCCCTCCAGGTCTGGGGCAGCCACGACAGCCATCCCCTCCTCCTCCTGAGCCAGCTGAGTGGGGCTGGTTCTGCCCCCCTGCCCCCTGCTTATGAGTTCTGGAGGACCCTGGGGTCTGCCCAGAAGTAGCCAGCCAAGAAGGAGCCATGGCCACGATGCAATGGTCTGGTGGGGCCCCAGCCTGGCCCAGGACACAGATTGACTCCCCACCAATGAGGGCAGCTGTTCTACTCCTGGGCACGGGCTGCTCTCTGGGCCCTCTGCCACCACCCTGCAGGACACTTCCATCTCTCTCTTGCTCTCTTACTGCAGAAGCTTCCTGGCCAGTCCCCGAACCATAGTCTAGTCTCCCATACAACCCTCAGGGCCAAGAGGATGAGCTTCTTGCCTGTTTTATTTCCTTTTATTCTCCAGGGTCTAGCAGAGCATGGCACGCAGATGAACAATGGTTTTGGATGGATGGATGGAAGGAAGGAAGGAAGGAAGGAAGGAAGGAAGGAAGGAAGGAAGGAAGGAAAGGAGGAAGGGAAGAAAGGAAGAAAGGAAGGATGGATGGATGGAGGGATGGATGGAGAAATGGATGGATGGAGAGATGGATGGGTGAATGGCTGGCTGGCTGGCTGGCTGGCTGGATGGATGGGAGATGGATGCGTGCATGCATACATAAATAGACAGGGAGGTGGATGGACAGGTGGATAAATGAACTCCCTGCCCGATGAACCAAGGAAACGGAGTTTTACGATGACACTGGAAATGAACTGGGAAACTGAGGCCTCGAAGACAGCAGGGGGTAAAATTTGCTCAAGATCAGAGCACTCATTAGCGACAGAGCTGGCTCAGGAGCCCAGAGCTTTGTTCTGCCCACTCCAACTGCCCAAAGTGTAAGTTATACATGGACAACAGCCAGGATCCATGCCCTGCATCTGTTGTTGGTCCCAAGGTGGAGCTCTCGGGGCCCAGATCTGCTCCCACCTCACCTCTGCTCGTGTGCACCTGTGGGAAACACAGTACCCCTGTCTGTCCTCCTTAGCTGTGAGGGCCTGGGCTCAGGACCCAGGAAAGAAACCTGATAAGATGATGCCCGCCCCTCAGGGCTGCTTCTCAGAACAAATAAAATGATAAGTTTGAAGGGACAAGGTGAATGATAGTCATGTGACATCTGTGCCCTGCCCCCATCAGTCTGTTTTTATCCCTCCTTCTGCTGAAATTACTCTCAAGATCCCCAGAGACATCTGAATGGACGCTGCTCCATCTTTGTCTTTCTTGTGCCCCCTGCAGCACTGCACATGCCCCTCCAACTAACTCCTAAAAATTCCTTAAAACCAACCTCCCACCATGACCATGCTCAGAACCCCCCACCCCACCCCCAGAGAGGGTCTTACCAGACTCCTGTGTCAGGAAAAACCTCAAATCCAGGATGTTTCAAGGAAAGCCCAGGGGAGGTGCCCTGGAGCACAGGATTCTTCCCTCTGCCCACTTTTCTGTACACCCTTCCCCTGCCCAACCTTCACACAGATGCACGTTTTATACGACTGAGGGCATTGCTGGACCCCAGCTCCTCCCAGCTCCAAGCCGGTATGTTCTCCCCTGGGTGGGCCCCTCGAGATGACCCAGCAGGGTCTACCTGAGCCTCTGATCTCACCCTGAAGAGGGAGCAGTGATAACCCATGTAGGGTCCTTCCTGGACCATCCCTGGGTTAGGGTCTTGGGACCACCCTTGAGGGACAACCCATAGACAATCATTCCAGTTGGGTGTAAAGAGACACTTTGCTGTGGGCTGTGGCTGTCCTTACCTGTGATCTGCTGAGCATAGCACAGCCCCCTTGAGGGCCTTTGACCCTATGTAGGGGACCCCGTGACCCATCAAGTTCCCCTGTGGGGCCACTCTGACCTCTATGTAAATGAGGCACTGCAGCAACAGCTGCCCTGAGCTCCAAGGTTTTTATGGGTTTGCCTTAAAGATTTTATTTCCAGAAAAAACCCAAAGCAATTAATCCAAATTACAGAGTAGTCATTTGCAATAATATTTGCTTTAAATATATGTATTTTTTTAAAACCCCTAAGCTGTGAGCCTCCAGTGAGTTCGAGGTGAAGGACACCTTGAAATAATTACATTTTTTTGCTTGTTTTATGTTGTGAAAATGGCTTGGTTGATTTGGGGAAAAATTGTAAAATAGTCAGCTGACTCCCTTATAAAGGCGACATTATTATTTTTTCTCCAAATTCTGCCAGAATAACCACATCATGATCATTTACCCTCTTGCCTTGAAGGTGGATTTCTTCCAAAGGTGCCTTAGGCATTTGTCCAGCTGCCCCTCACCCCAGCCTGGGCCAGCAAGGGGAGTGATACCCCTCCCAGAGGCACAAATGATGGGTGGCATTTCCCAGTGTCTAGCCAGGAGGACAAGTGTCCGGCATGGTGGGGGTCCACATGCTGACAGACAAGCCGACTGCCCAACTTGGATGGGAGGGAGGGAGGGGACCCAGGTTCACCTGCCCTCTTTGTCTCAGTGATGATTAGGGACCTTGCCAGCCGTGATGAGTGTAGCGCAGGGAGAGGGCAGCCGAGCCCAGGTAGGACCCCCTGGCCAGTGAGAGTGACTGAGGAGAGGCTTGGATGCTTAGAAAATGGAAATTCACTAGAAGGTTCAATTGTGCTTAGTATAACATCAAAACACTCAACCACGCTGGGCAGGGACACCTGGTTTGGGTGTCAGGGAGCCGAACAGCTGGGGGTCTTTCCTTACTGTTCCCTAGACATTTTCTCATCCAGTGTCTCCTCCCCAGGTCTAAGATTGGTGGATACATCCTCCCAGTGTTTGGCTTTCCTTCCCATTTTCTTGAGTGTCTTTTGAAGAAGAAACCTTAAAATTTTAGCAATATACTGTGTTTTTTTTAGTTTATTTATACTGAAAGTTCAGTTTATTTATACAGTTTATTTATAATTGGTGCTTTTGTTTCTGTCCTGTTTTGCCTAACCCAAGGTCACCAAGATTTTCTACAATATTTTCTCTTAAAGTTTTTTGGTTTTAGTTCTTATATTTGGATCTAGGATCTATTTTTAGTTTGTTTTTGTCGTGTGAAGTAAGTGTTGAAGTTTATTTTTTTGCATGTGAGTGTCCAATTTTTCCTGCATCATTTGTTGAAAAGTCGATGATTCCCCCTTTGGCTTGCCTTGGCAACCTTGTCAAAAATTAATTGACCAAATATGTGTGTGTCTATTTGTGGACTCCCTGCTCTGTTGATCTGTGTGATTATTATTTCGGCAATACTACAGTCCTGATTATTCTAGCTTTATGATAAACTTTGAGACATAGTATGCCTCCCAACCTCTTTCTTTATTTTCCAAATGGGTTAGGCTATTTTATAGCCTTTATTTTTCCACATAAACATTAAGATTAGCTTGTCGATTTCTTTAAGAAAGCATTCTGGGATTTTTGTTTTTGTTAATTGCATCGAATCTATAGATCAATTTCAGGAGAGTTGTCATTCCAACCATACTAAAACTTCCATGAACATGGTATATCTTATTTATTTATTTATTTATAAGATTTGTTTATTTATTTTAGAGGGAGGCAGGGGCAGAAGGAGAGAGAGAATTTCAAGCAGACTCCCACCTGACCACAAGGCCTGACGCAGGGCTTGATCTCACTACTCTGAGATCAAGACCGAGCCAAAACCAAGAGTTCCAGGCTTAACTGACTGAGCCTTCCTGATGCCCCTCCCCCATTTATTTAGAACTTAAATTTGAAAGAAAAAAAAAGAACTTAAATTTGTTTCAGTAATATTTAGCTGTTTTTAGTTTATGAGCCCTCCACCATTTTGGTTAAATTGATTGCTAAGTATATCATAATTTTTATTCTATTGTTAATTTCTTAAAATTTCAATTTTCACTTATTCAATGTTAGCATGTAAAATCTATTGAATATTTGTACTTTGGCCTTTTGTACCTTGCGCTCTTGCTAGACTCACTTATGAGATCTTAGAGCTTTTTTGTAGTTTCCTTTGAATTTTCCACATAGACAAATATGTTATCTGTACTTATTTCTTCCCTGAGTGAATGCTAGTAGTTTGTGGTTTTCAAGAAATTTATCCCTTTCATCTTGGTTTTCAAATGCATTAGCATAAAGCTGTTCATAGCATTCCCTTATTACCCTTTTATTGTCTATAGGTTTGGTAGTGACTGTCTTTCATTTCTTACTTTGATAATTTTGTGTCTTCTGTTCTTCCTGATCAATCTGGCTACAGGTTTATCAATAAACCTGTTCAAGAACAGGTCTTGGTTTTATCGATTCTTCTCTACTATTTTTCTGCTTTCTATTTCATTTATTTTTTCTCATTATTATTTCTTTCTGCTGCCTTTGGGTTTCACTTTTTCTTCATTTTATAGTTCTTTCAGAAGGGAGCATAGATTTACTAATCTGAAATAGTTCATCTTTTCTAACATAAGAATTTAATGTCAAAAGTTTTCCTCTAAGCACTGCTTCAATGCACCCCTTAAATTTCAAAGTATTGTGTCTTCATTTTTATTCAGTTCAAAATATTTTATAACTTCTTCTGTGATTTATTTTTTGATCCATGAATTATTCAGGAATGTATTTTTTTCCAAATATTTGGGGATTCCTGGGTATTCTCTGTTATTGACTTCCAGTTTAATTCTGTTGTCATCAGAAAATGTACTTTGTATGATTTCGGTCCTTTTAAATGTACTGGGACTTGTTTTATGGCCATAATGCAATCTCTCTTGGTGACTCTTATGTGCACATGGAAAGAAAGTGTATTTCGCTATTGTTAGGTGTATACATATTTAGGGTCACTGTGTCCTCTTAAAGAACTGACTCCTTTATCATTATGAAATTTTTCCTCATCCATAGTGATATTTTTTATCCCGAAATAAATTTTATTGATGTCAATATAGCAGCTCCTGTTTTCTTTTAATTGGTGTTTACGTGGTGTGTCTTTTCCATTCTTTTATTTCTGATTTATCTATGCTATTTGTATTTAAACCAGGTTTCTTAGGGCACCTGGGTGGCTCAGTGGGTTAAAGCCTCTGCCTTCGGCTCAGGTCATGATCTCAGGGTCCTGGGATCGAGCCCCGCATCGGGCTCTCTGCTCAGCGGGGAGCCTGCTTCCCCCCCTCTCTCTGCCTGCCTCTCTGCCTGCTTGTGATCTCTTTCTGCCAAATAAATAAATAAAATATTTTAAAAAACCAGGTTTCTTGTGAATACCATATATTTGGGTCTTGATTTTTTAATTCAATCTGAAAATTTTTGCTTTTAAGTTGGAATGTTTAGGACATTTACATTTAATGTAATTATATAAATGGTTGGGGTTAAATATAGCATCTTATGTTTTATTTTCCTATTTGTCTCATTTCTTTGTTGTTCTTGTTTTCCTGTCCTCTTGAATTAGATGAATGTTATCAAAAATCCATTTTACCTCCAATGTGGATTTATTAGCTATATCTTTCCATGTTAGTGATTATTCTAGTTTACTATATACAATTTTAATTTATCAAAGTGCCTTCAAATAATGCCATTCCCCTTTGCGTATGATGCAAAACCTTAAAATAGCGTGCTTCCATTTCTCCTCTTATGTCCTCTGTGCTCTTGTCATAGATTTTGCTTCTTCACCTTATAAACCTTTTAATATAGTATTATTTTTCTTTGAGAAGTTAACTGTGTGTTAAATTTAAAGATTAATTTAATTTAAATGTTGTTATATTTACCCAAATATCTAGCCCTTCCAGTGTTCTTCATTTCCCTGGATAAGTCCATATTTCCATCTGATGTAATTTTCCTTCTGTGTGAAAAATGTTATTTAGTATTTATTACGGTGTTAGTCTGCTGACCATAAATTCTCTCAGCTCTGATTTTGGCTGAGAAGTCTGTTTGCTTCCTTTTGAAACATATTTTTACTGAGTATAGAATTCTAGGTTGACAGTTTTCTTCCTTTCTGGCTTGCATAGTTTCTGATGAGAATTTTATTCATTTACTTTCTTCCTTCATCTGTACAGAATGTCTTATATTCTCTGGCTACTTGTCAGATTTTCCCTTTATCGCCTTATCAATTTGAATATGACATATTTTGGTATGGTTTCTTCTTACCTTTTTTCTGTTTGGAGTTCACTGAGATACTGGATCTTTGAGTTTACAGCATTTTTTTAATGGAATTTTGAATATTTTCAGCAACTATGTGTTCAAATGCTTCTCTTTCATCTCTTCCCCCATGAGAGATCTCAGTGATACGTCTGTTAGATTGCTTCCTGATCACTGTTGTGCTGTTGATTTTTTTCACTCATTTTTCTTTGTACATCATTTTGTATATCATATTCGTATATTTCTTTGTATATCATATCCTGTATCACATATCAAATGTCTACTGCTGTCTTAAAAGATCCCACCGATCTTTAAAAAATTGTTCTGCTGTATCTAATCCACTGTTGATCCCATTCTGTGTGCTTTCCCATCTCAGATAATGCATTTTTTCATCTCTGGTTCATTTTGGCTCTTCTCTATATCTTCTGTTTTCTCCCCCATCCTATTTATATTTTCTTCTACCTTTTTGATAACATAGATTTGACTTGTAAGAGTTGTTTTAACATTCATTTCTTTTATTTCATTTCTGGGTCTATTTCTTATTTTCTTTTTAAGATTTATTTATTTGTTTGAGAGAGTGAGGAGGCAGGGGGGAGGGGCAGAGGGAGTCTCAAGTAGACTCCGTCATGAGTATTGAGCCCGATGCAGGGCTCAATCTGAGATCATAACCTGAGCTGAAACCAAGATTCAGATACTTAACCAACTATGCCACCCAGGTGCCCCTGGGTCTATTTCTAATTACTGGTTAATTGCAGCCATGAGACATATATTCCTGGTTTTTTTTCATGCCTGGTAATTAAAACAGCTATTTGTTTTATAATTTCACTCTTTAAAAAGCCTCAGAGGAGCACAGAGAGGTCCAATATACTCTCTGCTCAACTTGCCCTAATGCCAAAATCTTACATAATGTGGTGTAACTCTGCAAGCTGGGAGAGTCACCCTGATACAATACTGTCGACCTATCACGAGTCTCATTTGAATCTCACCAACTGCAAATGTCTGGGAGACTCTGAATTCATCTCTCTTCAACTCGCCAAGAACCTCAGTTTAGGTTTCCGACACTGCACACAGCCTAGAAGCTCTTTGGACATTGAGTTGGGGCCCATCATGGGGCGGGAGGGGGTTATGCACTGATGACACGCTCTGAGAGACACGTTGCCTCACACTAGCCTGGGACAGGTGTCACAGTCCTCATCTTATCCTCTGCACACACCCGAGGCAGGTGTCACCACACCTGTTCCCCAGGTGAGGACACTGAGGAGCCTTCAGAAGTTCGTACAGACCAGCGATTCCAAGTGCAGGCATCTTTCTGCTCCCTCCTTTATGTATTGTTATCAGCTCCTCCAAGGTTGGGAAGAGGGAGGCTGTCTGGAGGGCGGTGGGGTCCTAGAGCTCAGAGCCCTCCCAGGACTCACCTCCTCCTGGAAGCCTCCCATCCATTGCTGTACCATCTGGCCTCCAGGAGCAGCTCCCTCCAACCCCCTGGCCCCGTGCGGGTTCCCAGATCTGTCTTTATGCCCAGCTAAGATTGAGGCAAGGATATTTAAGGAGGACTTTGAGATCAAATGAACGTATTTTCTGGGAAAATACGAAGTGCCAAGCCTGGCCCAAGAAGAAATAGAAAACCTAAATGGATTTTAAATGGGAATCAAAGTTTTCACCTCTCTCAGAAAAAAAGCCTCATGCCAAAACAGCTAACAGCCTCTTTCCGGGGACAGATAATTCTTATCTTATGTAAACTTTTCCAGAAAACCGTAACAGAGGCAAAACTACATGTTTCATTTTAAGAGGCTGGCGACCATCTTGCTCCAAATCTGGACGAAGGCAACACGAGATCAATTGTCCTGATACACACAGGTAGGGAAATCTCGAATGAAATATTAGCTAACTGGATCCCACAGCGTGTTTTAAAATACGCACTCACGGGAACGGCTGAAGTTGAAAAGATGAGTAACTCCAAATGTTGATGAGAATGTGGGGCTGCTAGAGCTCTCGGGGGTGTTGATGGGGCGTTTGGGGAAAAGTTCTGTGGTTGCTTATAAATCTAAACGCACAGCTGCCCCATGACCCGGCCATCCCACCCCAAGATGTTTACCCAAGAGAAATGAAAACATATGTCTACAAAGTGACCTGCATGAGAACGTTCATGGCAACCTCACTCACCATATCCAAGAAATGGGAACATCCGTGGGTCCATCAGCGGGAGGATGAATCGGCAAGCTGGTGTGTGGTGGAGGACGGAGTGCTCTTCAGCCGTGACACCGGAAACACTGCCGGTCCACTTGACAACATGGCGGACCTCACAACCTGTGTCCCTTTATTTCTTTGTTTTACGATTTTTTCATTTATTTCATGGAGAGAGAGAGAGAGAGAGGAGAGAGAGGGAGAGAGAATCTCAAGCAGACTCCACACTCAGCATGGAGCCCAACATGGGGCTCGATCCCATGACCCCGAGATCGTGGCCTGAGCCAAATCCAAGACTTGGATACTTAACCAACTGAGCTACCCAGGTTCCCTTTTTTGAAAGAAGCCAGACACACAGGGCACACATCATGTCATCTAGTTTATGCAAGGTTCTGGAACAGGCAAAACTAGTATATGGTGGGAAAAAACCAGCTACTTTTACCTCTAGGTGGGGGTGGGGACTGGGCAGGAGCAGGAGGAGGCTTCCTGGGACGATTGTCCTGCACCCCCATCGGGGTTTGGGCCACACAGGGCTGTGCATTTGGCAAAGTTGTTGTATGCACATTTAATTTCAAAGCAAAAAAAAAGAACTAGGCATAAGTACTGAATCTAGCGAATGATGTCCGTGCCAAACCATCCAGGGGAAAGTGAGCTCACCTTGATGTGCATCAGAAAAAAGTGCACATAACACACTGATTGTGGACAACGGTACACATCACACAATTCAGAGCCGCTAAGAGACGGGGTACTCATTGCTGTCACAACAAAAGTCAAACGATAATTAGGTGAGATGCCAACAAGTCCTACTGCAACACACACACATGCACACGCGGTACTGACCTGAGACTCACAATGTTGCATTTCTGCTAGAGCTCAATACAAATAAATTAATTGTCTTTAACAAATTAAAAATTTTTAGGGCGCCTGGGTGGCTCAGGCGGTTAAAGCCTCTGCCTTCGGCTCAGGTCATGGTCCCGGGGTCCTGGGATAGAGCCCCACATCGGGCTCTCTGCTCGGTGGGGAGCCTGCTTC